>JANVCC010000039.1:3260123-3565089 GCA_025345505.1 Todiramphus chloris collaris | reverse complement strand
CTTCCCTTTTCCTCCTCCTTCCCTTTTCCTCCTCCTTCCCTTTTCCTTTTTTTTGTTGTTTTGTTTGGGGGTTTGTTTGTTTTTAAAAAAAAAACCAAAACAGATTTCTTACTTTGCTGCTTATCTTTTGGGGAGGTGGAAATCTAATGTCAATTAAATAGTGAAATATTGGAAACCCAAATGAGTGCTGAAAGGGGTTGAATGTAGTTGTGCTCTGAGACACAGGGGGCAATGAGTGATAAGAAAACACTTGGTTTTTTGCCACAGTGTTACACTGTGGGGAAGAACAAAACCTCTCCTAACCATAATGTTACAGTCCTGCATGGAAAGAGAAAGGGCTTGCAAAGTGGCTTCTATTCCTTGTACTGCCACAATGAGAAAACCAAACTCTCTCTGTCTGATGTGTGTGTATGGGGGAAGCGTGTAAAATAATTAGATGGGAGCTACATCTGCTCTGAGGTGTAACTTCTAGTCTCAAGTAAACCTGACTTGTGGTGGAATTGCATCTCGGAGCGTCACTGCGTCGTGCAGCAGGGATTCTTCTACTCTAAGTCTGATGCAAGATTATACTAGGGAAGGTAGTACTTCTGTTATCATCTCTGTGGAGTAATAGGTATAGATGAAGTGATCTGTTGGCCCACATTATCTGCAGTAGGAGTGGAAGTGACTGAGGTTTTTTTGATTGAAACTGTGGCTGTGCAGGTAGAGATAAGGTAATTACAAAGCCGAGTAATACTATCCAGCACCACCTAATGTTGTCAGATAGTCCTTTTATATTCAACTTTCTCTATAAACTGAGAAATGCTGTATTACATATGAAACACTGTGTAGAAATTGATAATGTATGCATAGACATAGAGAAAAGAAGAGATTGCAAACTTGGTAAAATATATGCAAAACATTATTTTCTTGAGTACTTGAAAATGTTGGAAGATCTGAATAGCCCTGGAAACCACCACTGTGCTGTAACATAGGGGCATTTCCAAAAATGGCTTTCTGCTTAGGTTTAAGATAATTGAAGGTAGTCCCCACTTTACCCACAGTGGCTCACTTCAGCTTCAATGTGGACCAGTGCTGTACTAGAATTGCATCTGCCATTTTTCTGCTTTTCTCTACTTCATATGAGTCTGGCTAATCTCATATCTGTCTTCTGTTAAGGAGCACTGCTGGGGTAGATCATGGGCTAGTTTCTGCAGTATTAGTAAATTGATCCTGGTTGGGAAGTGCTGAGAAACTCTAGCTAAAGGCAACTGGAGTGGAGAGTCAGAAAATCTACGCCAGTAATGACTAAAATCAGAGCACAAAATGATCCTTACTTGTGTTTAATTTCTATATACTTTCAAAGGCAGCTTACAGTTGCCAATGTACTTAAGCTCTTGAAACCCTTCCTAAAGTTTATTCAGTACAAGAATCGTGTAGCAGGTGGATTGTGTTATCCTTTTACTTCAGGTTGTCTCTACATAGGTACAGAGTATGAACTGATTGGATGAAATGCATGCTCTGACTGCAGGTGGCTGGAAAGGATGGGGAAAGAATGAAAAACATAGTTGTAACTGGTTGTGTTAGAGACACAAAGCAGGCTAGAATTTAAAATAAGAGGTTGTTGTGCATCACTGAACAGCCACTTAGATTTGACTGCAATAGTACAGAGTTTGTCATGGTGGTTTAGTTAATGTGTTTGGATTTGATGAAAAAGAAAGTGTCTTTGCTCCGTTGAGAAAACAGTTTATATTTTGAATTGTGCAGGTAGATAATTCTATAAGGTCATGCAGTTTTGTGTCTGTCTGTCACTGTCGTCATCCCACCTCCCCTCTAAAGTTTGCAGAGCAAAACTAGAAAGCCCATGGAACTAGAGGGAGAAAAATGATTAAGCTGTTCCAACGAACATAAAGCAAATAGATGTTCTGAATTGTGGATTCTGCCATCCTATTTTACATGATCATTGCATAAGATGTCATTGATAGCTCAATGGAGGGAAGTATATGCTAAATCATTTTGGACAGCACAAGACTCATCAAGGAAACGATTTCACAGCCCTCTTCAAACCATGACACAGTTCAGATCTTGTATTATAACATTTTAAAGAAGAATATTGCCTTTGTCGCTTTATGAATGGCTTGTGCACTACTGCACTGGCCAGCCCTGCTTTCTCTGCAGACATCAGTGGCATTGCTTAGTAACAGTTGTGCTGTGGACATTTTTCATGGTGTGTATGCTGGGTCTACTCCATGCTGAAAACAGACCACTTTACTTACTTCAAGTCAACAAACAGCTGCCAGAGGGTGACAACCATAGGTTGTTGCCAGCTTAACTAATTGTTGGTCTGTAAACATTTTGGGATGCTAACCACATAGTTGAGAGAGACACCACTGAGAGCTGGAAGGTGGCAAAGTAGGGTGTCACTGGAGGGGAGCTTCAGTAGTCACCTTCCTTTTGTACCATGTGAAAGAGACATCATCTATTTGTGAAGCCTGAATTCTCTCTTGATTCTAAAGCCTTTTTTGGTAGTTACACAACTGCTGCTCCTTCTTCTTGTCTGCTATAGATACAGCTTCTACGTGCTGATTTCAGTAATGCCTACCTGTCCAAACATGCCCCCTCATTTACTGTATAGCCACAGAATTCTGATTTTTATTACATGTTCAATTCTGAATTTATGATAGACAAGAAAAGAGCAAATGGGCTTGCAAAAAAAATTTGCTGCTGATGTCAATCCTCTCCAGTTTTATGCAGTTTGTTAAATGCTCAGTGTTCATATAGCTGGAAGGTCATCAGTGCTGGGACATAAGGTGATAAGAGTATTTTGGAGCCATCCTTCTCAGAAAGACAGAGTTTCTTTTGTCAGGAAATCTTGCATAGCTGCTTCTCAAGAGATCATCTTGGGCATGTTCCTGGATCAGGCTGTAGATGCGCATTTTGTGATGGTCATAAGGCCATTCACAGGGGGAAAGATGGCATGGGAGTTTACATGCCCCCACTGATCAGTCTTCAACCATGTCTGTAAAAAAAAAAAAATTGGCAGCATGCTCAGTATGCTATTAGCAATCTTCTTATTAAGAAAATTGACCCTCTTGGTAAGTTGGTCCCAAAGGGAGGACACCGCTTCAGTTCTGCTGCTCTCACAAAGTGTTGACAGCATCTGATGAACAGCAGAGACTGATACTGCCTCTGTTTATATCCAACCTTTTGCAAAAGCATATGCCCAACCCAGCACCAGTGAAACCTAGATGGATAAATTTTAATATAAATAGATAAATGCCAATTCCTTCTCTTTTTTGTGTATTTCTACACCCCACTTTTTTTTCCTTATAGTCAGTAACTTCATTCAAGCTTTTTTCTATTTTTTCTTTTTTTTTTTTTTTTTAAATCTACAGTAGAACTAACCTGTAAGAACATTGAACTGAATTCTTTTAAAATTGTTGAGAAAAGAATAGCTAAGCAGTGTTTCATGGGTTATATCTGCCAATAGGGTTACTAAGTAGTTCATGATTTCTGGTATTCTGTGTATAGAATATATCTATTTGTATAATATTATTCTGTTGTTGTTACTCCATATGTCTTAAAAATAGAACACCAAGGAAATTTGACATACTGTAAAGAAAAAGCTGTGTGAACTGCAGGTTTGCATTTCACCAGGAAAGCTCAGAATTGTATCAATGAAAGTTATCATCAAGAGTTTGTTTTTCCTCCCACATTGATAGATGTTTCAGAGGAATGTCTGCATTTAGTATTTAATATTCTTGGGTTTGTTTTTTTTGTGGTCTGCATTGATTTAGTAGATCCCACAGACATAAATTACAAAGCCAAAGTGATCAAGGCAGTACAATTATTGTGTGGTTTTGATGTTCTTTTTTAAACAAAAATAATCCTGTATTAAGATATATTTTCTTAAAGGAGTATAGCCAGGTGGGATGGGGAGGCAGCAGGGTTGCTTTGGTATGGGGCTGCTGGAGTCTGACTCAGAGTGGTGGGAAGGGGAATCACTCCCTTCTCTGTGAGGCACAAAAGACACCTGCCACAGGGTTGCCCAAATACCACTATCCAACACCAGTTCAGATTCTGTCTGGTACCAGTTGTCTCTCCAAAAAGGTATATGATATCTCTAGGTCCTGTGTCATATTCAGTCTTGGGGAAATATCTGAGACAATGAGATGGAGAAGGAGGAAACTTCTACATGATCTAGAGAGTTCATACGGCAAGACTGAAAACAAGGTCAGCTCCTGAGCAAAGGCTGTGGAGTAGATGCAGTCTCAAATGTTTAGGATCTGGCTGAACAGAAATAGATGTCTGCTCTTTTTCATAAATTAGTTTTTGCAGAGACTAAACTTCATGTCTCTGAAATGTGTTAAAAAGATAAACTTTGTTTAAAATTACTAAAAAGAAAGGCTTTTTCTCCACTACAGGATGAGAGGTTTCGCTTGGTTTTGTTTGGTTTTTTTGTTTTTTTTTTTAAACATATCTTAGATGTTTCATGTACTAGTTCTTGCTGGTTTGGACTGTAGTGGCAGTCCTACTAATATTAGTGTGTCTGGAAATTAATAGTGTAAAGGCTTCACTCTGGTGTCTGCATCTATTTATCTGCAAAACCCCACAGACTAACACGAGATTCAGAGCAAAAAGGTGTTTCCAGAGTCACAAAGTGCTATTTATCTTTAGTCCTAGGAGTTCCAAACGGTTCACAACTGTACCATTTTTTTTCTCAGTTGTCCCAGCAGCCTGGTACAAAACTTTCTGTTGGCAGATCTACTGAGTACTATCTGACATGGACATTTTTCAGAGAGATGGATTTTTCTCTTGTTCATTTTCATAGCTTTAGGAGAGTCTCTCTTCTTTTTCTTCTCCCCTCCCCACCCCCCCTTTTTTTTTTCTTTTCCTTTTACTGCTTTTTTTCTTTTTTGGTTGTTTGTTTTTTGTGTGTTTTTTCTTTTTGGGTTGGGTTTTTTTTTTTTTTGTTTCTTGTTTGAATAGGGCTGTTGGTTGCAGGTGGGTATGTTTGCAGATCCACTGCACAGGTGAATGTGGGGAGTGGGTTGAACTGACAGTTAATCAACAGCTGGTTGAGTTCCTAGTTCACTGCTCTGTAAAGGGCTCAGTGCTAAATCAATTAAAGAGAATTTAAAATTGGTTTACAGTAAACAGTTCATGTAGAGATGTGGACTCTGGAGACTGTATTCCTCCAGCATTGCAAGTTCTGGCTATTTATCTCATACCTCTTTTCCTCAAGGGGTGTGAGACTGAACTGCTGTAGCTGGTGCTGATACAGTGAGTGGAAAAGACACTGCAGGATACTTCAAGCAGAAGAAGAGTTCAAGCAGGGGAAGATTCCAAGCAGTGGCAATGTAAGTGAAGAATCACTATGCTTGGCAATATAAGTCTGAACATATTTTTGGAACTCACTTGTTGAGAGTGAAACAAGGCTAAAGCACTTGAGAGTTTCCTAAGTGACTGTGTATTTCATTCTGAATGCTTTGCAGAACCAAAGCCCAGTAGAAATAGGTGAAGCTGATGTGAGTTATGAAAGTTTTAAGTGTTTAAGGCCTTTCTCCAGAAAATGTTGATATTTTCTATGGGACTTTAGAGCACTATTTGTGCATACTTTTCCTGATTACATGCAGGCTGGCCTGATAAAGTAGCAAGAGGTTTGCACTCTATTTGCAACAATATCTCAAAGGATTTCAGTGTTCTCCAGGTAATTCTGCAATGTCTCCAAGTGAAAAAATAGTGTATTATCTCTGGATAGATAATCTATATCCAAATCAGCTGAGCATGCTGGCACAGGCTTACCAAAGTGGGTGCCTGTGTTGGACAGGCACATAAATGTTTGCTTTTCAAAGCTGAGAAAATGATTGACCAGACATCTGCCCAAACTTCCAGGGTACCATCAGCTTAAGGTCAAAACGTGTTCATATAACAGCAGCAGGTTTGGTGTTTGGCTTTTTTTTTTTTTTTTTTTTGATACATTATACCCAATTATCATAGAGGCTGGAATAGACCTTTGAGATCATCAAGTCCAGCCTAAGACCTAACACCACACCGTCTAGCTAGGCCATGTCACTAAGTGCCACATCCATTCTTTCCTTAAACACAATGAGGGATGGAGATTCCACCACCTCCCTGAGCAGGCCATTCCAGTGTCTAATGACCCTTTCTGTAAGGAAGTACTTCCTAATATCTAACCTAAACCTCCCCTGGTGCAGCTTCAGGCCATGCCCTCTCGTTCTGTCACTGGTTGCCTGGGAGAAGAGTCCAGCCCCCACCTGCCTACAACTACCTTTCAGATAGGTGTAGAGAGTGATGAGGTCTCCCCTGAGTCTCCTCTTCTTCGGGCTGAACAGCCCCAGCTCCCTCAGCCTCTCCTCATAAGACTTTCCCTCCAGTCCCTTCGCCGGTCTTGTCGCTCTCCTCTGAACCCACTCCAGCACCTCAAGAAGCGTGGGGCCCAGAACTGCACACAGTATGCGAGGTGAGGCCCCACCAGTGCCAGATACAGGGGGAGAATCACATCCCTAGTCCTGCTGGCCACACTATCCTTGATACAAGCCAAGATCCCATTGGCCTTCCATGCCACTTGGGCACCGACTCACGTTCACCTGGTTGTCGGCCAGTACTCCCACGTCCCTCTCAACCGGGCCGCTCTCCAGCCACTCATCTCTCAGTCTGTATCACTGCCTAGGGTTATTGTGGCCAAAGTGTAGGACCCTGCACTTGGTTGTGCTGACTTCATCCCACTGACCTCAGCCCTTCGACCCAGCCTGTCCAGGTCCTTTTGCAGCATCTCCCTGCCTTCCAGGAGATCAACAGTCCCCTCCAACTTAGTGTCATCTGCACATTTACTAAGGGTAGACTCCATCCCCTCATCCAGGTCATCAATAAAGATGTTGAATAGAACCGGGCCCAGTACTGAACCCTGGGGTACGCCACTAGTCACCGGACACCAACTGGATGTGGACCACTCACACCCACTCTCTGTGCCCAGTCATCCAGCCTGTTTTCAACCCAGAGAAGGGTGCACCTGTCCAGGCCATGTGCTATCAGCTTCTCCAGGAGGACACTGTGGGGGACTGTGTCAAAGCCTTTGCTGAGGTCTACCTAAACATCCACAGCCTTCCCCTCGTCTCTCTGGCCGGTCACCCAGTCATAGAACGAGATCAGATTTGTTAGGCGGGACCTTCCCTTCCTAAACCCATGTTGACTGGGCCTGAGCCCCTGGTTGTCTTGTATGTGCTGCTCAATGGCACTCAGGATCATCTGTTCCATAACCTTGCCAGGCACCGAGGTCAGGCTGACAGGCCTACAGTTTTCTGGATTGTCCTTCCAGCCCTTTTTGTGGATGGGCGTCACACTGGCCAGCCTCCAGTCGTCTGGGACTTCCCCAGTTAGCCAGGACTGGTGATAAATGATGGAGAGCGGCTTAGCTACCTCTTGTGCCAGCTCCGTAAGGACCCTAGGGTGAATCCCATCCGGACCCATAGACTTGTGAGGATTTGAGTGACACAGCAAGTCCCTAACTGCCTCCTCCTGGATTACAGGAGGATATTCTGCTCCCCATCCCTGCCTACCAACTCAGGAGCCCAGTTGCCCTGAGGATAATCTATCTTTGTGTTGAAGACTGAGGCAAAGAAAGTGTTAAGTATCTTCAGCTTTTTCCTTGTCCTCTGTCACTATGCTCCCCCCTTCATCCAGTAGGAAATGAATATTTTCTCTGTCCTTCCTCTTATTATTAATGTATTTATAGAAGCATTTTTTATTATCCTTAACAGAATTGGCCAGCTTAAGTTCTAACTGAGCTTTTGCCTCTCTAATTTTCTTTCTACATGACCTGACAACACCCTGAAATGCTTCCTGGCTCATCTGCCCCTTTTTCCAAAGGTGATACACTCTTCCCCCCTGCCGCCCCAAGTTCTTGCCAAAGCTCCTTGTTCAGCCAGGCTGGTTTTCTACCCTGCCAGCTTGTTTTTCAACACATAAGGACAGCCTGCTCCTGCACCTTCCTGGGCCCCTTCTTGGGCTCCTCTTGGCTGCTTCCCAAGGAATTCTCTGCACCAGCATCCTGAATAGTCCAAAGTCAGCCCTCGAGAAGTCCAAGGTAGAGGTTTTGCTGATGGTCCTCCTAGCTTCAGCACATATTGAAAATTCTGTCATATCATGGTCGCTGTGGCCCAGACGATCTCCAACCAGCACATCTTCTACCAGGCCTTCCGTATTTGTAAATAGTAGGTCTAGTGGGGCACTACCCCTCACTGGCTCACTTACCAGCTGCAACAGGAAGTTGTCATCCACACATTCCAGAAACCTCCTGGACCCTTTCTGCTGTGTTGTACTTCCAGCAGACATCTGGTAAGTTGAAATCCCCCACAAGAACAAGGGCTAAGGAATGTGAGACATCTCCAAGTTGTTGAAAGAATGCCTCATCAGTGTCTTTATCCTGGTCAGGTGGCCTGTAGCAGACTCCTGCCAGGATATCACCTTGATAAGGAAGTCAATACAGAAATAAGATGATGGAAGTGCAGAGAGAATGGGGTCTGTCTTTCTGATGTTTGGGAAAAGAGGAGCTCCTTTTTGAACTGTTTAGGAATGCACTCTGATAGCAGAGCTTTTGTTAGTCATACGAGATGTACCATGCATATTTCTCATACAGTTTTATGTCTTCCTTTCCTAAGATTGGTTTTCTCTGTATCTACCATATCTTTGACTTATTTAAAGAATTTAATTGGTGGTCTATTACTAGGTATGTTAATGGCTTGATAAAGTTTTGAAATACAGCATCCCAAATGCTGTACTCTCTATGCAGTTCTTAATACCTCTGCTATTTCCTTTTGCTATTTGATGATCAGATTTGCTGGAATATGTTTTGCAATTACAATAAGAGATTTAATGTTGTTGTGAACTCTGCCAAAGTCTGATTAGATTTTCTGGTTTGGCCTAAGTCATTTCTTTGTGCTTCAATTTTCTCTATATAAAATGTTTAGTTTGCAGGGCTTCAGATTGCAGATCCTGGTAATTAACTGCAAGTCTGATTTTTAGTTCAGCATAAGGTTAAGCAGCTTCCATAAAGCAAAATCCTATTTATTCAGAATGAAAGGATTATAGGGAAGACATAAAGTAACAGAAAAGCAGTTTACATATGAGTCTGTGTTCCCAGGAAGTCATCAGTACTGACACAGAGCTCCTAATAGAAAAGCAGTATATAATACCCTCTTGTGGGTCTTAGAACTTTTGGTAGCAATTCCATGTCACTTCCAGATCATGGAAAAATTTTCCCTATAGGTAAGAGCATTCACTGTCTACATTTATGTCGTTGTGCGATTTTCTGGGGAAATAAACTCTGCAGTTGCCTACATCAGTGTAAAATAGTTTTCATTAGTTAACTTGCCACATGCACTAGTGACCTGAATTCCTGCAGGACATGCTCCTTTGCTGAAGTGTTCAGCTGGCACTGCAACATCTAAACAAAGAGTAATATTACTGCTGCTGGCTTGAAAAGTTGATGAGCTGGATTGGGAAGAGAGTATTTAAGGAAGTATCCCTGAAGGCTTGCCCCATGCTTATGCCTTTTCCTGAACAATTACCTTTGGCAACAGGGAGGTCAGTTGAACTCTGCACTGGGCTTTGGTCTGACATTATGCTCTTAGCAATCAAGATACATCTAATACACTTGTTCATCAGTTTTCAACAATATTGCAGGTATCAATATTTTCTTACCCAGATGCCCAGATGAACTAACAGAGATTGTGCTTGTGCATAAGAAACAAGTTCTGGCCTGAAGATCTTTACAGGCCAAATAGGCAAGGCTGGCAAAGGTTAGGAGAGATGTAAGAGCCAGGAGAAATTATGTGATTTGTTCAAAGAGAAGCAGCGGGAGTTGGGACAATCCTCTAGGTCTTGCTTGATTGTATCCCGTAGGTCAAACAGCTTAGATTTTACTTTTCCATTGCATCTTCTTTTACATTTAGAGCTTTATTGCAAATTTTGGATGTCTCATGTAGCCATCACCCTTTCACGTTTTTTGTCTTTTTTCTCTTCTGTAGTCCTGTGGTAGGACAAGGGGCAACAGATGCAAGCTGAAACATAGTAGGTTCCATGAAAACATAAACTGTTTTCACAGTGAGGGTGATGGAGCACTGGAACAGGCTTCCCAGTGAGCTTGTGGAGTCTCCTTCTCTGGAGACATTCAAAACCTGCCTGGACATGTTCCTGTGTGACCTAATCTAGGTGATCGTGCTCTGGCAGGGGGGTTGGACTACATGATCTCCAGAGGTCCTTTCCAACCCTGAACATTCTGTGATAAAATTCAAATTATATCATCTCAGTCAGAATAGGTAAGACAGCCACACATTTTTTCTCTTAACTTGAACCCTGATTCAGTTCTAACTACCAGCATGTACTTAATCCTAATATTGCTCAAATACAGTATGTTTTCAGTGCTTTTTCTAGAAAGAATTTTTTCATTAAATTGAAGTATTCTCATGTTTGTAGGACTGAGCAGTTATGCAGCCTCACTGTGTATATCAGACTGCTGAGCCCTAGAGAGGATGAAAACTTGCCTCTTCATCCAACATGAACATCTGATTCTTCAGGGGTCCATCTTTCACTGCAGAGAGACATAAACATTTTCAGCAATCCTGTAAACAAGAATCAAATAGATTTAAACTTTCTAAAAAATTGGACGGGTTGTTTTGTCAGTCTTTTTTTGTTCTTGTCTTGATTTGTTTCTGTTCTTCAGCTACTTGACTTTTTCTGTTTATAACTGTTTTTTTCCTCCTCCTGTGAAAGCCTACCTGTCCATCCCCTGATAGTTGTAGAATTTATGCCAGAAGCTCCTTCCTCAAAGATATATCTATACAAAAATTCTCAGGTGGGTATCGCTCTCCCTTGATGTGTGTAGTCCTTCCTGCAAAAACTAAGAAAATTGCACTCTGTCATTCCCAAAGACCAAGGCAGATCTGTTTCAAAAATATTTTTTCTGAAGAATGTATTTTAAAAGCACAGTCGCTTTGAATTCCTGTATTTCCTTTGTATCTGCACACTCCCCTATTCTTCTGTTTGACAGCAGCAGGTAAAGCTTCTCCCCCTCAACCTGTGATAATAGAGAAGGAAAAAATGAAGATGAAAATGGAGACAGTGCTAGAAAATGGGGGAGATGAGAGGACAAGATGGCCGAGGTTTGTTTGTGAGACTTTGAAGACTTAAAACAGTTCCACTGAAGAAGTCTTCTTTTCAGTATTGAGCTCTGGTAGAATTCAAAGCTACCCCAAGTGCTGACCAGCACTTGGTATAGCCAAGGTGCACACGTTCTCCTTTCAGATGAGAGGCAGTACAGGTCTTTGTGATGGGGAGTGTGGAACAGGGACAGAGCTGGCTCTCCCTGTGTGGAATAAAAAGTTGAGTGTATGTTAGAGTATGGATCAAAATGGTAGAAATGCTTTTTTTCATGCTGTCCCCAATGCATGTTTAGAATATAGTTTGAAATAGCTAGGAAAGACCTACTCTATAGTAGTCACAATGGAAAATTAGTTCTGCTGTTTGATGACATGGACATGTTGGTTTTGGTACCAATCTGCTCCATGCCAACTGAGTATAAGTAGTGTCAGAACAAATCTGGCAGTTGGGCAGAGCTTGCAAGCACGTGAGCAACTATAGGTGTAAAATTAGTTTAATTTGATTTTTACACTGGGATCTGGGACCACAGTTGGCACCTGCATAGAAATGGTAAAAAGTGAAATTTAGATCTTAGTACAATATGTAAGTCCAAATATGTGGTGCATCAGAAGCTTGCTAAAAGATTTGGGATCTCCTTGATTTAAATAATAAGAAATTTATTTGTAAAGTGGTAGTTATTGTTACCATTTATGTCCATTAGTAATGATATTTCACATCTACACATTGACCAAATCTGAATGCCAAAGATGCTCTCAGCAAGGCGAGACTTTTAAATCCAGAAGTGAAATTTGACATCTCTTCTGCCAATGGGCACACTACCTCCTCCCTGTTCAGTTGTGAGTCACATCTTGAGGTGTTCAGATTATGTGAACAAGAGACTAAAAAATGGGTTTAATAAGGTTTGACACCAGAAAGCCCTAAAATGATATTTGGCTCAAGTCTGAGCAAGACTGTATGTCTCTTGCAGTTTCAAAGGAAGAAGTGGAAGTCTTTACTGTTTGCTATTCAGTGTCAGCATCATCACTTCAATGAGAAATAATAAAGTAATAACCCCTTAAATTCTTACAAATGTTGTTGGATTGAATTTTAGAAATGTCAGCATATTTGGGTAAATAGTTTCTTGTCACTGAATTCGGATATTCTGTTTATCTTAAGCAATAAGATAAGTAGATATATTTCCTGTACTTCCAATTTTGTAATTTTTTCCTTACCAATATTAATAATTATTAGAGGGAAAAGTGGGGGGGTGGGGGTTGGAGTTGTGTGTGTGTATTGTGAAAGGGTTCAAGTGCTGTAAAGATGTCCTTTTTGGTAAAAAAAGCTAAGAACATTGTTTTGGTCATTTGTGTTCATCTAAAAAACAAACAAACAAAACCCAACCACAATGCATTTACACCTTAATATTGTATCATATAAATAGACATCTATAGCTCTGCATACATTATTAATATGGGTTTATTGCCTGCTTTATTGGTTTCACTACTGCTTCTCCTCTTGGGAAGCCATGTAAAATACAAAGACTGCACAAATGCCCACATTACGAGAGCCACTATATACAAAGCAAATAAGATTGTACAAGTACAAATATGCACTTGAGTCACTTCCTACAATTCACATAACATAATAACAAATAGTCCATAAACGCAATCCCCCTCCCTAGCTGCCACTATTAGTCCGAGTATTTTATGGTTTTTATCTAGGACACTGTGCTGCTAGTAGAATACTAAACAACATTTGGTTCCTGTGTTTTCTGACAAGAAAAACAGAATTCTTGTTGAGAAGAAACACAAACCCTTAAATGTTATTCAGAACCATCACACGGGTGTAGTGATGCTACAGAGGCCTAGTATGGAGTTTCTGGTTCTAAAGAACCAGGTTTCTCTGAAGTTTCACTGCAGAAATGTTTTTAAGACATTAACAAAAGAGATACTAGGAGTATTAAATGCCTGTGAAAGGGAACACTGAAGACAGGATTATTTTTGAACATTAATCTTGTGTCAACCACTGACATACTGTCTTATGAAAGCTTCCTAACCTTCAGAATCTGACTGACCTCATGCAGGTTACAAGTTCAATAATCCTCATTCCCAGAACTTTCAGAAGGTTGGTTTGTTTTGATTTTATTTTTATGGGGTTGTTTTTTGTTTTTTTTGTGCAAAATATAACACACATACTCCTTTAGATGCTGAATATCTGAGAGGTGGTGTTTCAAGCTGGAAATGTTGCACAGTCTTGTGCTTGTGTGGGAATAACAGCAAGGGGACTGGTTCTGTAGTGTGTGGGGAATACCACATGCAAATATCTCCAGGCAGGGTCACACTTAACAAGCTGCTTCTGGGCTTACGTAATGGAAGTTCTGAGTAACAAAGATGTCATCTCCCATTGCACATCAGACTGGAGGAAAGACAGTGTGGACTATTATGAGCAAATATTTCTGTATTTCAGGTGAAAGCATCAGATTTAGAGCTTGGTTTTCAGTTTTTGATTGTTTAATCGATGGGGAATGATGGCATCTCTTTTGAATATTTTACCAAAAATCTTTAAGAGAAACAACCTCTGGCTGTTGAAGAAATGAACGTGAAAAAAGACAAAGAAGCTGGTTCTATGCCACGGAGAGATCTTTCAGACAAGTGTTGTGTGATTTCACATTATATAACAGCATCATGCTATTTCAGCAGAGGCCAAATGAAGAAAAAGGACAGGTGAAGGCCCCTGCTTCAGAGAGCATTCCTGGGATAACAGTACTTGCTCATCCACCAATTGCTCTTCTGATTATGTTAGGGGGCCAGGATGCTCCGGCAGTTTCTCTTTATGATCTCTTCACTGTAATTTTTGAAGGCATATCCTCTTCGACGAGATTTCTCTCAATGTTTAGAAAGAGATATTATTGTTTTTTTCACTGGCTTTTTTTCTGTTTTAGTTTCTCCAACATGAAAACTTTCAGTCTTCTTCCCACGTGCCACACAATTCCCCATCTGTTCTTTCTACTTTAGTCCAGTTGTAACCTTCTGATCATCTTCCTTCCGAGTTTAAACTTCCTGCACTATACTTAAATGTTTCTTTGTGGACAACTTGCAGGACCAACTAGTTACAGCAGCCTTAGTTTTGGTAGCTCTTTATTAATCTGGCTGTCATCTGGTTCTCTTCATGCCAGTTTACTGTCTGTATGATGGCTTCTTGCATCTCTTTTCAGTGTCCATGACCTGTCCTGCTTCTGTGTAGCTGCTGCAGGACTGCTCCTATCAGTTGCAGACCTCATGCAGGCTGTGCTGGGGCTTGCCACAGGCTAGACCCAGAAGCTCTCTGCAGGCCCCACAAGTTAAAGGACTGCTTTGTGAAGGAAAAATTCGAAGTGCTACCCGCTTTAGACCCTTCACTGTGGCAGCCATCACAGCAGTATTTCCTACTTCAGTCACCTTGCTTTGGAAGGGCAAGCTACTACCTTCCTCAGGATTTGGAAAGATGGCTCCCTTCCCTGGAAGATCTTCTAACATAAAAGGAGCTTTCTGTAATGAAACAGAACCAGAGAAGAGCTTTATAAAGGTCTCCATGAGTCTGACACCTTGTGCTCAGGAGCAAGTGTTCTGACTTCTCCATTCCTACCCCTGTCAGCATTGATAAGCCTCTCTTACCTGACATGAGCTTTTATTGCCCTTGACTGCTCTCCATTTATATAGAGGTTAAATCTTCCCCTCTGTCTGTGCTTTATAGCAATATACTATTTAGAAAACAGCACTTCCATTGAACGCAATAAAGGCAGATGGATTTGGCATGGTTGTCAGGACTTTTGGGTGGGGGCGTTGTGGTGATTTCCCCTCCCCCAACAGCAGGTCATGAGTAGGTGCAGCTTAAACTTTTCCATATTCTGACATGCTACAATTATCACTGTAACAGGGCATTTACAGGATCAGCTCTTCGTCTGTGCTCAATACAGAGACAAGACTGCACAGTGCAAGTCTGTTGCATTTACAGCTATGCCCACCAAAAAAAAAAAAAAAAAAAAATTGATAACTTTTAAATAAGCTAACAGGTGTTTTGTTTGGGCTTTTAAGTTCACTATTGCCAATGGGACACTTTTCAGACAGTAATGTCAAATGGCTCATTTGCCATCTAGGTATGAACAACAACTGTCTGATTCGTCACTGCAGGTATGACAGAAAGCTTCAACTGGCATCTCTGGAAGGGTAAAAATCCTCTTGTACTTTTCCAGCCCTTTCTTGGGCATAATTCTGAAAGACTTGAGTTCAGTTACTGTTTGTGAAAGGTTCAGTGCTATGCTTTCACAAGCACTAACAATGAGCTTGGTTATCATCCCCGTTACAGTATCGTTTTCCTGTTCAGGTTGCACTGCTTTAGTATGCTAGAACAGTTTGTCTTACGAAGGGGCGATGGAATAACTCCTTTGTTCTGGTTTTTTCATTTCAAATTACCTCCGAGATACAGGAATTATATTATGGCAGTTGGAAGACTCTCAGTTCTCTAACAACATACTGTGTATGTAACTTTATAGCAGTATTCTTTCCTTTTCAGATCCCAAAAGTCTTATCTGCCCTGCTTCTTTTTCTTCCTGCAGGAAACAGGATCTTCAGAGGGTTTTCTGAAAGCTCTTTGTAATATTAGTGAACATGTACAGGAAAACCCTCAGGTTATGTTCAACTCATGGTATCCTTCACTTTAGATTTAAGAAATTCCCTTAAACTCTCATTAGTGGAGACCTTCTCATTCCTATAAAAGTTTAAAGAAAATCTTTCTCTCATCAGAGATTTAGCACAGCTCCTCAGCATGGCTGGAGAAAGTGAATTCTTTGTGCTTCGTTGTTCATTCTGGAGCAAAGACAATTGTTAAAACCAGTAAATGTGTCTTTATTGGCATGACCCTCTGCTTCCCTCATCACTTTTAGATTTACTAAGTTTTCCTCTCTTCAGCCTTCTGCAAATCTCTTAATTGACAGGAGGGAAAAGTCAGGTTTTGATTAAACACTGATGAATCCAGGCAGGATTATTTGGTTTTCCTCTGCAATTGTGTGAGCTGGGATGGGCAGAACAAGACCCTCTGCGTTCTTGCTGGTTTCTCACTTAATCTGTCCCACTGTACGTTAGGACAATTCTATTTGTGTATTTTAAAGCAGAGTGGCAAAAGGAAAAAGAATTGAAGTATCAGTGTTCAGCTGATAACTGATAATTCATAACAATTAATTTTATTATGAATTTTAATTATTTTTTTTGTCAAGTTCTCTCCTCATGAAACTAAGTTATGCTATAAGTTTAGAAGCTTTCTCACACATCATTAAGATGAGAAGAATGTGGGAAACATTTCACAAAGAAAACGAAGTAAAAGTTGCAGTGAAAAAAAAAAATTAGCTGTTATTTTGGAAAGCTCATAATGTCAAAATAAATATAAAAGTTTAGGGGGCCCATTATGCAACTTTAAGGCTACTGAGTGATTCTTGCAGTCCAGATTTAATTAAAAAGTAAAATTAAAGAAAAAAATAAATTCCGTGTTTCCTCCTCCCCCCCCCATGTGTATTCCTTAGCTGAGAGCTGCCTTCCTTTTCATCTCTAGGGCTTACCATTATCTCCTATGCCTGACTCTTTTTTCTTGTTTCTGGCTGAATCATACAGGTGTTTTAAGCTATGTTGAGGTCAGAATATAAAACTGATGATTCAAAAAATAGCCATGAGCTTTATTTTGCTTTGAGTTTCAATCAGATCCTGAAGGTTTAAGCTAAAGGAAGAAAAAATACATTTGTGGCAGACAGAACTTGTGAAAACTATTCAGAACGTACAATGCCAGGAGAAATTCCACTAAATGAGAAGTGCAGGCACACTGCAAATAACGTATCAAACAGAATCTGTGCATTTCACATTGTTTTATAAGCATAACGGGATTTATCATATGTGGGGGCCCATGCACAGGCAAAGAAATCAGTGCATTGTTAAGTATCCAGTTCAGAGTTCCATGTGGATAGTTTTGTTTTATAAAAATGAACTGTAACTGGCTGTGAAAAGTGACTTCTAGATGCAGGCAGCAACAATTCAGATGGCAAAACTCCTTTAAGATGTGAAAGGCACAATAAACGTTGCAAGATTGGTAGCACAATATCCCCCAAATTGCTTTGCTTTGCTTTTCATTAATCCAGTTTTTCACAATTACCTCCAGAAGTAGGACAGAATATTTTGGGAGGGGACATAGCAAGGACAGCTGACCCAAAATGGCCGAAGGGATGTTGCATACCATGTGATGACATTCCCAATGTATAAAGTGGATGGACTTGTCCAGGGGGAACCACAGCTTGGGGATTGGCTAAGTATCGGTCAGCAGGTGGTGAGCAATTGTTTTGTGAGTCGCTTGTTTTGTACATCATCTTATTATTTTCCCTTCCTTTTCTGTCATATTAAACTGTCTTTATCTCAACCAAAGAGTTTCACTTTTGCCCCAACCCCCTCCGATACTTTTCCCCCATCACACTGCAGGGTGAGGAGTGAGTTGGCAACTGTGTGATGCTTCATTGCTGGCTGGGGTTAAACCAGGACAGTATCACAGATATTTAGCACTGGCTTTGCATATGATATTTCTCTCCATTCAATCAGATCTTATTTATTTTATTTAGGTAGGCCTATTATAAAATTATATAGAGCATGGAAATTTCTAAGGGCCTTGTTTCCTTAATTAAACAATTAACTTGCCATTTTGGATTTGATCAAGCAATGATTGAACATGACACATTGTCTCTCCTCTGGAGCCCATAACTGTGTCAGGGTCAATCATGTTTCCTTTGGAGTCAGAGGGGAAAAGGGCTTTCTCATAAATTAGAACACACTACTGATTTACAGTAGTAAATATCATACATAACTGATTCTGTTGATGTTGCTTATAGATTTAACAGAATAATCCGGAGACAATTTAGCAAGGTGGTTATGTAAAAATCAAATTACAACAAACAGGGAAGAGTGATTAGCTGGGTGAAATTTTTCAGTTATTTAGGAAAATGAGAAAATATCTAAAGTGAAAAAGGCCCAGAAGGAGTGAGGGATCTGTAAATCCTTTTTCTCTGTGTATCAAAGCAGCCTTGCTGCCTTTTGCCCTGTGTCCTGAACTTTGGGAAGGATGAGATCAGCATTGATGTTTTAGAGGCTATGGAGGAAATGATTTCCAATCTATCTAGCTTTCACAATGTTGAGGAGTACTCTGTCTGGGGGATGCAATACACCAAGACACTTTCTCCTATCTTAAGATAAGTTTGCCAGCAAGCCAGTCATCTGTATGGGTCTGCTGGCCTGTATTACTGTGCCTGTCAGTGTCCAAGGGTCATAGGAAGCAAAATTTAAAACTGAGCAATGTAAATTACTAGAGCACTTTGAAATCTGGCAGCCATGTGAAAGCACCTCATACAATTTACTTGGAAAACAACTACTAAGCATTCTTTGGATAATTTTCTCCTTTAGCTTTCTGCCACTGAAGGCATTGTTGATTTCATTCCCAAGTTTATTATAACTTTATTATGGTTTTGGACTACTTGCTAGAAACAAGGATGTTCCTTATGAGCTATTATAAAACAAATATTTTAAATGGTGCTTTTATCAGAAAACTAAGAATCTCTGTAGCCATTACTTCTACTCTATTGAAATGAACACCCATCATTTTGGCAGTTGTCCATCAGATGTTTGCAGAAACTGAGTTATTTGCATATTGGAAACTGTTCACAGATATATTAAATAACATTTTATTGTGGACATCTGCTCTGCTAAAAATCTGCCAAAGTTTGTATCAGATAACTACAGCAATTCAGATTTATAGAAGGAAGCTGTTCTGAAAATATGTTAAAACTACTGTCCCTCTTTTATTTCCTAGCTTTTAGACAACATTATTTTTCAAAAGCTGTTCTTGTTAAAAGTCTGAGTCTTCCCTGCAGAATAGCTTTTTGTATTTGTTTCTAGGAAGCTTATACAGAACAAAGAAATATCAGTATCTCCAGTTATGATTATCCAATGAAAAGAATGAGCCTGTGCTCAAATATGCTAAGGCTAAAAAATATCTAAAAATTAACTTCCCAGACAAGCCGATATATCGGTATGCATTTTGTGAAATGACTAAACAGAACACATATGCTTTAGACTGCCTACAACATCTGCAGGTTCTGTGGGAATAATTTAACTTCACTCCATTTCAAATATTCATTAGTTTAGAGCTGTATATTTTACATTACAATAGATTAATGACTTGTTGCACTGATTTATTTTTTTAGGTGAAATTCAATGGCCTGTTCTTTTACGAAAATAAAAATGTGATTTTTTTTTTTTTTTTTTTTTTGCAGTTGATGTTTGATGATACATGTAGTACGAAGCCAGTTTCAGTATGTCTTACTACATCCGTGCTGAATTGTATTTTGACATGTCACTGTCAAAGGGCCTAGGGTTGCTGTCAATCAGGCTATACAGAGTAGTAATTAATTTTGTTATAAGAGTGTCAGTGTCTGAGAATTTTCGGAGGTAGGGCTCAGCCTCTGCACTGTCCTAGGTTGATTGGCACCAGTTCTCTTTTAATAACATGGGAAGGATGCTTGCTCTGTGTGGCTTTTGGATAGAGTGAGTTGCGCTATTGACAAGGAACAAAAGGCCAAGTCTTGCTGTGATATACACATAATAAATGAGTTAACATTAATAGGGGGTGATGGGGATGGCATTCTGCAGATGCTTCTGGGAGAGACCTGACCATAACGAGCCCTAATGTGGATTTAGCCTGCAGATCCACACTGATTTCTTTAGCAGCGAATCTGGCTTAGGACAGATTTTCTGTCTGAACAATTTCAAACTTGCCCCAACAGGAGATAAGATCATACGGTGCAGAATCAACCATTTCAATGGTTGTTAAATGTGGCCGTGCACTGGACCTACACTGCTTTCAGCAGGTGTGTAAGAGTTGGGGAGGGGCTGGTGTGTTTAAACACCATGGCTGGATCACTTTGCAGAGCAATTTTGAAACATATCCATAGAAACAACTGAATCAGCACAACTGATTTGGAGAGTAAGTTGCGTTAAGGAGAAGAAGCAACAGATGGAGATAAGGATTTCTTGCACTTGAAGAAGCAACGGATGGAGATGAGGATTTCCTGCACTTGATTTACCATAAAGGAACACAAAGTTATTTTTTGGATAATATGCTATTCAGCCAGTTGGACCTTTCTGCTTGCTACAACAGCTTTTAGTAACACAAGTACTCCGCATGTCTACTTTTTACAGATTAAGCTCCTCCTGCTTGACAGAAAAATAATTAAGTTACTGTTTTGTGCCATGTTATGACACTGTTCTGAGGAATACAAATCATTTTACAAGTACCTGAGGTGATTCAGGAGAAGAGCAGAGAGAAGAACCACCCCATCCCCACCCCTAAAATTATAGTTCTCTGACAGTTTTTCAAGTACCCTTATAAAAATGATCACATTTAAGTATTCCATGAATAAGCATTATATGTTGGGTAACTAAAGTACAGTTAATGATAGGAATTTCAAAACCAGTCTGGGTTGCTTTCATTCCATTTCTGTGAAATTTAAAAAGATGGCACCAGAAACACAAAATGGCCAATGCTTTATGTTTTAAAAACATGTCATTTAATAATAACCCATCAGAGAGCAAATATGGCTGAAAGTGGCCTATCCAGAACTATGTAAACTATTTAAAACACAGTCCAGACATGGTGTCAAGTTATCTAGTTTCAGGCGTTATTTCAGATTGAACCTTTCCATGTGTTCTTTAAGAAACTGATAGCAGTGTGAAAACTTACATCCTATTTCAGGGAAAAGCTGGGCTGATCTCCGACTTTCTGGAAAGCCACAAAAAACCAGAATATAATTTATGCCCCCCCCCTTTATTTTTTGTATGCCATTTCTTCCTTCACCATGTTAAACTTAAAGACCCTTTGAGTCAGGGACAATTCTTGTTTCCCAGTAGTACTGTTCTGAGTTTAATTTTTTCTTAACATTTGATTACACTATGCACACCCTGGATTGAGAATCTTTGTGAAGATACCATTTGAAAAGGTATCAATGTGTGATGAAAAGAACTGTGTAAGGGTTTTCTTGGTTTGTGGTTGAATTATTTTTTGGGGGGTGTTTGTGTGTATTATTTTTGTTCATTTGTTTAGATTATATTGTCCAACTCAATTCTCACTGGTCAAATGGATTGTCATAAAATGCCTTTTTATTTTACTTCTTATTGAAACATTTGGTTAGCAGTATGCCCTTTATTCTTCCTCGCTTCAAATATTTATGCTTTCTGTTTCTTTTTACCCTCTTTTTTTTTTTTTTTTTTTTATTATTATTATTTCATTCCTTAGTTTGCTCACTCTTTTTGAGAGTGGCACTGCAGGATTTCACAACAACGAAAATATTTAAGCTTTCCAGCATGACTGAAAAGGGGACATGTACTTAAATAATCTAGTTTTTCTTCTATGGCCAGCTGATTTTTCTAAGTTTAGCTTCGTGACAGAAAAATGACTGTCATCTCTGTATCTTAGAAACTGAAGCAGGAAAATCAAGGACCTCCCAGAAATTAAGAACTGAAAACACGCTCCTTTGGCACATGTGCAGGAGGAGAATAGAAATTCTTTGCAGTATCCCTGACTGTGCACACAGCTAAAATGATTGCTGATTCTTCTTCTCTAGTCCAGAGTCTGGAAAGGTGATGGTGTCTCATTTTGAAAGAAGGCAAGCTTCTGCCAGAGTAGCTCCAAAAGGAGGTGGCAGCCCAGGCATCTGTGCTCACTTACAAAGTTGAGTAAGACTTGTAATGTGCAGTAGGTATAGACTAACTGGGGCTCCTGTTCAGCAGCTTACAATTGTGCTTTCATCCATGACTGTGCTGGAGGCAGTTCAGTTGAAATAGCTCCTGAAAATATAGACATCTCCCAAACTACTTGTTTAAAATCTGCCTCCAGTAAAATTTACTCCCTGTAGCTCCTATCATCTCTTCTATCTGGAGCTGCATTATGTCCTCCTTGCCTCCAACTATCTCACTGGGCATCACTGCTGATGCCTCATCAAGAACAACACAGGAGGGTCTTGTGTGCAAGCTCTGGGGAGTCTGAAACTACACAGAGACACTGTTTACAGCCTCCTCATGTATTTAGGGCTTCTTTTGTGATGCTTGTAGCTAAAAATCTTCCTTAATTTTAATGAACAATGGGATTCTGTAGGATGAAGTTGGAATCCATATGTCAGTATGTTCACTTATCTAAACTTTAGTCATCAACACAGATGGGAGGGAATCAGATAGTGAAATTACTAATAATGTACCCTTGCCTTGCCTTGTCACAGGAACTTGGAGCCTGGGAAAAAAAAAAAAAAAAAAAAAAAAATTCAGCAGCAAAGCTTCTGTACCGAGTAGCTGCATTGACACCCCTGCCAGGAACTCCTCTAAGTGTGGAGAGGAAGGGGTAAAGTTTTACATGCAGTACATGAAAATGGGCTTTTTGTAACAGTTCATTCTAGAAGGTTTCAGCCTTAATGTAAGACTGCCATAGAGTGGTGAGTTTGTTTATTCTTCACATGAAATTCTACTGCAAGTTATGCAAGGGTGGTCAAAAATTTTCTGACAGCAAGTTTTTCCATCACAAAATAGCAATTCATTGAATTACAATATGTGTCGGGACAGGGTTGAATGGTTAAGACACGGCTTTTCGTGCTCATCTTCTCTCAGAGGAAGTAGCCCTTGAGATCCTGATGTCAGGCTGCTGTTACAGCCGGCTCTGAGCTCAGTGAGCATTTCCAATCTTCATTCTCCCACTCCCTCTTCCCCCTCCACTGAAACTGTGCTCCCTGTTCACAATATTGCTGAGCTGTCTGTAATGATAAATGATGTGCCTTTCTTTAAATTTCCTTTCTGCTCAGTACTAGATATTGGCCGGCTTGGATGTGTGTTCTGGGTGGATAAATTACTTTGGCAAGTCATAGAGAATTTATGCACATGGCAACAGATGTACCCTGTGTGGTAGAATTTTTCTTTGTTGCTCTAATTATGTAACTTGACTCTTACCCGAGGCAATTATATTTTCATGAACAAAACTTTGGTTGCTGGTTTGTTGGTTGTGGTTTTGTTTTGTGGTTTTTGGTGTGTTTGTGGCTTTTTGGGTGGGGTTTTGGTTTGTTTTTTTGGAGGGGTAGGGGTATTTTTTTTTTTTTTCCCCCTAGTGTGAAATATGAACCTCTGTGCTGAAAGACATCTTGTTCTCAAAGCTCGTTACAGGCCAAAGTAGAACTGGGCCATTATTCAGCTGCACATGACCCTTTACTAAGCACTGATATTTTCACATACATGACTTGTGTTGTCAAGTGAATCTTTAGAGGTTCAGAGAATAGAGGCTGGGTTTTTTTTCTTAATGGGGATTACCATTTGGTGAGGGTAACTGTTCACAACATTTGGCAGGAATTCAAAATTTGTAAAATCAGGCCACACTAAAAATGAAAATGGTTTTGTTCTTTATTTAGGAAGTAATCTACCTTTGATAGAAAGGAACTTTTCCTATTTCATACTACCTTCGTGCTTTTGTTTTTTTCAAAGGAGTTGTGAAAATAAAGCTTCATGTGAAAAACCAAAATAATTTCAGCCTTTAGTGCTCTTTGTCGCTGTAAATTTAAATGATTCCTGTCAAAGAGTGTTGGCCTTATAGGAGCAAATACAGAGGGGAAAACTTCTAAAAGGGAGGTTGTGTATTCATAAACAGATATATTCAGCCTGTGTCTTCTGCGTGGTCTCAAAAGTATTTTCACAGACAGATTTTGCTACATGGACTTACCTCTTCAGGCACCAGCCTTGAAGGTAGGATGTGAAATTGCTAGTGGTCAAAAAATAATGGTGCTGTAGTTTGAGCAAAAGTGAGAAACAAGTGTAAAAAACCACACATTCCTTTTTTTCAGTCTTTTCTCAGTATCTGTGGTTTCTGAATATCTTACAGATCTAAGTCCTTCCCTACAAGGTAACGTGGTCTCTGCTTCACAGAGAGCATTGGAGGAAAGCTCCCCTCCTGTTTGCAGAGGTATGGAGGACCAGCTGCCACCTGGCCCATGCGGATACCCCTGCGCAAACCCGTATGGTTCTTTCTCGTCAATAAAACGCATCCAGATAGAAGGAGGGGATGTCAGGGGGTAGAAAAGGCCATTGGCAGCGGCTGCCGTGTTCTGTGAGGCCCCCAGGCCGTGTCTGAGGCGTTTCAAGGCCCGAGCACCCCCGGGCCGCCAGTGTGGCGGCCGGCCCCCGTCCGGTCAGCTCTCACGAGAGGGGCCGTCGGCAGCGGGTCCTGCCGGCGGGAAGCTGAGGCCAGTGGCGGCAGCGGCAACAGCGAGGAGCGCCGGGGCCTGTGCCGCTCCCCCCGCCTGCCTGCGGACAACCGAGCTGAGGGCAAGAGCGGCGGGTCTCGCGGGCCGGTTACAGCCGGGGCGAGCGGGTTACAGCCGGGGCGAGCCGTGGCGACTGCAGCCGCCGCTGTGGGAAGTGAGAGCCTGGTGAGGTACCTAGGGATGTCGGGTCTGGGTCCCGGGCACCTTTGGGGAGGGGTGGGGTGTGGAGGCACCCTTCTCGCGTAGCCACGTGGAGGAGACAGGAGCTAGAAAAGTTGCACTGGGATAGGTTTCATCTTAACATAAGACCTTTTTTTTTTTTTTTTTTTTTTTTTAAATAGTGAGAACAGCCATGCCCTGGGCCGACCTCCCCGGGGCAGCAGTGAGGGCCCGCCCACGGGGGCTCCCCCCGTGTGACAGGTGCTGCGTGGGCTCATCCAGGCTCCTTTGCCAGCAAGAGCCCTGGGTGCTCTTCCCAGGTCCCACGCAGCCCGGGCTGCTCTGTGCTTCTGTGATACCCTCGCGGGGCAGGGGAGAGTGGCTTTCTGTGGGATCAGGCAGTAGGTGAACAAGTTGATGCGGATCCTTGGGTTCCGCTGAACAGTTGATATTTTCTGTACTTCATGCATGCTTTATTTATACCATGTTTTCATTTGTGGATTGTTAAAAGCATGTTTTCACGCAGCTAACTCCCAAGAATCCTTTTGGATAAAGCTTCTGCTCTTTTAGTTAGGAATCTATAGTATTTGATATTTGAGACCATTAGTAACAAATAATTGAAATAATTTCTAAAAAATCATCAACAGATGTTTTGTTACAACCTGTAATTGCTTATCACTTCCACAAGCCTATTATGTTTTCTTTTAAATCCTGAAAGAATAGAGGAAGCATGTCTGACACTGAGGTTGTGAGAGTGGAGAAGGGAATAAAGACGAGGGTTATTGCTTCAGTCCATTGTGTGTATTTTGGACTCTTGCTGAGCTAAAATAGCTACACTGTAGCTAAAGGTTGCTGGAAGAAAATTATCTTTCTCCAGGGGAATTCTAGAGATGGATTTGAGCTCCAGGCAGAAGGTCAAGTCCATGGGTCAGGGTCCAGATGAGGGGGCACACATCCAGTCACATGGCTACACTGTAGCTCGGCCAGAGATCAAGGGCTGATGGCCTGAGTTAAATGCAGCTCTTGAGCAAATGGGGCCAGGCCTCTGCTTCTCACAGCTCTTTTCACAGCAGCCTGAGGCACCCTGTGAGCGCTGGCCTTGAGCACCGGCAGCTCAAGTCCCAAGGGAAGAGCTGCACTGAGGGTTCTGACACAAGCTGCCTGGAAAAGACAATGCCCTCCATATTCATCTTATAGTATTGGATGACATCTTACGGATCTGTGCCCTTGCTGTCCCAGCACCTGAAGAAATGCTCTGCAAAAGAGAAAACTAGTTGAGTATCTCCCTATAGGTACCCAAAACAGCAAAAATTCAGCCCAAACATTGAAAGTGATAGCAATTTTCTGACGACTTTTTTTTTTTTTTTTTTTTCCCCCAGTAAATATTCTATTCAAATAGAAGGTATTATGCAAACATGTTTCTGTTTGAGTAATCTTTCTGTTACACCAGGTTAGCATGTGCCTGTGGCTTCCCCTCTCCTGAAATTTGCAAGAATTGCGGCAACACAGTTTTTAATTCAAACAGTAAATCCCCATTCCTATGAATCCTTCCCTGCAGCTTCCCCCTCCCCTGAATATCAGTACTGTAAATAAGTGGCTGGTCTAAAAAAGAGTAGGTGGTGCATAACATTAAAAACAGTAGCTTGTTGAGCAAAGCTATTTAAAAAGATTCCAAGTACCACATAATAAAGGTACTATCAGCAAATACCAGACTAGCATCTCAGCTAGCTTTACTGGGCTGTGAGTTATTGCTGTGGTCAATAGATCTCTTTTCTGTAGCATTCTGCTTATGTAGGTGATAAATCTTACAGTCTTATGGGAATAGGGTCAGGCTTCTGCTACTCTGCCCCATTATTTTTCTCCTACATCATTTA
Source organism: Todiramphus chloris collaris (assembly GCA_025345505.1). NCBI lineage: Eukaryota > Metazoa > Chordata > Aves > Coraciiformes > Alcedinidae > Todiramphus > Todiramphus chloris. Next base: position 3,538,566 of record JANVCC010000039.1, on the reverse strand, counting down.
GAAAACTGCTGGACTGGACCATTTTTGGTGCAGTGACTTTTTGTTCAGCCACATAGTAAATTTTATTGTGCATATTAAATTTTAGCTCTGACCACATTTTAAAGCCCATCTTGATCAAAGGCAAAAGTTAGATAAAATCTTAAGCAAAAGAGCAAATGAACATGAGAATTAAAAAAAAAAACAAAACTATTTTAAGTGAAATTTTAATATGCAAAGCATAAAAAGATAACACGTTTTGATTTTGATCATAATTTTTTAAAAAATATTTTTAAAATCTGAAGAATGAATAATCAAGTAGTAATGGCACTTGATCAGAGAAATTTTCAGTAATTCTGTAAGCTCTGGGAATATTTTAAAAAATGGGTGGTTTGAAATTCTTGCCGTTATAAGAGCAGCAACACAAGGTGATTTTAGGTAACGATGGACAATTCTTTCATGAATTTGGTGCTGCCTCGGTACAGCCCCCTGCTAGTAATCACAGCTTCTCCTCTGTTCCTGTGTGTCTAGCTCTGCTCCCTCATTTTCCTGGAGATGGAGAGATGTGCTCCCACCTTGTGGGAGCAAGCAGTGAAAGGTGGAGGGAAGGGAGGAGTGTGGAAATCTCTTAGCTCTTGCTGTGAGTGAGCAGAGGAGATGTTTTGGCTTTATTGTCCACATACAGGGACAGGACAGAGACACAGTGGAGTCAAGATGTGAAGGACAGTGAACAGTAGAGCACAGGATGGTATCACAGACAGGCAGCATTAAGGCCTGGTGGTTTTAGCATCTTGTTCTGTATCAATAATTCTGGCTATGTATATGATACCACAACAGAACATCACAGTCCAAAATGTATGAGGTCAGCATATCTCTGCAGAATCACCAGGTAGACACAGCTGGACAAACAGCTTTATTATTTATTTATTTGTTAGGTGACATGTGATGCAGCTGAATGCTGAATTGCATGTATGAGAGTTTGTTTGTGAAACAAACCCTGTCTTTGTTTTCTAACTTGTAAGTCTGAAGACTACATAAGGACAATATTCAAATACATTACAAGCTGCTGAAAAGAAGAAGGGAATAATCTGTGTTCTGCTTGAATGGCAAAGTACTAAATTTTTCAAAGAAAGTACCAGCCCAGCTGTTAGGAAAAAACCCTAATGTTAAGGATAAAGAAGCAATGGAGTAGGTTAGAAGTCAGGGATTCTCCATCAGAAGAGGTCCTTAAGGAAAAGGAAATGTCAGGGAAAAGTGATATGTTTGCAGGACCTCAGGATGTCCCACTGAAACCTATTTTTCTTTGATTCTATAATGCAATGTCTGCAATGACCATGATGTAAATAACTCTTTGTTTCCTGAGTACAGTTTGTTAACACTGAGAAATTGGTTCAAGCATCTTCGATGATTCTTCTTCTATTCCTTTTGTCAAACAACTTTTTTTCCTGTTCTGACTGGATTTCTTCCTTGTCTTCCCCGCAGATCTTACTCTTCACTGGGCCTTCCAAGAAAGTCCTCTGCCGTCATCTTTAATTTTCCACTTCTCAGTGCTTTGTTAGTTACTGTCTAGCTTAGAGAGGACAACTACTCCTGCTAGCAGCTCATTTTATGGTACCTGAGTAAACCCTTCAGATTTCTGTAGGAAAGCTCTGTAGATGTTACAACAGGCCTTTGACCATATCTTTTTTCATTAGTCCTCAGTACCAGTCTAGCTTCTCAGTTAGAGGCAATTGAGAAGCAGCACTTCACCTGTGGGAGAACTTGTCGGCCACTCTTTCTACAAAGGAAAGGTAAATAGCTGCTATATCACTGGATGAACCATCTGTTAGTTTCACTGAAGAAAGGATGATCATGAACTTGGAGTGAGGGGTTTTATTTTTATGGGGTTTTTTAATTTTATTTTAGACGTGCTGGCTGAAAGTTTTTAGGATGTTGGGTACTTCAGCTCTTATCTGTAAAACCATCCTTCATTTGTGGTTTATATGGAACATTGTTATGTGCAAGGCTTTCTTTACATGTTTGCTGCTGAATTTTTTTCTACCTCTGGAATGGAAAGGTGACAAGTGATACAGCCTCATACATACATAGCATCAGGCTAGAAAATGTGCAGTGGTCTTTTGTGTTTTGGACTTTTGTTGTCCATTACGGGGGGGGGGGGGGGAATAGAAAATTTTTAAAAAAAGGTTGTTCCCTAACTGTTGTATCACACAGGCTGCATAATAGCTATCTTCTCTGTGCTAATCTGAAATAGAAGTCTTAACCATGAAAATAACTACCCAACGAGGAAATAAAAGAGTACATTAAGCTACTTGAACCTAGTTTTCATCTATTTCTAAATTTAATGAGCAACATACAAAGGACATAATTTTCTCAATAAAAAACAAGAGTCTTGTACTTCAGGGTCCAGTATAAGAGGAGGCAAAATATCAATATGGCTTACTGTAGCATAATGAAGTGGCCTTCACCATCTTTGGAAATGTACCATAGCATAAATATTGCTTAAATCTTTATTGAGTTGATGGTGTCTACAAGCAGAAGCCATGCTTTGTTTATAAGGTCTATGCAGATGGGTTAAACTTGTTTTCTTATAGGAACCATTAAGCACTTACCATGCATGGTTGTAATCACAGGTAGAAAGAAATGAAAATGCCATGAGTTGTGATGCCACTTCCCAAACCTGTTTCATCCCACTGATACTTTAAGCAACGTGTCAAAAGATGTTCAGCTTTATAGAAGTAACATTTACTTTGTGGTCCTAAATGAACTCCAGTGTCAGAAATATCTAGTTTCTCCTGGGAGCTTTAGGATTAAGATGGCTGTGAGATTTATTTCCCAAACTGTTGTATGTTTTGCCTTGTGTCTTGGAATAAAGCTTGTTTTCTGATACATTTTCCTCTGAATTTAGTTCTACACGTAAATTCAAACCCTTTTCATTTTCCCCCCCTTTAGCTCAGTTGTCTCCTGAAGTGTTCCTCATATATGTATGACTTGCTACTTCCTCATCCAGCACCTCTGCTTTTCAAAAAGATCGTTGTTTGGAAGACAGGAGATGCATAACATCACTGTCACCTTGTCACGGTTTCTTATAGGAATAAGGAGAAGGTATTGTGGAAGTAACAGTTTATGAAAAAAGTACTTAGGTTATTCACATGTACAGTGAGGAGCTGGGATGTACTGGGACATGCTGAAGGCATGTGAAATCGTTGGATAGTTTAGCTGTCAAACTCTAACAAGTCACCCTCAAGTTTCATAGGTATATAGCTTGTTCTGCCCGTTAAATCATCTCTGTCTATGATGTTGCAGTCACTGTAGCACAGAGCCATGAAAATAGAGTTGTCAAAATTGGAAAGAATGTAACTAGAAATAAATCACAACTGTAACAACAACGCTTATTAACTGTTCAGACACTACTCTTACTCAATAGACCTGATAGTTTTTCTCTCTTTTTGTATCTGCTAGATGGCATGTTTTAATCAAATGCAAGTTATTAAGCTCCAGTGCATGAATAACTGGTAAAAACTACTTGGCTGGGATTATGAAAACTCAGATTAGATGGTCTAATGATCCCTTTTGGTCTTAAGTACTATGAATCTTGCCCCCTGAGTATATCATCATTTTCCCAGCAGGCTGTGAACTATGAAGAGACAGGGAGTCAAGAAAGCTAGAGATGCATTGTTTTAAATTCTGAAGTCTGCTCCTGTGAAATCAACTGGTAACTTGCTAAAAAAAAACCCCAAACAAACAAACAAACAAAAGAAATCCTTTTGGCTCTAACTTCAGTACAATATAATGTCTCCTTAAACATAGACTTAGATTTAGCCTCTTACTGTAGTTGGGCATGAAGCATCACGCATCTTGATTGTGGCCTCTTTCTAACCTAAAACTCTGTCTGTATGCAGTTGCAAAACTGTCAGAAATGATGAAACCTGGAGATTGCCTTGTACAGGGCATTGGAAAGATTAAGCGTATCACTAGTCTCAGTCTTAATGGCATGTAATTGGAAGAAGATTTCTCTTAACTGCTTCTTTCCTTGACTGGCATATAATGTCATCATTTTGACTAGTAGTCCCCAGTCAATCATGCGTCATACTGTAATGCAGATTTCCCTTGATTCCCTGAAGGATATACTAGACATTGAGAGTCCATTGCCAGAGGCTTTACATATCACTGTGCTTCTCAGTGATGGGTAATTCACCATTTTTTTTTGGCTCCTTTTTGCTTTGAGAAGTGGTTCCGTAGGTTTTGTAATTCTTCCTAAACAGGTAGAACTAAAGCGAAGACAAAAAAAGGTTCTTAAAATTTTTCTATTCCATTGACAATTGATTGTCAAATTAGAAGACCTTTTAGTTTATTGTATTCAGCAATGGACCAAGTGTTGAAAAAGATATAGTTCAACATAATGAGCATTTCAAGTAGAAGAATATCTGAGATTTTCTGCCTGAGCATATCATCGTATGGTATAAAGAATTTCAGATGCTTCGCACTAGGATGTTTGAATCCTGAATGACATAGCTAGCATACTGACTTCTTCATTTTTTTCGCCAACTCAAAAATCCTGAGCTGAAATCACACATAAACATAAGGTGTCCTTTGTTTCATGAAATTGCATGCTCCTGTAATTGTGAAAACTACAATAAATACAAAAGGCAAGAAATAAATTTGCTTGGTTATATTAACTAGATCAGTGTAGCCTATTTCAGATGTCTTTAGTCCAGACTGACCTCCTGGCATTATCTCAGAGTAGGAACACTGTCAAACAGTATCAAATCATTATTGGACAATACAGGCAAGTAAATTGCCTATAGTTATAGGTGGCAATGGAATACGTAACTCCATCACATATTGGATTATTATGGACATATAATGAGAACAATGGGCTGGTTTACTTTCTTAAAGTATGATCATTTTCCTAATATTAAACATGGAACAATTACTTTTTTCTAGTCTCTTCCTTCTAAAAAAAAAAAGTCAATTAATTGGTTTATGTAAATATCCTAATGAACAAACCAGGCACATTTAGAGTACATTTTAAAAAACAAATTTCCAGTGTCATGAAATCCTATCAAGAAGGCAATTTAGCTGAAAATAAAACTAATAATGCTGGCCCTTAGCCTACTTATAACCTTGAGACTTCAGTTTAGTTATATGTTAAAACTAGTTCCTGAAGGATTCTTATATTCATTTTGACATCTAGAGGCATGAAGAATTGCAGTGGAAAGGTATAAAAGAGGTGGTTTTTTTCTTTTTCTAGAGGACTATTCCATCCTCATTCTTTAAGTAGCAATGGAACTTTGGTTATTGGTTTTATGTAGTCACATTTAACTGCCTGCTCTGTCTTTGGAAAGCAAAGAATACCTATAATATAAATTAGAGCACTCTCATTTGTCTTGAGGCTACATTAATTTCTCCAGAGAACAACTGCATCTAAATGATGGTCAGAACACTTAGGGCTTTTTTTTTTTCTTATTGCTACCTTGGACTATGTAAGTACTCTGAGTAAATAACTTAGAAATTGATGAAACTTATTGTGCTGATTTAAGTTATATCAAATCTTTAGTACATAATTTTACCTTTTTTTATTTTTTTAGTAATCTTTTATGGTCTTTGGTCTCATATATTAGCTCTCTTTTCCTTTGTAAGCATTCCTAAGCGATCATTTGTCTTTCTTCCCCTCAGTTATGGGCAATTTCTCAGGAAGTGTATGAACTGCCTCACAAAGTAACATTAGCAAAATAATCAAAATGGATATTGTTGGTTTTATTCACTGAACAGAGCAGGTGCAAACATGGAACATGAATCTGAGACCACATGAATTGGCTTGTCTTACATGGAGAGAGTCATAAAGTTCACCATAGGCCAACCTGATGCTTTTTTGTTACACTAAGTACTCGACTCACTGGCTTCTTTGACAGGGCAGGCTTCAATAAGATTTTCCAGCTCAAGAACACTGAGGACAGAAGTTTCTTGATACTGTGTTTCAGTTTGCTAACTAATAGGTCCTATTTGATTAAAAATGTGCACTTAAAATGTCCCTTACGCAAGTCTGCACAGAAATAATGAGGCATTTATGTGTGCGTTAATTATAGATTGAAGCTATATCTCAGATTGGAAAGTGTCTTCTCAGAATATAGCCTGTGGGCTTCTGAGCTCATCTCAGAGTTAAAGTTAAGCAGGACAACGGTTTACTTTTGTATATGGACACTGTATTCGGTCAGTAGTTATTGGAATTTTTCTGTTTGTGACTAAGTTATGGTGATATAGCAGATAGTGTATATATCTGAAGATTACTAGCATATTGGTAAAGCAAAAAGACCACAGATGAAACCTTGGAACAAATGGCTTAACATATGTCAAAATGCAGAGAGGCTTTGTTGTTCTTCTAGCCTACTACTTTCGTTACAGATAGAGTGCAGTTGCAGTAGTGTGGTAGTATAGTAAGATTATTAAAGTTGAATAACCTAGCCATTAGAAAAAATACCCTTAAAGCATTTTCATGTTCCTGATCCTTTCCTTCCTATATATGTTTATTATTTCATCAAAAAGAGTATCAAAAAGTTCATACTATACATGTTAAAAGAGTAAAGAATTGAGTTTGCCCTTTTCAACTGTCTAGAGTAAAAACTGTGTTTCAAATCCTTTTTGAAGTGGGATATTTCAAAATCTAATCTAATGAGTGCCAAAATCTGTTAATTGGGTAGGTACATAGATACCTGTGCAGTGGCATGCAACGTATGAGAGAATTATAGGAAGAAGCAAATTGTGGATAAATCAATTAACCTTTTGGACTTTAAATATTGCAGATGAAAATGCCTGGCATTGCCTACTTTTAGTGTTTAATTTCTGTATCAGTGAGCTATTTGTGTGCAGAAGGAGATCATGAAATTATCATAATTCTACTTGAATTTTCTAATTACCTGACAAATAAAAATTAATCCAGGTTGTTCTTAACCTATCAGAATCTGTTTCCATTGCATTGTAATACAGTGTAGTAGAGTGAAAGCCCACACTGTGTTAGTGACCTATGAAGTGTGATCTTTAAAGTCAGTCATAGACTGTAGGGATTCTGGTTTAGAAAAAGAGAAGCTTACCTTTCATATCTTCTGTCTGACTACCTGATTTCTGAATTAGTGGATGTGTTTAGTTGTCTTCAGGTGTCAGAATGCTTATAAGATTACACAAAGAATGGTTTGCTCTGTTCATTTTACAGATTAATACGTTCTAGACAATGCCTTAATTGTTGGCATGGAGGTTTTGTGATGGAACGTAATATGATAATACTCTGTTACAACATGCATGGCAGAGTATTCTGTTTGTTTGGGGCTGCCTCCAAAACTTTAGTGATATTATTTTTCAAATCACAAAAGCTAAATCCCAGGTCACTTTTATGTAGAAGGTAATGAAACAGTATGAACTTAACTAAAGAGAGCCTGAAGATGCAGAACTTCCTTTCCAGTGGATGTTAAAACTAGTCTTATTGTCCCTGTGCTAGGCTTTTCTGCTACTGTCCTAACCGATACAGGGTACTTGGAGGAAAATATCCTCTTCCCTTAAGCTAGTCTGTGTAACCACAGAGAAGTTGAATGTTAAATTGGGGAAAAATTGGGTTGGACCTTTAAGAAACAGTATTAGTATTGTGTTAGACTCCAGATGCTCTTTATCATATAATCATTATCATAAAAAGTCTTAATGTAAAAGATCCTAATAGAGTCCCACAGTGTCTAAGGGGCAACCTGGATTGGCCTTTGCATTTAAATCAGAGAATAATTAGTTCCAGGAGGAGGGCAAAAAAAAGGAAGTGCGTTCTGCTTTTCTCTTCTAAGGGAAACACACACAGAGTCCCAAATCTATTAAGTAGGCATTGTGAGACCATGGATTGCATTTAACACTGTGGAATGAAAACTATTTTATCATCCATAACACTATGAAAGTGCTGCATTGTCCTTCATCTGTTCACAAGCCCTCTTTAACAACTGAGTCAGTGTTAATCTCAAAATAAATTGATAGGAAGAAGGGCAAAAAGCAGCACCAAAAAGTAGTCCTTCAGATGCCAGTGTCTTCAGTAAGTAGCACAAAAAAGCATACACAAAGTTTCTGAGTTTTCTTGGAAAAAGTAGTAATGCTGCCTACTGAGGAAAGTTGCACTACAGTGAAAATTTTTGTGACACAAGTTCTCAGTTTAAGCCTTTTATGTATGGAGGGCTGGCTTTTTGCAGTCAAGGCGAGGATGTATTCCTTTGTATAGTCTCATTTGAGATTACAGGCAGTATTTGTTAATTTGCAATGGTTCTGATTTTATTTATTTTTGAATATTTTGTTATCTTTGCAGCCTGAAGCATGAAATTCTGAATTGCTTGAAGCCAACAAGAAAAAAATGTATATCAATTTTGAGGTTTCTTTATAATTCCTTAAAAAATAACATTCTTCATTAGTCTTAGATAAGCCACCTGTTACCAAAGCCCTGCTAATATCTTTTGACTTCTTTTTCCCGTTGGACACACATGCTGTACATGGGCCTCAAGAGGAGAGGGGCTGAGAAATGCCCAGTGACAGAAGAAGGGTTGCAGCCCTGCTCTCTCTTTGTGTTGACACCTGTAATGGCTGCCTGATGTGCTAAAGGTGAATCACTCCAAATCCAAGGCTCTGCCTTAGCACAGGGTGTTCCAGTCTGATTCCCAGTTATTCTGGTTTTCCTCAAAAGCTAGGACATTACAGTGTATTACTAGAATGAGGACTAGTGCTTAAAAGGCTTGTTGGGTCATAAAGGATTCTTTTTACGACAGTTTTTTGGTGAATGTTTGCTGGGACCCTGTCCAGGTTTGAGTGAGAACAGAACTAATTCTGTTCAGTGATTTTACTTTTCAGCTCAGTTCTTCTAACTAACTGCACTGTCTGAAGTTAGCCGCCTGTTCTCACAGACAGTGTCTGCTGCTAGCAGTGATAACACCCCATGTTTAGAGTTGCTACCAAGGACTGGTGTGCAGACCAAGGCTGGATCTTGTGTACCACCTTGGGGGGTGCAGAAAAGTAAAAGGCTGCACCTGCAGGGAGGGGCAGACGGGAGAGGTGACCCTAAGCTGGCCAACGATGGATTCCACCCCATAGACAGCATATTTGGTATAAAGCTGAGGGATCAGGAGGGTGTCACCTGGCTTTGCTGGGCCCTGCTCAGATCAGGTCCTCTTCTGGTTTCTTCTTCAGCTGGCATCCGAAGAGGACTCTGTCATTCTGCCTTCAATCCTGATAACATGTGTTTCTGAATCCAATACCAGAATCCATCTCCTGAACACTATTCCTGTCTGCTGCTGGGCCAAGTCTGGGACTTTCCTGGTGCCTGGTCTTCAGCGTCAGTGGTGATGGTGACCTAATTGCTATCGAGGGGGTTGGGTTTGATACTGGTTTTGTATATATTGTTTTTTAAAATTATTATTATTTTAATTTTCATTAAAGCTGTTGTCATTTCCTTTCCTAATTGTTAAGACTCTCTTCCTTATTCCCTTTCCCTTCCTCTTTGGGGATGGAGAGGGGGTAACAGGGAGTATCTGTTATAGGTCTAGTGGGCTACTCTGACCCTAAACCATGACAGACCCATGTATATAAGCTCAACAAATTCCTAGCACCTCTCACATGCCCAAGCACAGTTCACACTTCAGTATCTGTTTCAGTATTGGTCCTTGGAGAGGAGCAGCCTTTCCCGAGGTAGGGAATTACAGGAGAGAGGCTTAAATATTTATGGTACCTTAAAGCATAGAAAAATTGCTGCCTATATCACCATCTGTATCCTGTTTTAAGGAAGCAAAACACAGAAAATCACAGTGTGGCACGTTTGTGCAGTAACAAATAATCAGAAGTGTTTGTATTCCATGAAGTTAGAACTAAGGGCTAATGCAGTTGTTACCACTCTCTCTATTTTGTTCTTTTAGAAGTGCTAATACTTTTAGATATTTTCTGGCTTTCCTGAAGGTTGGGGAATAGTTGGGTGTAGTCATCTGGAGCTGAAATATTTCCTATTACTTGCTTGTAAAAGATTTATTTAGACATCCTCACTGTAGTGAGAAAATAGCTTGTGTATGTGCCCTTAAAAATGCAGTCCACAGAGAATATGCCTATCTTTGTGTGACAGATAAATAGTTCCATCAGGATGAAGCTGAGGTTAACCTTGTATTATAATGTTTTTGTTGTTCAAGCTATGGTTTAAGCCAAGCAAACTCCTGAAAAGCTCTTGAGGATGGAAGAGTTTTTATCCAGCTGCAATTTTCTTTTTTGGGGATCATCAGTTACCTAAAGTGATGGCTTTCCATGGGGCTTCTAGTATAAGCATGTGAAACAGAACATGCAAGGTGACTTCAGTGGGAATAGCTGTTCTGCTGGGTACAGTGGAGTCCAGGAGGAAGATGAACCGGGTCCTCAGGTTGCCCCATGGACAGTGCTAACACCCTTGTGTGTTCTCTGTACTGCTAGGGCTGTGTTTTCAGTACTGAAGTTGAGCCTTCTCTCTCTATTTAATCCTATTGCATTTTATAGATGTTTACATTAAGAGGGAGTATTGTAACAAGTGAGTATGCCTCCTGAGTTTAGGAACACTTTATTGGGCTTGACAGAAGCTTTCATTTTAAACACATTTCTATGAAGTGGAAAAAGTCTCAAACACCGTATTTGTCAGTTCCCTCTCACGCTACCATTTTGTTCCAAATGAAATATGACAACACAATAGTTGTGGTAATTATGGTAATTGACTTCAGAGAGTTCAAGATGATCATGTAATCATCTGGTTTACGGGAGAGAGATCACCACCATCTCCCGATTTCCACGCTTCTCTGGTCTTCAAAGGTATTTTACACAGGACTGTAAACCAAAGCACTTCTACCTGAATTCTGAATACAGTTCACAAGGCTGACAAGAATTTTAAAACAAAATCAAACTGCTGTAAGAAAAAATAGATATTGCCTTTTTCTAGCTAGGAAAAGTTGTCATGTTGATACTCTTGCATAGCCAGCACATGATGAGAGAGGTTGTAATTGACAGAGAGATAATTCACTTAAAAATGCCTCTCTTACAAAGGAATTGCAGGTAATTTCAAGAGAATACATTAGATACAGTAAAGGATCTTTACTTATGTCTTTTTAAACTTTCTGTGGTAGAAGGAGAGGGCAAATAGTCTATTGAGAATTTTTATATAGGCTGTCAATGAAACACATAAAGCCCTAATTGTTCGGAAGCCTCTGTGCTCTAAACAGTTCACATATAATAGGATCACATCTATGCTGATTCAATAGAACATTCTTCCATTTTCTGGAAAACAGACTTGTGGCATGGCAGCTGTTTGGTGTTTCTTTGCCTACAAAATTATTTTGCAAAGAAAGATCATAACAGAAACCAACTCGGATCATATTTACCCAATTGATGATTAGTTGTAAAAGGAAAACAAACACCTATGATACATGCAATGGTAATAAATCTTAATTTTGGAAAAAAGCTAAATAGAGAAAATCTGTCAATATAAGATTGTTACAGGTCTATGCAGCTGTGGAAGCTCAAGACAGAATGAAATTTTCACTTTTTGTATGCTATTTCAAAACAGTAGGCATCAAAGCTGGAGTACTTCAAAACATACGATTGATCACTGAAAGGACAATATAGACACCAAAACCAAAGCATGGGATAGAGTTGGGTCTTTTAGTCAAAACTACTACATAGAAAGCATGTTCTGAGCTGTAAATACTAATTAAAATCCCTTGATTGTTTATACACAGTTTTGTACTTTATTAGGATCTGAATTGAACCTACAGGTTATCTTCATCCTCAGAGAAGTTCAAAACTTAACTGGAGCAAAGCAAAACTTAACTGGAGCAAAGCTGGGCAGTTTTATCCAACTTTGAAGTTAGCCCTGCGGGTTCAGGCCTAGCTAGTTAGCAGGAGATCGGACCATAACGACTCCTTGAGGATCCCCTTCAGTCTGACTGATATTAGGATTCTGTTTTAACTTCAGTATCCTCTTAATTCAAGATGGTATTAGCTGAATTCAGACTTGAGGGTAATAGGCATTAATCACTTTTGTGATCAATGGTAACTAATCGGGTGATCCTGAGGCAGCCTGCTTGCAAATTAAGATGTGTTATAATAACCACTAGGAACTCTAGCTTGAAAATGTCCATGTGATTGCTCCTGTTCAGAGAGACATCCTTTGCACTAGGAGACACTGGAAGTGCTGCCTTATTCTTTGATGTGGCCACAGGGAAAAAAAGAGGCATAGAAAGGAAAGATGGAGATTTTACCTGGATCTAGGCAGGAAGCAGTAGGTGGGTGATGGACATGTCTCTTTTAGTAGGGTAGCTTACTGCTAGAAGTCGTTACTTGGTGTGCATGGACACTGGAACAGGCTGCGCAGGGAAGTGGTGGAGTCACCATCCTTGGAGGTATTTAAAAGACATGTACATGTGGTGCTGGTGAGGGCCATGGTTTAGTGGTGACCTGTCAGTGCTGGGTTAACAGTTGGACTTGATTATCTTAAAGGTCTCTTCCAACAAGAACAATTCTATGATTCTGTGCACATTGAGACTTGTCTTGTTCTTTCCACACACAGGAAAAACAATCATCTTACAGCATGCATTAGTAAGATCATAAGAATCCAGTTTCTGATGGATCACATCTGTCAACCAGTTTTCCTTTCAGATCATTCAGTGTGAATTAGCTCTTGAGTTTCACAGGTTTTAAAGGGTTTGAAGTTGTAGCAAAGTCAAAATTTCTATCTGCAGTATGTAGCAGAGCAGATAGTTAAGGAAGAACATCCACGACTTTTAGAAACCTGCACTTCTAGAGTTAGAAAATGAAAAAGAAATCCTTCTCAAAGTGATAAATTCACTGAAGCATGTATTAAATAACTTCTCAAGGGACTTCTGAGAGGGAAAAAAAAAAAAAAAGAAAAAAGAAAAGGAAAAAAAAAAGTATCTTAAGGGAAGGAGGTTGATCTTCTGCATGTTATTTAATGTTGCAATTGCCTTCCCTGTTGCCTTAAGTTTAAAGTTTTGTTGATGCCTTGATCTGCTGATTAGGATTTTGATGATGTGGTAACTGTGAACAACTACAAGTGAACATTTTTGAGATGGAGATTCAAGTGAAGAGTTGTGCAATACAAGAACAGAAAAACAAAGTTCTTTGGTCATCTTTACTTTTTCAATAAATTGACATAGCTGTTGGCTAAATTATCTTTTCTTATAATGATCTGCAATACAATCATGTTGTTGTTTCTCAGCTATCTGGGAGTTAGTGACTTTTCTTTTTTCCTCTGCTTCTGTGGGTAAATAAAGATTATTTTTTTCCTTAGTTGTTTTCATGACTTCATTCTTTCTGTGTGTAAAGAAATTATTTTTATCAGACCAGGTTTATCACTATTGAAAAAGCATGTGACTGTTACGTCATGATCAACCATTCCCAGGTCAAGATCACTTCTTAAATTTTATTATAAGTCATAATACCACATAAACTCAAATTATTATTTCTTTAACTTCTTTTGCAAAGGTTGGTTTCCTCCACAACAGTTCTGTTAAAAAAAAAAAAAAAAAGGCAGTTAAAAAAAAAAAAATCCTGGCTTAAAAATGCTAGGTAATAAATCTCCTTTTTAAAATTGCAATAAAAAAAAAAAACCCTTGGCAATCTAGAGCTTCAGGCTGATACTGACTGAGTTCCTGGCAGTGTTGCTCAGTGATTTCTGGCTTTGAATGTATGAAACTCATGGAGAAAACTACAACTACTGGCAGGATTTTCTGTGGAGGGAGGGCCGGGATCACCATGCTCCTAACAAGCTAAGCGTGAGTTGTAGAAATATTTCAGTGACTAATGCATTTGTAGGTGACATTGCTCTGATGCAAACATAGTTGCAATCTCTGTAATGAAGTAGTTGTATCAGAAGCAAGTGTGTATTGATTGTCTAGACAGGATTATGAAGCACCACAACCAACTCCATTTAATGGATCCATTTAATCCATTTACTGGATACTCTAGTGAGTTCCCAAACTATGAAGCACTGTGATGTGCTCCAGATAAGAGCTCTATGGAGTAGAAAGTTCCATATGTGAAAGATTTTCACATTTCAAAATTGATTCAGTTCTGTGTTGGAGTGAAACAAAAAAATCCCCAAAGTTGTAAAAAAGACACCCCACGTCAAACAAAACAAAAAAAAACCCCATTCAACAAAACCAAAATAACAGAAAAGTACTTCTAGGAAGCTTACAGGCAAGAGGGGGAGGGACTCTTATCAGAGAATGTAGTGACAGAATGAGGGCTAATGGTTTCAAACTGAATGGGGATAGATTTAGATTAGATATAAGGAAGAAATTCTTCATTGTGAGGGTGGTGAGACACTGGAACAGATTGTTTAGAGAAAGTGTGGATGCCCCACCCCTGGAAGTGGGGAGGAAGGCCAGTGCTGATGCACTGGGGCACTTCACAGGAGATGAGGGTGTAGCAGGCTTTGTCAGTGAGAACCCTGGGTGTAATAGCCTAATGCTTGAGGTGCAGGGTGTTGGCATTTTAGATAACCAGAGGGTCTACCCCCCTTCAAGGTTGAAAACTATTTACTCGACTCCACACCTGAAATGTTTATACACCAATGCATGCAGCATGGGGAATAAACAGGAGGAGTTAGAAATCCATGTGCGGACACAGGGTTATGACCTGGTGGCAATCACAGACACGTGGTGGGACAGCTCACGTGACTGGAATGTGGTCATGGATGGCTATGCCCTTTTCAGGAAAGACAGGTCATCAAGGCGAGGTGGTGGATTTGCTCTCTATGTGAGGGAGCAACTGGAATGTCTACAGTTCTGTTCAGGGGTGGATGAGGGGCAAGTTGAGAGTCTGTGGGTGTGAATTAAGGGACAGGCTGGCATGGATGATACAGTTGTGGGTGTCTATTACAGGACACCTGATCAGGACCAGGAAGCTGATGAGGCCTTCTACAGGCAGCTAACAGCAGCCTCGTCACCTCAGAACCTGGTTCTCATGGGGGATTTTAACTATCCAGACATTTTCTGGAAAGGCTATTCAGCCAGCCAGCCACAGTCCGGGAGGTTCCTCCAGTGCATTGATGATAACTTCTTGATGCAAATGGTGGAGGAGCCAACTAGGAGGGGAGCAATGCTGAATCTTATTCTCACCAACAAGGAGGGGCTGATTGAAGCAGTGAGGGTTGAGGGCAGCCTTGGCCTTAGTGATTATGAGATGGTGGAGTTCATGATCTTGTCTGTCAGGAACAGGATGTCAAGTAGGACCAAAACTCTGAATTTCAGGAGGGCCGACTTTGGCCTTTTCAGAAAATTGCTGGGTGAAATCTCATGGGACAGGTTACTAGAGGGCAGAGGGGCTAATGGTAGTTGGTTAATATTTAAGGACCTCTTCTTCCAAGCTCAGGGCCAGTGCATCCCAGCAGGTGGGAAATTGAGAAAGAGAGCCAGAAGACCTGCATGGTTAAGTAAGGATCTACAGAGTAGACTTAAGAGGAAGAAGAGGGTCTACAGCTCATGGAAAGAGGGGCTGGCTACCTGGGAGGAGTATAGGACTGTTGTTAGAGAATGTAGAGAGGCAACTAGGAAGGCTAAGGCCTTGCTGGAACTCAATCTTGCAAGGGAGTTCAAGGGTAACAAAAAGGGCTTCTTCAAATATATTGCAGGAGAAGCTAAGGCTAGAGGCAATGTAGGCCCTCTGCTGAACGAGACAAGTGCCCTGGTGACAGATGACACAAAGAAGGCAGAGTTATTAAATGCCTTCTTTATCTCTGTCTATACTGCTGAAGACTGTCCTCAAGAGCTCCTGACACCTGAGGCACCAGAAGATAGCATGACTAAGGACTCTTCCCTGGTTGATGAGGACTGGGTTAAAGAACAGATGAGTAATCTGGACATCCGTAAGTCCATGGGTCCTGACGGCATGCATCGAAGGGTGCTGAGGGAGCTGGCACAGGTCATTGCCAGACCACTCTCCATTATCTATAGTAAGTCATAGCACACAGGAGAGGTGCCTGGGGACTGGAGGAGGGCAAACATCACCCCAATCTTCAAAAGGGGCAAGAAGGAGGACCCTGGTAACTATAGACCGGTCAGCCTCACCTCCATCCCTGGAAAGATAATGGAGCAACTTATCCTTGACACTATCCTTAGGCATGTCAAGGACAAGAGGGTCATCAGGAGCAATCAACACGGTTTTATCAAGGGGAGGTCATGTTTGACCAACGATAACCTTTTACGAGGACATAACCAGGTGGATAGATGATGGTAGAGCAGTGGATGTGGTTTTTCTTGATTTCTCTAAGGCATTTGACACTGTCTCCCACAGCATCCTTCTTGCTAAACTGAGACAGTGTGGTCTGCTTGATCAGGTAGTGAGGTGGATTGGGAATTGGTTGAAAGAAAGAAGCCAGAGAACTGTGGTCAATGGGATGGAGTCCAGCTGGAGGCCTGTAACCAGTGGGGTTCCACAGGGGCCGGTGCTGGGACTGGTTCTTTTTAACCTGTTCATCAATGACCTGGATGAGGGCACAGAGAGCACTGTCAGCAAGTTTGCTGATGATACCAAGCTGGGTGGAGTGTCCGACACCCCAGCAGGCTGTGCTGCCATTCAGAGAGACCTGGACAGGCTGGAGGGTTGGGCAGGAAGAAATTTGATGAAATTCAATAAGGGCAAGTGCAGAGTCCTGCACCTGGGGAAAAACAAAAAAAAAACAGGTATCAGTATAGGTTGGAGACTGAGCTGTTGGAAGTCAGTGAAGGGGAAAAGGACCTGGGGGTCCTGGTTGATGGGAGGCTGACCATGAGCCAGCAGTGTGCTCTTGTGGCCAAGAGGGCCAATGCCATCCTGGGGTGTATTAGAAGGGGTGTAGCTAGTAGGTCGAGAGAGGTTCTCCTGCCTCTCTATTCTGCCCTAGTGAGGCCACATCTGGAATACCGTATCCAGTTCTGGGCCCCCCAGTTTAAGAAGGACATGGAACTGCTGGAGAGGGTCCAGCGCAGGGCTACAAAGATGATTAAGGGAGTGGAACATCTCTCTTATGAGGATAGACTGACAGAGCTGGGGCTTTTTAGCTTAAAGAAAAGAAGACTAAGGGGTGATTTAATCAATGTTTATAAATATATGAAGGGTGAGTGCCGGGAAGATGGAGCCAGGCTCTTCTCGGTGATGCCCAATGATAGGACAAGGGGTAATGGGTTGAAGCTGAGGCACAGGAAGTTTCATGTAAACATAAGGAAAAAATTTTTCACAGTGAGGGTGATGGAACACTGGAACAGGCTGCCCGGGGGGGATTGTGGAGTCTCCCTCTCTGGAGATATTCAAGACCCGCCTGGACGCGTTCCTGTGTGACCTGGTCTAGGTGATCCTGCTCTGGCAGGGGGGTTGGACTAGATGATCTCTCGAGGTCCCTTCCAGCCCTTGACATTCTATGATTCTATGATTAAGTGTTCAAGACCAGGCTGGATGGTCTCTGAGCAACCTGATCTAGGGGGAGGTGGCCCTGCCTATGGCAGGGGAGTTTGAACTAGATCATCTTAACATCCCTTCCAAACCATTCTGTGATTCTATGCTAAACACACACTTCCATCCCCTGCAATCCTCTCCCACATATCATTTAACAGATTTCTCTGAATTTATGTTTAAATTTTGACTTTAAAGTTTTATTCTGCATTACTGTCAATAAAATCTTTTCAAAGTGAGTAGTAGAAATGCTTACTTCTATCAGGTCAAAAGAATCTGTTTTGGTCTTTTTCAAAATGTCTGCAACTTTTCTGTAAGGTATTTCAAGGAAATTCAATTAATGCTTTGATTTTGAAGGAACTTGACATTCTGTTATAACAATCAAAGTTTGTCTAGTTGGCTTGTCTGGACACATTTTGAAGGGGTGGTTTAAATTAGATGTTGGCAAGAGATAGCTTCCATTTAAATGTCACCAGAGCCAGGATTTCACCTCTGAGTAGCCAAAACCGGTTATCTTTCTCTGCTCTGTATGCTAATGTAGGGATGGTACACTGTACACATGAGGCTGACTAACAAAGCAAATGGTATCTGTTGCGCTTGGTTTTTAACACCAGTTTAAATCATAACTTTCCATGGGAGTTGAATGTTTTCAAATGCCCTGTGTTTTTGTTACATAGAATTCTGATGTGGAAGGAGTCTTGAGTAGTCTTGTCGTTATTCCAAGTCCAAACAAACCAAACCAAAAATTAAATCAAATTTATGTATATTAACCTCCTTAAAATATTTACCTGAGTTGTCAATTGCTTAAGACCTTCACAACAGGTATGTGTTTTTCATTTATTTGTACTTTTACTTTTCTTCTAGTTTTACTGTGTAGCTCATCTGCTTGAGTCTGCCTGTTATTCTGGTGTTATTTTTCAAGAGGAACAGGGGAGCCTAATCAACTTGAACTGAACCATTCATTATTTTACATACCCCTATGGTATTCCTTTCTAAGGAAATGCAAGTGATTCTCACACTGGAGACAAAATATTTTCAGCCATCTGAAAGCTGAACACAGCTCTATGTGGGAAGGGAATTTTTCATTTGCAGTAGTGTGCACAGGCTCCATGTGTCCAAATTAAAACCAGCTTTGAAGGAGGTTGTTTAGCAGTGCTCGCAGGTGGCAGTACAAAACCAGAGCCGCTGTATCAGGAGGCAGTCTGTGCAAGTCTGAAAAGAATTAGCTTGAGTGACTTCCATTTTCTCCTTTCTGAATGGATGAACATGGTAAAGTAGCTATTTCCTGTGGTTACATATTATATACAATTATGTCACTTGTGTGAATTCCTGTTTTTTTCCTCTAGGAAAGCCTACACAGCTTGCTGGGATAATTTGTTAGTTTGTGATTTCTTTGATTTTTACTTCTTGTTTGGTTAGGTCTTAACACCTGATAATGATGTGTGACAGGAGCTGTTGCCTTTTGAAGAGATTATAGGTTCCCAAGCTTCAAATTCCTCCCACCCAGGAAAATATTTGTGTGTGCTATGACAGAAATGATATGGCACACATCTTGGTCACATTCTGCATCTGTCTTAGGTCAGCTGTGGTGTAGTTACAAGTTTAGTATGTTTAAAAACTGAGGTCTTTGTCAAGTCATTTTCAAAATCAGGTATTTAGTAATCAGATAAAGGGATGTTTCTTTCCACAGATAGTACATGCTGCTGTTCTTTTTGTTACAAAAGGAAAGAACAATCAGGAAATCATCTTCCTCAGGTATCCATCCCAGTTTGACACAGTGATTAACAGTTGAGCTTGGAAGATCTCGATTTGTCTTATTTCTGGATCTCGGTCTCAGGTATTTCTTTAGGCCTTCTCCCAGAAACACAAAAGGAACAAACCAGGCAACTAAACAGCTCAAAAAATGTGGCATTTCTAAAGCATTTGTGGCCGTATCTACAGGGATTTAATTGTTCCTTCCACAAAGTCTAAAAGAGGATTTAACCAATCCGCTGACACCGGCTGGGTCTAGCAGCCTTAGCTCTTGCAGCATAACAAATGTGTGGAACTACATCAAAGACACACCATTTTCCTTTGATTTTGGTTTAGCTGTTTCTGTTTGAACAAATGTTCAACACATAGCACATTGCTGCTGATTGCTGAAACAAGTTGATCTATAATGCAAGTTGGGGATGAGTAACAGCAATAGGAAGGTAGTTTTTATCTGATTTGTTTCATTATGCAGGTGTGAACAACATGGACTCCAAGTATCTTTGGAACAATATTATTAGGAAAAAACTTAGCAAGAAACATGTGCTAGGATTTTGTTGTGGATTTTGTTTTGTCATTAGGTGAAATGCTCCTGCCTCTTAGTTTCATAGGTATTCCACTGCTGGCCTTGATACTCGCTGTATCAATTGCGGTTCGGGTGGCAATGCATTTCCACACAGAGACAAGGTGATAACTCTTCTGACTGGTTATCTTTTCTTCAAGAATAAATCTGGAATCAATCACTGGATCAATGGCAATACAGGCAGAGACAGTAGCCACTGCCAATGAGGGTGGTTTTTTGTTTTCCTTTATTTTGGCAAATGTGATCTTTCAGGTTCATTGTAGATTGTGCAGGGCAAGTGAAGTGAAATGCAAAGATAAAAGAAGAGAAAAAAAAAAAAAAGGCAGCAATATAGGGAAGTTGAGTTTTGAATTATAGTGTCTTATAAACGCCGCAATAAAGACTGGGGCTCTGGTATGAAAACACACGAAGCAACTGTCACTTTCCTGAAGAGATTTTAATATTGTGTCCCAATCCTGCAAAGAATTACACTACTCTTAAACTTAATACACAAGTTATTGAAGTCATCAGAATTCCAGGACTCTGAATTGCAGTCTTTATTGTCAGAATACTACATCTGTGGAGATTAATGTCCTGTTGAAGTTAATGTGAGTTTATAGTGTAAAAAGTTAATGTTAACAGCTCTTGTGTGAACAGTCAAGGCTACAAACTACAGCGTGTGGACAAAGGGGCTGCAATCACATATGGGGCAGCAAGGCAGCTGATATGATCTCAAGTTATTTCCTTTTTTTCTGTCAGTAGTATCAATATTTGCCTTTTCATTGTCCCAATCTGTTGTTTTACTCTGGCACCTCATTTTTTTAATCATTAGTCCTCTTAACTAGACAGAAACTCTGGGTTTGGTCAGGCTGCTCAGTTTTGGGGAGAAATTGGTAATGGAGTCAACTCTTTAGATTGCAGTGCTTTACATAACAAAGCACAAACAAGAGACTTCTCCCCCAAGATTTCATTATGCAAAACTTCATCGAAAAGTCTGTCTTTTTTATGTGCTTGTTTTTCCACAGGAAGGCAGTTAAATGATTTCTTCTTGATTTCTTTCTCTTTTCTTGCAATTTGTTTGATGCTGTTCATGTATTTCTTTTCTTTTCTATTTAGAACAATAACCAGAAGATGTCTACCTCACTGTTTTAACTCCTAACATGCCTTTTATTTCATATGATAACAGGTTCCTCTGTTTAGCTTGAGGCTTGTATTTTTCATTAATTTTTACTAAACCAATGTTACATTCATTGGCATTGAGATTTGATCCAGCCTGTGTCTCTAGGCTGTACAGTTACAGTGTCTTTCTTTGCAAAGGTGAATTCAGTGTATACAGATATATTTCACATGATACTAAAATTATTAAATCTCTTCAATTCCTTCATTGACATGTCTTGTCAATGTTTTATGCCTGATTAGGAGTCATTGCATTCTGTACTTTATTCTGGTGTGAGGGCCAGGATACAGTAAAGGTTACTCGGAGTGGCCACTGGCAGGATCACTGAGACTGTGGTTGTTTGGATGGGGAACATGCTCGGCTTTGCTTGCTCATTGATTTCAGTGCTGTAGAACCTGTTGTGTCATTGAAATTCATGGCAGGCTTGCAAGCAGAATACCGGCACATGAAGGCAAAACTGAAATAACTGAGTGAAGCTGAGAACAGGAAATGTATTTGATCTGTCAGTTACCTCAGATGTGTTGATATTGCAGCATTTTAATACAAATATCTGGGGAGATGGTGGAAGGATAGTTACAGGACATGGGGAAGTCATCAAGTGAAGCCTGTAGGAGTTGCACCTGCTCTTGCCGTTAATCAGGCTTTGAAGACTGCAGGAGAGATGCTCCAGCTTCATAGTGCTGGCTTGGAATTTGGCAGTGTAAGCAGATGTTATCCTATACCTAACAAAGAGAGGATTATGAATCTGAGAAGGCTGGGCATATGGGATAAAGTAATCTCATGAAAAACTGTTACCTGCTCTCCTAACAGGAAAGCAATGGTTGCAGTTTTTAATTATTTTGTTTTTACTTTTTAAGATCATTTTAAGCAGCTGTTGAATACTTGAAATGGGACTTGATGCACGCTGCTGTCTCTTTAACAACTCTAAACAATATAAAGTCAAAACTCAAGGTAAATGCTTCATCTTCAAGTAGCACTTGAACAGTTAGTGTGTTATAGAACATGAATTCTTGCCTGTGGATTTGCATTTTTTTTTTCACCTCTCTACAGACTTAGTTTTGATGCTAGGAAAGATCATGTTATAATAACACACAGAATAGTTCTCTGTATGCTCTCAAGTGTTACCACTGACAGGAATAACTGATCTGTGGAAGCATAGCACTCTTAGAAAACAAGTCTGATCTCATGCCTGGAGATCTGATTCTTTCTGTGCAGAAAAGGGTAGAATGCCATGAACAGTAACAGAGAAGCTGTCAAGGAGCGGACTGGTACTTCAGGGCAGTGAAACTTGTGAGGTTTCAGGCTATTAACCAGTGCCTATTTTTTATCTTGTGAGGAAAAGGGGTCAACTTGAGATTATAAAATTCAATATATGAAGAACAAAGCATACTAAATTGCTTGTCTTAGATTTAGTTGCTTTTAAAGTTTATCCACTTCTTCTTAGATCCCTTTGCATAAATCCCAGCTCTATTGTTAGCCCAGTTAACTTCTGCTAATATTGCTTTCATGGTCTGTTTCCTATGAAAAGGCCCTCAGAAACAGGCTCCACATGACTGTAAGTAGCCTCTTATATAGTAGATGAGGAAGGAATACAGTTCTTAACACGTCTGGCTTTTTTGGTTATGAATATCAGGGCTGTGCACTACAACCCCTGTCTTTTGAGTCTTTGTTTAATAGTACAGTGGTTAATCTTGTAGTAAGTTGAATTTGTTGAGATTCCACCAAAGCAGTTATGGATTGAAAGAGGTGCATTCAGTTTTAAAACTTCTGAGCCATGGTAAGCCAGCGGACCAATCTGAACACATAGAGTTTATTTTAGCAATAGCTTTCACTGTAGGAGATGAAGCTGTCTCTTGAAAAACCCTCCAATGGCAAATCAAAACAGAGGGCGTACCATTGCCAGGTACCATTGCCCATTGCCTGAGGGCACCAACAGGCTTTAATGGCTCTACACAGTATCACCTACCCCTCCCCCCCATCCTTTGCCCACCAGCCCCATTGGACCTACACTGTGGGGTACCTGTCTCCACTGTGGGGTACCTGTCTCCAGCTCTGTTTGAAAAGTATGGGTAATTCCTTCCTGGGCCTTTCACTTGACTTGGGATTTTTTTGAAGGAGCTTTCCTGTTCCCACCAACCTGTGTTTTCCTTCTCTTTGAGGAGGCTGATGATCTTTCTATATTGTCTGATTCCTGGGCTCAGACTTGTTGGGTGGAAGCCAGCTGCTGGTCACTGGTAAGGCTATAACCAATTCCGGTCAAGGACAGCTTGTGGTTTTCCACAGTCATGGGGTGAGGTTGGCAGCATCAGCACAGACTTTACATTTCTGTTATGACAGCTGATTCGACTAAGAACATTTTTTGAGGTTAGCTCTTTGTCAGTGCTATTATTAGAAGAGACAAAACTTCTTGCTTAGGAGATTGGTTTAGTTATAGGTGCATAAGCCCTTTAAATACTTTCTTTGTGACAGGCCTGGTTATTGAGTTACCAGTTTTACCCCAGTATAACAGGAGGAGTCTCTTTAAATCTTCAGAGATTTGTAAGGGTTCAACCCATACAGGAATTGTACAGATGTTAAGTGCAGTCTGTCATAATTTAGTGAGGGAACTAAACCCTGTACCATGTATAGTTTGTTAGCTTTATTGCACTAAAAGATTTGCACTGGTAGGGATAACTGCATGATCTATAACTTTCCATCTCTAGCTGATATTTTGGGGGAGCGGGGGGGGTGGAACAAGTGAGACCAGAACAGGAAAAATAGAAAAGGAATCCAAGCAAGCATTATCCTGCCTCCTGCTCCAGATCATGCCTTAGGGCACACTGTGCCCCAAGCAAGACACAGGATGATGGTTGGTCAAAATCTAAAGAAACTACACTGGGTCCATGGAGGGCCTCGAAAAATGCTAAGGTCCATCCTGCTATCCAGGTATTTCTGTACTGATTCTTCTTTGCTAGAGCAGCTGATGTTTGTCATTTTTATCAAAATTACAGAGTTTGGTGAGAGGCAGGAGCACAGGAAACACTGGAAATGTAAGAATGGTTCCTGCTTTTGTTGATACAATTTTTGACTTGCTGATTTGTATACATTGTGTAGGAGTATGTGTTTGTGCTTGCAGAAATGGTGGGTAGTCCCCTGACTCAGCAAAGAAAACATCACTTTCATCTTGATGTTTTAAGACTGTAACAAAGTCTAGACTTAGAATAGCCGTATTTGCTACAGCCACTGTATACGACTTGTAGTTCCTCCGTGAGTCAGTGCTTACAAACCCCTGATGGTGATGCAGTTAAGGTGGTTAGACTTCCTAGTAAGATAGCAGGTTTTGGGATGGGAAGTAACTTTATTATAGCTGTACAGATCTTTACAGATGTAAGTAATATAGTCAAATTGGCCTATAGATAGCTCAGCAGTTAAACTCCAGACAGCATATTCCAGGCCACTCAAATTATCAATCCCCTAGATAAAACAAATAGCTATGGTTTAATGTAATGAGGTCTTCAAAAGTGTTTGAACTTCTACACAAGAAGAAGAGGCTCAGTAATAGGATCTGTCTGTTGTTCAGTTGGGAGTGAAAGCATGAACCAAAGATTATAGCAGCAGTTGGGAAAATTTACATCATTTACCCTAGAGGACAACACATCTGCTTGGTATAACCCTGAGAAACTCATCCTCTGTTTCACGTCCACTTGAAGTTCCTTAAGCTTGCCTCTGTTGTAGCATCTTCGGAAAGGGGACTATCCTGTCTGTGTGTAAAGTGTTTAGAGAAATGAATTAAAATCATAAGCTATAGACTTTTTTGCATAGAACTGTGCAAATTTTCTGTTTGAAGATAAAACTCAAAACCTTACATTTGAAACACTGATGGTTTTTCTGCTTTCCCTAAATAACTGGGTTTTGTTGTTATTAAAACACTTGAAAAGAATCATCGTAAGAACATGAAGTTTCATAACACAGGCAAAATATTCAAATGGAAAATGTCTCCCAGCACAGCTTCTTAGGACTAATACTAGCAGTGCAGAGAACTGTCTGGCCCAGTTCTGCCAGCTGATGTGAGAGGAGAAGTTTCATGGGGAGTTCCATTTCCCTTTACTCTGTGCACACTTAGCTCCCTTCTAGTTGTTGGGTAATCCTGGCACTTTTATCAATTGAGACCAAGCTGCTTGTACTTGAAATGGTTATAGGTACTATGTGCTGAAAGAAGAGCAGTGAAATTCATTATGCTGACTTTATGGCACACTAAGGCAAGATTTTTTATATATATTTAAAATAGCTTAAGTTCATCCATAGCATTCCTATTTATTGATCTTAAAATTCCAATAAGATGCTGTGGCTGTGACAAACATTAATTTTCATAAGGTATAATACCTGGTCTTGAATCAAGGTCTTGAATGCCCCAAATCTTTGGTTTATAAGATAAGCATCTTCTGGGTACCAAGTAAGATTTGGCACTAGATTTAAATGGAGACACCAATCCCTATTTTAATCCAGAAGGAGGACAGTGACATAAAGCCTCATTTCATGATCTTCCTTTCTTTTTGGAAGCTCATGCAAGGCTTTTTCCTGTACTTCTAGGTAAGTGTTTATCAAGTTTAATATGAGAATATAGTTAAATGTAATACATAATACGCTAATAAGGGCAAAGGTCTCTTTTCTTAGTAGATAATGTGACCTTGAATCAACATTATTATTTATGTTCTGATACATTTGCCAGTTTTACCCACAACTGCCTCTCCCCAACTTCCTCTGAAGTGTCCAGCACTTGGTACCTCTGCTGCGAAGAAGAGTGCACCTCTTTTAGCCACGAAGTGTGGCTGTGAAGGAAACACAAATAAAATGTTGTTTGATACCAACTGTTTCAAGATGTCCTTTTTAGTCAAATTTTATTTGATTTAGCATACATTGCCCTGCTACTTTATTTAATACCTCTGAATCAGTTTTTAAGTCCCAGAGGGTGCCAGAAATATCCTGTTGTTATTCCCCCTGCATATTTTCCAGTCATACCTAAAATTGTTTCTGCATGTAGAATTGACAAGATTAGGTCACAATTAGCTGTCTTGCTGGATTTTGATTGTGTCTGTGTGAAAGGGAAAGAAATCATTCTGTTTCTGAAAGAGTTGGCTACGTATGCTTCTGTGCTTTGCATGCAACAGTTCCTAGTGGCTTAGAGTATGATTTTAATGATTCAACCAACTTTGGTGTGCTTAGGCTTGATGTAGCAATGTAGTGCACAGATACATAAAGGAAAGATGTTTCCATACTGTTTTCTACCTTATTCTCAGTGCAATAAAGAAATTGGTTGTAGATTTCATGAACCAGGTAGAGAGGAGGTGTATTTTCCCTCTCCTTTCATTTTGCCCCCACCAAACAATCTCATTAAATGTGCTTTTTATTATTTTATTTGGTTTGATCTATTTTCTAGTGATGAGCTTCTTGAAAACAGTTTTATTTAATCCTGCCATTTTTAAACTTCACCTCTCGTGGATTTTTCTCCAGTTCTACTGAGAATTTAGAAGAGATCCACTCTGAGGGAGGATTATCTGCTATCTGCCTAATACAGATTTTGCTGCTTCTCCAAAAGTATTTAGCGCTGAGGGCTGTAAGAGCCATCTTCCTGAAACAGATGGGCCTCAAGTCCAGTCCAAAAGAACTGTCTATATTCTTATTTGTTGCTCTTTGTTACACAGCAGTATCTTCTCCCTGAATTTAGTCATCAGGAGAATGGTAAGTGATACAGAACAGATCTGGCGTTTGTCTCTGCAACTTCATCCAGTTGTGGAATCAAACTGGAAACTACCTTGCTCTCTGTTGCAAACAATAAATTGTGGAAGGGTTCCCAATTGAATTAGAGCCTACATGCAAGGATGACATATCCTCAGCAGTTCTATGAATGCAAATTCTGTGCAAAGGCTTGGGATATGGACAGAAGCATGCAAGAGCCAAGCAATTATTAGCTGTAATGAATGAATGTTTCTCAGCTCTTAGCTTCAAATGTTCCGTTCAGCCCTTCACAATCCCTGGTTTGGCACTCTGCTGCACTAGGGGAGTGCACTGTTAAGGACTGTGCTAAGGATATCTTTCTCTATATTTTTTGCTGTTGGGTGTTAATATTCTCTGTGCTTATAAGAAGGCTGTCTAGTAAGCTTTAGACTTAGATAAAGGATTGCCTCTTTCCTTTCTCTGTTCCTAAAAGTAACTCTCTTCAGAGATACTGTGAATGGGACAGGATGGTTGAAACTGGTCTAATAATGGAAATCCATGGTTTATATAAGATCTTGTCTTTTTCTGTTTATTGTCCCTTGAAGCTTTTTTGTTCCTTGGCTTCACAGCCTTTTCTCTGGATTCCAAGATGTGTCTCTATTAGTGTCTTAAACTTACTAGTCTTGAAAGATTAATAACTGCTTCTGTGGATAGTAACATCTTCCTCCTCTTCCATCAAATCCTAAATCTTCTGAATGCCTGAATCCTCCTTTAATGACTCTTGACACTAACCTCACATACAGATGTATCTATGTTTAATTTAAGGTAAATATTTCAAAAGGTATCAATGATGGCTGAACTAGAAGTAAATAGAAGTTTTATCTTTTGTTTACCAGTGCTTTAAAAGTTATACTACAGCTGGGACCTTTAGGGGAAAGAAAATAACCATAGAATCTCATGGCTTATGTTATTCTGGGTATTCTCTTGAGCTACTGCTTCCTACAGCTGAAAAAATTGTAATTTCCTTATTCCTCTGTTAGTTTGCTGTGCAGAGCAAGGTTTGATTGTTTCTGGCATACAAGGATACAGTCTTTTTTGATGGAATATTGATATCAGAATGCAAGGCTGCAACTCGGTTTAAGGGGAGCTACTGATGGTGTGTGGCCACAGAAATATACCACTGTTTGTCATTAGGATCTGTGTATATACTATTGCCTGTAATCTTCAACTGATACAGTTATGATTTGTAAAGAACAACAACTTTTAGGTTTGTTGCTCATCAAGGACCAGTGCATGTCAGGAGAGGAGAGATTTGGCATTGTTAGAAAAGTGGTGTCCACAAATACCTGGTTTTATTCTGTGTCACCAGTGGAAAGGAGTAGATGAATTTTGAACCTAGAAGGAAATGATCTCTAGTAGTACAACTGTTCATCACATTAAGATTCTATGATTCTAAGAATATTTACTTTTTCTTACCAGCTTATTCCGTTATTTACTTCTTTATTCCTCTCTGGGAGTGGATTAGGACAGCTTGGCATGAGTAGAGAGAGCGTGAAGAAGAAAACATAGAACAATTGCAGCTATTTCTTTCTCTGGAAAAAAAAAAAAAAAGAAACCCTCACAATTGATAAGACTATAGGAATGCAGCTGCTAAAGTGCTTTTGCTTCTCTAATCTTTTTGACATCTGGAACTGCTGAATCCAAGAAAGATATATCAGCTCTTCAACAGATCTGCTCAATAGAGTGTGTAAATAGATAAGATTTAATTCAACTAATGGAGGAATAAAAAAAAATGTGAGGACAGTAATTTCAGTAGACATTGTGAGCACTGCTTGCTCTTTTTTTTTTTTTTTTTCTCCTCTAGCAAATGCTATTACTGTAAGATGTGGAGCTGATAGATTTACTTTCTTTGCTGTTTCAGCTTAGGAAAGTTCAAGAAGTCAGCTGTCAGATTCTAGGGCCCTTGCAGGCTAAGAAATTTCAATTTCAAAGTACAAAGAGATTAAAGTCTTGAAACAAAAGATCATCAAACGCTAATAATTCCTGTCTTGCTGGAGCTGTGAAGTGAGTAGGAAACCATGCCTCTTTTTAAGGGCTGGTGAGTATGCCAGTGAGTCTTGCACTCAGTTAATTCTGTGGGGCCATATAAGGATGATATGAGTGAACTCAGATGTGAACAAACAGATCACTTAAGGCCACTGAAAAAACCCACCACGAATGCCCAGGAAATTGCTTTCAAAGTAACAGATATTCTGTGCAAAGTGCTGAATCTCATGCCAAAGCACCTCAGAAAGCAAAGTGTCTTAGTAAGTTTTATTGTGGAAGAAAGTGTAGTGTACTTCAGATCTCAGCTCCAAGCACGTGAAGTGTTAGCTGCTGACTCTAAAGTATACTCAGTTTAGCACATAGATATAGTTAAATGTCTGTGTATCACCCTATATATGGCATGTGTGTATTTTATGATTAAACTACAGAAAAGCGATATTAGGCAGACCTAATTTTCACCTTTGAACAATATTTCAAATGCTGCTTGAATTACTTAACAAATTTTTCCTTTCCTAAACTACCTATTGTTAAGTGTATTTTTCAGCATGGAAACTATTTGTCACAGAAATTGCAAAACTTTCTAGATGTTGACCTTTAAATCTTACTGTGTTGCTGCTTTCCAAGACAAGCTTTTTCAGCCTGTAGATTTACTTTGCAGATTTGTTTGTAGATTTAGTAGATTTACTCGGTTCCCAGATGCATTATGTTGCGTTTGGCTGTATTAAAATGCATTTTTCAGGTTGCAAGTGATTCAGATCTGGCTGTAATAGTAACCTGCCTTTGCTATTTACTGCTTCACAAGGATTTGTAGCAACAAGAAATTGTACCAGAAAAAAATCATAAAGTGGTCTTACTATTGACAAAAACCTGTAACAATATGAGGCCAAGCTCGCTCTTTGACCAAAGACTGGTAAGGGATCAGATCTCTGGTTTCTTCATAACACCTACATCTTGAAAGCAGTCAGTCAATCATTTTGCTGGTATGTCTTGTTTACATAATACAGTGCAAGTCCTTAATCAAAAGTTAAGTTAAAAGGCAAGGTATGAGGAATCAATGTTGCTGCCTCTATAACTGACCCAAAATTGCTTAAATAAGCAGACTAATAAAATAATAGATTTATGACAGTACTTACATTCTGTCAAAGCAATGCTGAGTGACTTCATTGCTGATAGAGTCCCAGATGCAAGATTTAAATGCTTTTTCTACCGCTAACCAGATGTATAGTTCTCCAGGTAATATTTAATAATATTAATAAAAATGCAAATACCCTGGCAGTCCTTGAATGTTTTTGAATTTCCTTAGTCTGTTGATGTTTTAGAAAAAAGAACAACCCAAAGAAGCCAAAAAATTGGCATTACTAGTTCAGAATCCTATGTTAACTATTCCTTTCAGTCGTTGGTATATGTTGTCTAGGATTGTTAATACAGAAAAAAAAGGTTGGTTTTAGCAAGTGGTCCCCACTAATTTTCTTTTGACAGAAGGTAAACTCTATGTTCTACATATGGCCATAAAAGACTCCTGCTTTTTATTGCAACTTGATAGCTGTGCCAAAAGAGCCAACAAAAACCCAAACTTGAGCTTGTTGAGAAGGAATTCTTTTCTGAGATGCTGGCCTTAAGCGAGCTGCTGTTAGTGGGTGTGAAAGGAGGTGAAAATGGTGTTTCCCCAAAGCGATGAGGCATGTTTAGCTGGCAGCAGGGTGGAATTCTGCAGGGGAAGGATGGAGCGAAGCTGAGGAGCCAGAGCTAGCTGAGCTCCTGCAGCAGGCATGGTTACTTTTGGATAGAGCAGAAGATAAACCTGTGCTTTGCACTTGAGGGTGGAAATAAGGAGTAGATTGCCCTGGGTGTGGAAAAGGACTTTGCAGCAGTTGTTTTAACTCCAGAGGCTGCTGGAAGTCACCACATGGAAAGCAAGATTTAAGAAAAGGACTGGCCCTGTAGGGATAGCATGGGCACTTGGTAACTATGACTGCAATTTGTTTTAATCTATTTCCCCTAGCATATCTGAGCTCACTCAATTTGAAGTTATTACTAACTTATTATTCTAGGTTAATAGTTTGTGACCTTGCAAAACCTGCCCTGAGGTATTATGAGCCAGTGGTGTTTCTTGGTGTTCTTGCTTTAAGGAAAAAAAAAAAAAAAAAAAAAGACAGTGTCATCTCCAGACTCAATGTGTTTTAGGATCCTACCGTATTGTGTGACATGTTTATATGATAATGTGCAAACACATATGTCTGCAAGATACACTTAGAATTAATGACACCTTGCACTGAATGATGACTTGGAAGAATTTGTGGGTTGAGTGTTTTGGAATGGCAGGATGTACTCATCAACAGAAGTTTCTTTTAGCTCGTGGGAGGTGAGTCAGATCCAAGATGCTGAGGACAGAAATGGCAAGAGCATGTCTTGCTTAAGACATATGGCTTCAGTAAAGACCCACGGATGGCTCGCAGCTGACATGCTCTTTAGCTTGAACTGTCTGTAGTTCATGGGACACTCACACATAAGTATGCAACATACAGAGCAGTAGCTTATGTGTTATACATTCACTGACACACACAGGGTGTGTTTTGCTTCTCACTGAGAATTTGAAGCTGAAGTGCCACCTTCTTTGACGCCTGAGAAAACTGTGCCAGAATACTGGTGAAACTTCTTTGCAGCACACTCAGTAGCAGGCTGCTGAGAGGGCAGCAAAAATAGGCTGGACAGATCACAGTGCTAATCTGGCTGTATTGCTCCCACAATGAGGTTAGCTGGAGTACAGCCGGCAAGGCTGCAGGGAGCTTGGATTTATTTCCACTCTATTGCAAGTACAGAAATAGATGGTACCCAAAAGAAAAGAGAATTTATATCCTGTATACCAGTAGACTTCCCCAAAACATCACAAAGGGCAAATTACTCAAGAACTTTAATCAAGTGACTGAGTTTGTTTGGATTAAAAACCTTTCATCTCTCTTTTCACTCAGCTCTTACATTTGTGTGATTGTTTCAATTTGCATTTATGGGCCTAACATCTTGAAGCATCAGCACTCACATCTAAAATCAGCAATGTTAAGACTATGCACTAGGAATTTTTATTTAATCAAAATAGTAATTTAAAAAAATTTGAGTCAGTGGAATAATGAAAGAATACCAAGGCTCTAACAGGCCACTTCATTTTTAAATCTTCTCCTGCCACTGATGGCTATGGGAGATGGTACATTCATTTATTTTCTTTATAAATGTATTGCTTTTGTCTTTACACTGCAGGGAAAAATAGATCCCTGACCTTATGTGGCTGTACTGAGGACAGCAGCATTCATTGCTACAATGTTTTTTGGGGTGTTTTGTAAATTTGTTTGAAGGACTGATAATAAGGGGAGAATGAAGCCATGTTTTCAAACCTGTTCAAGTCAGAAAGGAATAGTTGGTGTGATTTGTCTGTGTAATGCATCATTGCTCTCTTTCATTTTACTGCAGTGCTAACTGCTCATGCAAGATGCATGTAGTAGTGATACATACAGCTGGTATATGAAACTGTAGGAGAGGAGGTCCAGGTTGTATTTTAGCCAAGCATCAAAAAGAAGAATGGGGCAAACAGCTGCTTGGGGCAAATCTAAATATCAAAGTAGAGGCCACCAACAGCATAGAAGAGCATCTCTGATACAGGAGCCCTTGCAGATGAGTCGCAGAGATGCGCGGGTGGACTACAGTGAGAAGCCTGCCAACATTGTTCCCTGCACTTAGAAATGGTGAGTGATCATGAACAAAAAGTATCATCAGTAGCAATGGGTGCCAAGATTTATGATGAGCTGTTTTGTTTTGTCTGTCTAATGGTGCCAAAAACAAAGTCGTCATGCTCTTCTCTGTTGTCTCAGGGTCTATCCAATAGTGTTTGAGCTGATTGAGTTTGTAATATTTGAGTTACTTCATCTTCTCCCCTGTTATTTTTTTCTCACCTGACTGTGGATAACAGTAGTCATCTTCTGGTGTACTGAGCCTGTATTGGAGGGGATGCTGCTGGTCCCTCAGGTGAGACTCTCCTGGTCTCAGTAATGAGTTTTTGCAGCTGGTCAGACTGAGCTTAGAATATATGAGAGTTTCTCCCATCTGAAATGGGAATGGGCATTGATTGTACAGAATATTTATTTGTATTTGCTCTGTATGTTTTGCATCATTTGTGACAAGTTTTAGTACAACGGCATTTAAATGACAAACTTTTGAAGAGTCGTAGTTCACTCCTTAGAGCACCAGCCGTAATGGCATCTGCTGCACAGGCAAGCCCTCTCTAATACGGAGAATTTGTAGCAGAGAGGTTTTCTAGCCCTTGAAGTACATCAAGTGCTTCCTAGTGCCTTAAAGCACTGGATGTGAGCATATTACAAAAGAAACACCAAGTATTGCGGTTTTGACTGGTTCCACTCCATCAAATCCAATATCCCCGTCTTTGAGTGTTTTATGAAAAAAAATCAAACAACCCCAACCCAGTGAATTTCAGATAGGAGTGTCCAGAACCAGGTCTTCGTCCCAACAAAAGGCTGGCTTACTATTCTTTTCTTTATGCATTTTGCAGTTAACACAGTTAAACTGAAGCAGGTCTGGGATTAAGAAGAATTGCCCCCTTACCACAAAATGTAGATTTGAGAGGAAGATCCATCAGGACTTAAGCTTTTGCTAACTTGACTTTGTTCCTCTTTTTTGGCTTGGAAACTGAGGACAACTGATTCCTTTATCTCAGAGTGTTGAAAGTCTTTGAGCTATACTTACCTAACCCCAGATACACCGCGGCAGGGAGTGGGAAATTCTGCTGCATAATTCATGTGAAGAAAACAGGATTTTTTCACCCTGTGATATGGGCGGTGACCAGAGCGTTGGAGTCAGTGAAATAGTATGTTGGTGAGCGTTGTTAAGTACTGCTCCTTATTATTTTACAATTGTTTCAAGAGCCATTAAAAATCTTGACAAATTCTTATTCTGCTATGTCAGGTCTTACAGCTTGCAGTGAATCTGTGATGTGCAGCCTGATGTGCTCCTGCTTTCAGCTAAGGTGTGAGCATCAAAGGGTATATTCAGACCAATAGGAAGGAAAAAAAATGAGGGCAAGCACAAGGAATTCTTATGCCAAAGACAAGAAATTGTCATCTACCTCCAGGAATAGAAAATATCCCCCAAAATTAAAATAACAAAAAAAGGTTATATATTCTAGGTTTATAGAGTTGAGACAAAGATACTTTATGACTGAGACTTGGTAATAAAAATACACATGTAAGGCTGTCAATAATGTTGGTAATGTGGAGTAATGTTTGCAATAGGCATCAGGGGAATTTGATGTTTAGTCAGTTCTGCCATTGATTTACTGTGTCAGACTTCGTCAGCACAGTGCCTTCATTTCTATTATGATAAATTTCATCCTAAAAACCCTAGTGGATTTTTAAAGTTCTTGAGTCTGTAAAACTTGCAGATGATCACACAGTTATGATTGTTTGTGGCATTACTTTAAAGTAAACATATTGTGAATTCCATATTTTATTAATGCTTTATTAATAAGGAATTTTACTATTTTACTGAAAAGTTAATTGGCAGTAGGAGTAAATGTTTCATGATGCCCCTATAGGGAATATTAAATTTTTTCTCAAGTTTTCATTAAACCCTAATCTCTCATGTCTTCTATGGTGATAAGGCAGCTTGTCCCATTCATGGTCAGGCACTAAATTGTTTGTGTCAACTCTTATGTTGATGTAACACCACTGCATTGTAAAGCTAAAGTCAGAGTCTTAAAACAGTTCTATTGCAATTTTTTGTGTCAATTGCTTTTGGGATTTTTCACTGGTCTCTCTCTGCTGGCATAAATTATTGTCAGTAGGTTTAACAGTAGTAACAGTGGAGAGCAAGGACTCAACCATGCGTTCTCCATGTAGTTGTTAGGCAGATCGCAGCTGGAGCAGCCTGGGGAAACATGGTGCAAAGAAATATCAGTACTTTGCCATGATGTTATCTACTTGCCCTCATGCTGGATATCAGCTAGTATCAAAGGGTGCAGGGGACCATCTCCTTCTCCATTGTCCTGAAAAGGTTTCAGGCATTTAATTAAAAAATATTAGCAATAAAAGGAAAAACCAGAAATTGTTTGAAGGATGTGGAAAGGACAAGGAGGAAAAATAAAGGGCTCAGACAGCCTGGATTTGCAAGTAAGAGTCAACAGGATGAGAGAGGCTTGATCTATGTGTAAAGTGTTAAACTGGGATTGAGACACACAGGTTCATCTTTTGGCAAAGGCTTCAAGAGTGCAGTCTGCTCACATGCTCTGTGCTCGGGGTGCCTCTGCAAATCCGAGATAATAAAGTTCCTCTTCGCTCACCCTTGGCTGGTATTGTCTGTGAGGAGACTAAGCTTTTTCAGAGAGAAGCTGTTTTTCTCTGTACACAGTATAATGCCATGCTTAGTATTAGCCAGATTGCAGAAGGGTTAAATCAGTGTTGCCACCCCACATGTTCATCAGTGGATACAGTTTGGATTAGTAATTTGTCATAATTTCTTGGGATGGAAAGGAGTATCACCAGATTTCTTTCTTCTTGAGGACAGAGATTTTGATTAATTTTTTCCTTTCTCTTCAGGGTTAGTGCTTCGCATTATATGTATTTCAAGGTAGGGAAATTGCTCGCTTGACAGCTGTGGATAAAACACAAGATTTTAGATAATGTTTTAAATTCACCAGGGACAAACCTGCTTCAAGGTAATTTATAAATTAAACTAAATTCAAATATTGTCTCCTGGCATGTATCTGTAATTAGAAAATTCTCTTGAAGAGGAGAGAGATGGCTGGTATACAAATTATTTTACTGCTAAAAATAGGAATGTCTAGAGATTGGGTGATACCAGCAAGTCATGTGCTGAACAAGCTTTCTTCATTTTGCATGTAAAAGTTTTTCCCATCTCACCAGCTTGACTAGCATTAAGCTTGCTATGTAAACTTAATGGGGAGAGAGTCACAGTACTAGATGTTGAATTATTTGTGACTGTGCAGTTTCCGACATGCCGTATTTCTCTCTGTTATCTGTCTTTCTGATACCTGAAGGTGAGGGGTACTCTGTAAAAAAGGTTTTTATGTTTTTGGAAATGTTACTTCAGAGCTGCTTTATTTTTCTTTTCTTGGATTCGGTCCTTATGGTACCATGAGCCCACTCACACTTGCATGCGAGAGCTTTCACATGCTGTGTGAGGCTGTGTGGGAGCTGAGAGCCTCTGACCTTCCCCGCACTGCTGAGTGGCTCAGTGGTGGCCTGCTCTGCTCTCCCTTCTCCATTCTTTCCCTTCCACTTTCTTTCATCCAGTGTCTGGCAGCCCTGGTTGCATTCTTCCACATATGCTGGCTGCTTTCAGTTGGGTGGTTGTTTACCTGTCACTGGTTGCATTGGTGACAATTTTAGGCATGGGGATGGGGATGGAGCAGAGGTCGCTGGGAGATGTTTGTATATTTTTTGTCTCAAGCCTTGTAGTTTCATTTGGGCTTATGAACAAGGGCTGTGCTGCCAAGTAAGTGCCATTGGCCTTCCCAGTTTTACAGTCCTGATAAAAATTCTCTGCAGTGAGAAATTCATTCAAGCACATGAATCAGAAATGAAAAGAAACAGAAGTATCCTTTGCAAGTAGTAGTGTGTGGTAACATATCTCTAGCAAATTACACTTTTATTCAATTTCTTTGTGAGGGGCCATGTGTCAAAAGGCTCTTTACCTAGATCTGCTAAAATGGTATATGGGAGGACAACGTATTTTCTTCACCTTTTGCCTTGGAGCAGTAAACATTCTTGCTGGGAGGTGACATCAGTCAAAAACTGTGCCAAATCCAGGTACAGTAGGCTCCAGGGCAACCTGTATTCAGTAGGTTTCTAATTCTGACCTGTAATTGCAGTCATTTTCAGAAGCTTAGTGCTTTCCAACTGAGTTTTCCTTATTCCTCTGTCATGTAGAAGCAAAGCTGCAGCTGTGTTGCAGCTAAAGGACATGAGAAAAACCTGTGTGAAAATAGCTGTCTGATTTAAAGAAGGTTTTGTAAAACATCTCCATCTCGAGTACATAAGGGTTCAAATGAAGAGCATACATACTTATCAGTTATGATTAAACCTGTTAGTAGCCTTCTGTATGAAGTATAACAGTGTATAGTATGACTTTTTGCTTGAAGATCAAAAGCACTTCACACCTCATGCTGCTTCATGTTTCACCATCACCTTCATGAATTCTCAGTCACCAAGCACTGCTGCTGATGTTGGACTGAAACTCTCCTTACAAATTATTTTAATCTCTCTTTATTAAACTTTTTACTTCCTTCACCAATATGCACGAGCTATCTTGAACAGTTATTTTTTTGTTGTTTGTATTTTGATGCATTTGCAAGGTGGTTTATTTCCTCTGGACGCTGTGAAATGGATTTTATTTGTGTATGTGTTGCATGGTGATGGATAAGCCTTTCAATATTTTAGCAGAAATTACTCCAATAGCTTCTCTAATGTATGGTATCTGAAGTGAGATCACAGGCAAAAGAGCTATCTGATGAAAACACCTGCATTTGAACATTTTTTTTTGTTTTTTGCAACACAACCCTCAGCTGTCAGTGTGTTTTCTATATCTTGCCTTAAGAAAAAGTCTTTATTTCATCATCTGAGCTGTTTTGCCCTTAGAAAACAGAGCTTTGCCTACTCTGTTGAAAGAAGAACCTGGAGGACAAATGATTCCGCTTGATTTAATGTACAGCAATCAATATCTCCATGAATTACTAGCAGACTGGTTTCATACATGGAAAAACTCAGGAAGGTGAATGGGAAAACAAACATCAACATGTGATGAAGTCTTTGTTATTCTTGTATAATGCAGTAAGAGAGATTAATGAAGAGAACTTAATTTGTTCTTTGTATTTTGGAATTCAGTGTGGAGGGTTAGAACCTTCAACATATAGCTTTTTTTTCAGACTTCATCTGGGGAGGTCATTTCCAGGATCATCATCCTCCTGCAGGGCTCTGTGAACAATGGGGACTTCTAAGCTGAATTTGTGACATGAAAGAGGCATGTTGGAGGCCTAACCTTAGGGTGCTGATGGTACCCAAGAGGGTGCAGCTGTGGGGCAAGGTTTTGCTGAGACAGGGAATGGAGGTCACTCCAAGGCAATGCTGGGGTTTGGTTTCCAGCCACAGGTAGGAATGCTTGTATTTGGCTTCCTAGCAGTGCACACAGGTCTAGAATACAACTATGATATGCTTTTCTTCATATTCTTTGGTTCCTTATCTTCTCTGGTGTGTAGTTTTGGGGCTTAAAAGAAGGAAGAGAGGTCACAGACATGAAAGTGAGCTCCAGTG
Organism: Todiramphus chloris collaris; assembly: GCA_025345505.1. Taxonomy (NCBI): domain Eukaryota; kingdom Metazoa; phylum Chordata; class Aves; order Coraciiformes; family Alcedinidae; genus Todiramphus; species Todiramphus chloris. The sequence goes on along the minus strand of JANVCC010000039.1, from coordinate 3,500,573 downwards.
AGTGAAGAGGTGATAACACCCAGTGCTCTGCTGTATTGCTTTGTGTGATGCACTTGGTTTTTCAGGTTTGTTTGTTTTGGGGTTCTTTGTAATCTCTTCTTTGGATTAAGAAGCTCTAAGGCCCAAGAAGACTTGATATATTTGCTGCTATATAAAGGTAGTGATGCATCTCTGCTGTGTTTGTTGAAGGAGCAACTGGAGAATGAGCAGGCATACTTGAGCTTGCCTTCCTTTAGCTGATACAGGTTGAAAAGCAGGGAAAACCCAACAGCAGGCTCATCAGCTGCCTAAAACTTCTGGCTTGCAATCAGCTTCGGGAATCTGTTAAAGCCCTCCTACAACTTAAAGCTCGCTCAGATGCATCTCATGAATTTGCCATCATATTCCTGAAAATGCTGTCTAGACTCATCAATAGGCAATAGACAGTGTGCAGATCTTCTGAATGCAGACTAGGAGAGTGATCATGATCTCTTAAACCAGATTCTGTAATTAGATTACACATCATTCCCATGGAAATGTGCCTTGGTAGTTCTTTTGCAGTCAAACCAAGAAACAGAGCTGACTGGAAGGAATGATCTGTGCAGGGTTCACCTAGATTAGGGGCTCTGACTGCTGCCCTCAGTTCACAGTGTTTAAAAAAAGTACTGAGAATTGTTGACAAGTCTGCAATTGATGTGATGAGAGTGCTGGTGGGTAACAAGTTGTCTTATTATCCACAAGTCATCTACATAACTTCATTCAGTACAAAGCTACACTTCAATTTGTAGCCAGGGCAGAGATCCAGCTCTATCTCAAATGAGCGTGCTGTTTCTCTTGGGGTGAAATCACTTGCTTCTGTCCTGTGTTTTCCTACCCTGAAGTTATTAGAAGTTAGAAATGTTTGGGATACACTCCTATTGGTGAGTTTAGGGAATGTTATTTTTCGTAGTTTACTGCTGGAATTCAAAATAAAGTAGTGGTGAGCCAAAAATATGAACATACAGCTTAACTTAACTTTAGGCAAGTTTCCAAAGGCATGATGAGTGGCCACTCCCTTTACATGTGCTCAGCCTGGCCTTTTACAAGGGAGGATTTAAGCCACTGAATTGTCTCCTCCTTCTGTGACAGAGGTAGCTGCACTCACTGCCCACTACACAAGTGGAAGAAAACGTGACCTATTTCACTCATGGATCATATTTGTCTGAATATTGAGTAGCCTGACAGTTTCTCATGCCTTTCAATCATTTCTAATTTATATAGGAACAAATTTCTTACATCTTCAAAGATACTGCATTTTTTGATTCATTGTACAGGAAATTACTTCAAGCTGGGTTTTCAGTTTTCCTTCTAATAGCCACACAAAACTCAATAAAACTAATGCCAATTAGCTGTCAATGACTTTTGAGAACCCTATTAAACAAAACATACGAGCAGATGACAAGTATTTGAAATATGGTTCTATGTCAGTTTTAATATTCATTATGTTGCTGTATTTCCAAACCATAAAAGTGACAAGAATGGCATGCACTGCATGAAAGAAATTTGTTATGGTCACTTAAAAAATTGTTTTGCACTATTATTAACTGCTGAAAAGTCATATATGGATAGTAAATATTCTTTGATATGTCATATGTATTTTCATGAACTGATGCTTCATAGTGCACAACTTAAAATATTTGTTCCTGTTAATAATCATTTTGCTGCTGCCTGTGAAGCGCTTGAAGTATTTTTAATTTCTGTGTGGGTTTGTGAGATGTATGTAGCTATAGCTACCTCATGCTTAGTCTGCAAAAAGGTACAAATTGTGCAAATAGTTCCTAGTGCTGTGTTCAGAACATTTACCAAGTGAATAGGGGAATAGTGGGTTGCCCAAATGACAATACTAAGCCATACCGAAAGTGCAGCTAACCAGCACTGATCAATAAAAGGTGTCCAGGGCAGAGAAGAAGACAAAGGCAAGCATGAAAAAACACCTTTTAGGACACTTCCCCAGTCATCTGTGACTTACAAATTTTTGGATACTTGTAGTTGTTAACCCTGGATGAGATTTTTTTTTTTTTTTTCTTCTGAATATATGAATATACTTAAGTCTTGAATCCATGTACAATTTCAACACCAACAGAATCCCATGGGAATAAATTTCAATAGCTCTTTATAATGAAATGTGTCTTTTAAATGGTCTGACCATAGGTTAAATACTCTTGTTCCTTTGAATTTCAAATTTGCATCTGACAGTGGTTTTCTATTAACCAACTCCAAGTTGCTTAGCTCTTATTACAGAAAATGTCTCAACTGTGGTCCTGATTTTTAAACATGAGTTTATCCCTTCTCCCTCCCTCAATTTTTTCCCTTCCCTTCCCGTCCCGTCCTGTCCCGTCCCATACCATCCCATTTTTGCTGATTAGTATTCAGCCTAAAATTGAGCAAACCTCAATTACAGTTTCTTAGTGGAAACTGCAGGGGTTGAGAAGCACCTTCAGAGTGGACTGTACACTGCAACAACCAGTACAGAAGCGCATAAAAAAGATGTAATAAATGAACTGCAGAGCAAACTGAATTAGATAGAGTTACAGCAGTGTAATGAACTGGTGCCTTTAGTAATTAGCCAGGGCTGAAGTGATCTACTGTGGATTATATTCTTTGACTCTCTCTAATAATCTAAGTCACATTTCCCCTGGTTGACATTTACCAAAGGCCTCAAGTTAAATGCATTTTTTCCTAGTGTTTCATAGCTCACTTTTGAATGCTCAAAACCTGGATGTTAATGTTGAAAGCTTCAGTTTAAATTGTCCTTTCTGCAATTTTGTGCACTTCTAACTTTATTACAATTCTGTCCTTTAAGTCAGATATATCAGACATTACAGCAATTATATTAGAGTATAAAACTTGTCTGTACTCAGAAATGGTAATAGAATTTAGGTTCTTTTCCCTGGAATTGGCTCTTTATGGACCCCTTTTCCCAAGTCAATATTCACCAACTTCTTCAGGGCTTTCCCAGTCTCCAGACCTGTATTGGGCACGTGGGGTTCTGTGCCCAGTCTACAAATGTATGGCATTAGATGTACCTAAAGCTGAGACTTCAGCACTGCTGAGACATTTTGCTTGATATATTGTTCACTCTGTGCTCTTCTATATTACTGCAAACTTCAAAAGTTAAAATAGTGAAGCTTCAAGTAATATAAAAGTGAAACAAACTTAAAAATGTTGAAATATGTATCTAAATTTTGAGGTTTTGATGCTTCCTTGTGAAGATTTGATGATCCTTGAACTTTGGAGTCTTTTCTGAAGTTATAGTTTCCAGTTTTTATTTCCTAACTTTGAGGCCTGTAGTCTAATCTTAACATAGAAGCTGGTATTTCTGTTGATTTGTTGCCTTGGAGAATGGGAGCTTCAGATGAAAAAGTTCTTTTATCATCACACTCATGTCAATTTCTTCATATTTCATGTTAAGGGATCCTGACTCTGAGAAATACAAACACTACTCCAATATAGAGAATGAGAAATGATACATGCTTAATTAAATATACTTACAATTTTCTGTTTCTCTCTTTTAAGACTTTTTAAGTCATCTCATGTAAACCTCAGGCTGATGTCTGTCAGGTGTTGGCATCAAGATTACAAAGTTGAAAAACAGACTTAAGCAGTCAACAGATTTTGTATTTTCATCTTGCTGAAAATACGGGTATATTGGTAGTATTTACTAGCACTTATTTGCATAGGGAAAAAGCCTTTAAATGCTGCTGTTTATCTGGTCCTTAGCCCTGTAGCATTTATGGCAAAGATTCTGTTAGTTGAGTTGTGTTATTTAATCTGGTGTTCAAAAGAAAATGTCAACCAGACCAGCTATGAAAATTAAACAATTCCAATGCCTTTAGGAATTCTATCTTCCATTAGCTTCAAATGAAAATAAACACAGAGATTTTTCTATTCTTTACTGAAATCCTTCTGTCCCTGTTTCTCTTTTTGTGTGATTTTGAACTACTGCATCTGCTTTTCCTTGCTCCTTTCCACTATCCATCACTGCTCATGTGTTCTGTTGCATTTAATTTCTTCCCTTCTTCTTTTAATATTTAAAGCCTTCAAACCACCTGAGTTTGTAATGATCTAGATTTATGAATGAACCCCGTACCTGATACTGTTGGGATTTCCTGTAATTTTGGCTTCAAGCATTCTTCTCCTTGTTGCTGTTCAGTGACTTGTGCTATGCCCGCAATATCATTCACCTAAACAAGGGTTGTGTTCCCTCCCTGCAGTCTATCTGGTCAGTCTTCAGCAACTTGGAAAGATTCACAATCAGCAGTTAATAAATATCTCTTTCTGAATGCATATTATTTTCAAATTTAGCTCCCAGAATGACAAACAGTGGATTGTGTTACATTTGAATTTACCAGCTATCGGGAATGCAAAAGTTATTAGAGCTAGGCTGGGGTTTTTCTTCTGTTTGTACAATTGATGGACTGCTTCATACTCAGTTCTCTTACAAATGAAGCGGAGATATTTCTTGATTATCTGCTTTAGTTGAAGACATGGAGTGTTCAGTATAAAGCAAGTAACACTGCTACTCCAACCCCTATGTTAGCAAGTAACAGAGCATGCCCTGAGAGTGTCATTGAGCAGAGAAGAGCATATGGCCAAATGGACTGGAGAGTTTAAAGACCACTGAGTTTAAAGTGTCCCAAACTAAAGCATACAGAACAGATTACCATGAAGCAAGGTTATGCTTCTCTCAAGGCCTGGTCTGCTTTGCTGGAGTTACCTGAGCCCAGAAACAACACCTGAGGATACTGGAGTGCCAGTGGGTTGGTTTTGGACTGCAGAGGTGAACATAGCCTTGTGGTCTTATCACTTGATGATCCAGCTGAAAGAAAGCAGGGGAATGGATGGAAAAAGGTGAATGTGTGTGGTCTCATAGGCCTTTCTAAAATGTCAGTTTTTACAAAAGCAGGGTTGTGCCTTCTCTTGTGAGCAAGAAGAGGGGTGGGTGACTCCTCTGCCTCATGCCCATGCTGCTGAGGGCTTGGCCTGGAGAAAGCAGGCTTGGGCTGTCCAAAATGAGAAAACCAACAGTTCAGTGAGGAGGACTCTCATGGGCCCATGCTCAAACACATTCCCTGGCCCCACTTTATGTCATGGTATAAACATAACAGAGTAAATGTAAGCAAACTGTCTCAGCGTAATCAAACAGAATCTTGTGTGTAGTGATTGCACACAGCATAGCTGCACAGAGAGGAGGCAGATGTGGGACTGGCTTGCTCGGAAATATCTTCCAAGTTCTTCTGTGATTTTTGGACTGCATCAGTGAATTGTGTGTGCTTTGTAGTCTCATACAGGACTAATCACATTTTGTTTGAGTTGCTACTTCTTGAAAACGATGCAGTGGAACCTATACTTGACTTGCTTTAATTGCTTCAGGTGAAGGAGGTTATTAAAAGAGATTTTTTTAATCCCAACCTATGCTGTAGCAGAGTATTTTATTGCATTCCCATCACAAGTGCTTGAACAGGTATCCTGGGGAGACAGGCCTCTCCTCCTCTTGAGCACAATTGTAGAGGGATGTAAATGAAGAGTCGGAATTTTAGTAGCCTCTTACACAGCAGCAGATAATTTAAAATCCAGAAAAATGACCATCCTGGTATTTTGTAAAAAGAGAACCTGAAAGATGTACAAGAATGAGCTGAACTTTGATTAAGCGTGAATGAAGGTTAACAATGACTGACTGTTCCTGGAAGCCTGTTCTCTTTTGCTGTTCAGCTGGTTTAAATGTTAAGTAATCACAATGCAAAGACACCTCTCGTTTTCAAAATGGGACATGCCTACTAACCTAAACAGCAATGTGGATCTCGTATAAAGCTGTTTTGAGGCAAAAATGGGGATTTAATCTGAAAACAAGCTTATGTTTATTAACGAGAACAAGGTATTTTTTCATCATGTTTGAAGAATGATTGATATTGGAGTGATCGCTTGTGATCATGATGTACTGCTCTACTTGCCAGCTTGCTGCTGACTCACTTGCCACTTGCATCACATTCATATACGAGTTCATGACGGAGATAGCCCGAGCATTTAATGAATGTCTTTAATGAGAAGTCCCCCATGAAAGAAAAATAAAAAAGTCTTAAGAGTATTTAGAATACTAGCTATTAAGATATTTCTTTTTAAAAAAAGTTTGAATTATTATTGTTTGAACTTATTACTTAAGTTTTACACCAAATTTAAGGTGAAAACCTTTCTATTTGATGTGAGCCTGCTCCCATCTCTTATGGAGTGACTGCTTGAAAATTGACAGCTGTTAATATGTTGCCATTGACTTTCAGTGAAAAAATAAGAGGTTTTTGCATACACCTCTTCTTAGTTTAGTCATAGTTTCTGCACATCATCTTAATACACTTCTACTTGGTAAAAGTCAGAATTTTGGTTACCCAGCATTGAAAAATACTGTTGGAAGAATTGTGAGAACAAGTTAAGATGGTCACTCATCCAGAACTCCAGCCAGTCTCTAAATGAGCCATTCTTTATCTCTGTGTAAGTTCAGATGACTTTCCTCCCTTTCTCCTTGTTTAGCTCTGTGTGCTTTCATCTGAGACTAAAATAAAAAGACGTAAATTCTGAAAAGATACATGTAGCGCCTTTTCAGAGACTCAATAGAACTGAAGTAGTTGGGAGTATGTTTTGGGCATTTATCCAAGCCTAAACAAATCTCTACATAGTCTGAGGAACAAGAACTGAATTGCTATTACAGAAACTGCTTTCAGAGTTGAAAAAGAAAACAGCCAGCAAGTGCGATAGGCAGAGTAAAACAATTCTGCCTTTCCCAGCTGAATAAGAAATAAGTAGATTCAGCCTCTGGTCTTTTCCTCTTCCACTTCACCTGTGAAAGCAGGATTTTCAAGGCAGTATATTTTAACTCAGCTTAGAAAAAATAGTTAAAAACATTGGATCACCCCAGACAGTCCATGCAACAGTGGGGCAGTGAATGGAGCTTAATTTGTTGTTCAAAACAATTCACAAAGTGATTTCTACAAATCAGTTCATGGTCTGTAAACTTGGTTCATTTTGTTGTATGCAGAAGCAACCTGATGTGTTGCTTTTCCCTGAGTCTGTATATGCTGTGCAATCGTGTGGTCTTGGAGAGAATTAACGATTTTTCCTGTGCACACATTTTCCATTATTGAGTTAGAATCCTCTGTTCTCACTAATACTGTAGTTTTAACACTGTGAACATGGTCAAAGCAAATTGTTTCAAGTATTTAAATAGAAATGTATAGAAAATAGTAGACACTTTTTGCCACCCCCTCCCCTCATGTAATTGACGGATATCTCAAACTGACTTATTTTATTCAGGGAACATTTCTTCATCTTGGTAGAAAGACCCTGGCTTCTGTTTCACTTGAATGGACAGCTTTGGAATTTGTGTGAATAAAGCAAATCCTATGCTGTGTGTGTGTGAAATGCAAAAAACCACATATATAAAACCTCTAGGTGATGTTTTTGTTGGATTTAAAAAAAATATTTCCTGACATTATGGAGAGGTGCATCTGCACATAGGGAATTGATGTGTGTGCTCCTTGCTAGTGTGGTGGTCATTGCTTTCAAGGTACTCCTCCTCCTCCTCTTAGGAGAGGCTTTTACCTGTGGGCTAGTACCTGAGCAGAGAAAAGAAGGATCCCTGTTTCTTTGGCCTCCAGTTGGCATGCTTTTCTGTAAGTGCAATCTACGGAACCTTTAGCCTGTAGCTTTAAATGTGCAATGTTAATGCTGAAAACATAATCATGATGTTTTCATTTTCTCTTTGTAAGAGGGGAGAACTTGTTTCAGTCTTGTCTTTCCCCTTGAAGGAGCTGTTGTCTCTGGATAATCAGAATACATAGGAAGAAACTCGCACAGTAGTCAGTCTGCTGCTGATGGTTGAAGAAAGCTTAGCAACAGCATAAAGGTCAAAAATATTGTAACTGTAAATGGAAGTGTTGAAAGTTGGAGAGATTTATGGAAGAAGACAGTGTGAATTGGCACTGGAAGAATTCTTTCACATTATTTCTCTAAATGACTCTTTTAGTAGTGTTGAAATGAAGACAGTCAAGTTTGAAAATTAATGGGAAGGAACAGCGAATAATTAGGAACGATGCTGTCAAGTAGGTAAGTTCTCTGTTTTGTCTGCTGGCTTACCTGATCCCATAGCTTTGGTGAATGTGAATACAGAATGGAAATAAGAGTAGACTACCTTTCCAGCCATCAAACCCCCCATTAAATGATGTGGTGATATTGTTGAAGGAGTGGTATAGACATTAGTTTATTGCAGTTGAGAAATAGAAGATGTTTCTGTTTTTCCTAAAAGTGAAGCTCCAAGCACAAAAGGCTTCTACAAAGAAGCTGTGGAATTGAGCTGAGAAGGAGCTCTGTGTAGAACTGGAGGATGCCATCATGTACCCCTGGCTGTAATTCTCCAGCCTGCAGAACCACCATACATGGCATACTTAAAGCACTCAGACTTATGGAATATAGCTATGCAGCTGGATTTCATGAAGCATGTGGGACAGATCTTTGGCTGGTTTACAGTGTTGCAGTTCCAGTGATGTCTGTGCACTGCTACCACACTTACAGTTCCTCAGAATCTGCTCAGTTAACTCTCTGCCTTTGGGCGGGTTTTCTCCACTAAAAGTGGTTGGAAAGGCAGCAAGCTCTGTATGCGTTATTATGGTGGTTCGACAGAAATTTTTTAAGAAAGCCACTTTAACAGAGGCAAAAGTCTCTGAATGTAGATGGCTCTGGCATGGAATGTTTAAGGGGTGCCAAGGCTGAGAGAAGAATTGCTCTCTGGATCCTTAGGTGTAGCTCTGAAACTGCATGTGGGAGGTAGAAGATCCTGCTTCTGATCTATGAAGAAGAGCTGATGGGAATTGTCCATGTTCCCTCCCCTGCCTTACAGAGCCAAGCACTTCTGGGTGGAGTATTCACACCTGAGTAGATAATAGGGGAGAGGAGAAGTAATTTTCTGAAAAAAGGAAATCCAAGAGTGTGGATGCCATGAAAGATGAATATGGTAAACTTGAGGAAACTTGCAACAAGCCTGTTAAAATCTAGCAGTGATTTGAACTTTCATAGCTGGGCTGAACCTGACCTTACTGAGTGTGTATGTCCAGAACTTAACCTGGTGATCCTTAAGAAATATATTGTGTTACACAGTGCTCAGAAAGGAAACATTTCATTTTGCTATTTAGCGAACTACAGGAAAAATGCTAGAAGGTTTGAAATAACCTTGGATACCCTGTGCTACCACCGTGGGTGTTGAAGGATAGAAATTCTCCCAATACATTGCTCTTTGGTAAAGGGCAGTTCTCTGTTATTGACCTGCTAAACCTCCTGATAATCTTTACCCAGCTATTGACATTGTCACTTCATGGTGAATACGTGACATTAGCGTGCCTTTTATCCCTTATTGTGATTGCTTAAAAGGAGGTGTGAGATGAAAAATGTTTAAGCCTCCTAGATATTCTTCCTCCGCAAACCCAGAAGAAGATTTAAATGGCTGAAATCTTCTCTAAATCACTGAATAACTTCACAACTCCTTACTGAGAGAGAAGGGGCCTTCATACCAAGATCTACTTTTAAATAACAAGCCTTCATGAAATGTGTTGGGGGTTTGGTTTATTTTTTTTATATTATTATGAGTGAATTGTTTTTTCTTAGAGAAGAATACAAAGACTTACAGAGGCTTTTTAAAAGAAACTGATGTTGTTAGGTTTCCTTCGTAGCCTAGATGTAAACCAGCTATCATGCTGTGTAGCCCACCACAGTTTCAGATAATTCTGAGCATCAGATGCCTGTTTCAAAGGGACTATCAAATTAGTAAGATTTTTTTTCTTGTTATTTTGTCTTTTTTTTTTTTTTTTTTTTTTTTTTGCTATCATTGGTTTGTGTTGGTTTTTTGGGGTTTTTTTGTTTGTTTTGTGTGTGTGTGTGGTGGGGCTTTTTTGTTTGTTGGTTTGGTTTTTTGTTTGCTTGGGGTTATTTTGGTTGTTTTTGTTTGTTTTTGTTTTGTTTTTTGAAAAAAACTTATGTGGGAAGCTTTGGAAAGATAGCTCTTAAAGCTTTGTAGTCTTGTATGCATGTTCCACACTGGATCAAGTGTACTGTGACTGCCATGGTGCAGAACTCTTTCACAGATTTTTACATATTTTTAAATTGCTGAGTTGCTGTCTTGGGACACTCTCTTCAATCGTGTTGCCATTTTTAAACTTTGTTGGAAATGCTCTTACTCCAATTGGATTACCAGCATAAATGGCAACCAGATGAGAAATCATTTCAGTCTTTTAAGTGCTTTGAAAAGAAATCTTTCATGGCTCTTTGTATCCCACATGGCACAAAAATTGTAGTGTAGCCTGCTGCAAGTCATATGTAGTAGTGGACTCTGATCTAAATTGGCTTAAGAGTACAGTTAAGAGTTGCTAACAGTGTAGAGGAGTTCAAGAGAAAACCATCTTCTGTGTGTATTTTGTACTGCTGGTGTTGCAGTGCAGTGTCTTAAATAGTTTTTATCATACCTGTTGGGGACACAGATATCTGTATGTCCCAGTCACACTGATATTTCAGCAGGACAAAACATGGACATACGTGAATGCTGCAGAGGTAAACTGAACTTGCTGCAAATTCTGGATCTGCTCCTTCCTCTGGTAACTTTAGTTCTTCAAATAACTCCGTATATTTTTATGCTGATGACACTGTTTTCCTTATCACCATAAATCATTGTTTTATGCTGATGACACTGTATTTCTCTATCACCATTAATCATCTATAATGCTTGAGAAGGAAATGCTAATGAAGAATACAATTTATTAAACGTCACTCAGTGGGTGGGCTAAAAAGGTGGATTAACTGCAAACCTTATTATAAACAGGGCCAAACTAAAGGCTTGACCCAAAGAGAGTCTTGTGGGTCTGGTGTGAAGCCTACTGCAAGAGGTGAGCAGCTGTGGGGGCAAGGAAGGGTTTTGCAGGGTAGGTGAGAGCCCAAGGAAGGCTGAGACATCCTGGAAGAGCGGGGAGGAGTTGCTCTGGAGAAACAGTTGCTCTGGCGTTTATCTTTATGTGTGCTTCAGAAAGACATAGCTTCCATTTGACATTGTTCTATGACTCTTTGTGAAGCCATGGCAAAACTAGACAGTAATTAAAATATAACTTTTCTCCCCCTAAGGTCTCCTTGCTCTTTGGAAGCACAGGATACCCTCTGATATTTCCCTTCTCTGATCAGTGAATAATCAACTTTTGCAAATGAGGGAAAGGGACTTGAGTTGAATGGCAGCAAAGACTGACAAAACAAATGCCTCAAGCCATAGCTCTTACTAAGAGAGTGTTTCAACCCATAATTCAGCTAAATCTTTGATTGGCTAGTTTGTCTATGCTATAAACTTTAAAGACCATGGTAGTTACCTGTCATTTTCAGAGACTGCTTCTATACCCTGTCCACTTGAAGTCTGCATGTTTCCCAGAAGGCACAGATTTCTTTTTCGTTTTTAATTTTTACCACATTTTGATTATGGTATATTATATGGGGTCAGTGCTCAGTCAACTGTTAAATAAATTGCAAATTCTACAAAACACAGCCAGCAGAGTCATTACTAACTGTAATGCTGAAACTTCAAGCAAAATTACATCTGGCTACAATGCTATTCAGATGCATAAATTATGCAGCCTCTGATTATCTTAAAGAAAATTCAGCCATTAAACTTATTTTATGGGCACAAAACAAGGGGAACTGCCAAAAGGAATCTGTGCATCCTAAAAGTCATGAGAAGAAAAATAATTGGCAAACCTTTTCCGCCTGTAGTTTTATAGAATGTTGTCTCTCCCTCCTGATGTTCAATCAGCCTCCACCACTGGCACAGATAAAATCATACAATGGCAGCACTGGTGGGAGAACACAGCTTGTGTAGCTTTTGAACAGCAGGTGGGTCAAACATTTCAGATCTGACCCCAAACAACATGTATCTTTACATGGGAATCTAGAAGGGAGAATCTCCAGGGAAGAAAATTGTAATCCAATGAAAGACAAAATAAGGATGCTTGACAGTGGCTGTTCAATGTGCTGCAAAAATCTGCCTGAAAGCTTTCCAGCTGCCATGGTACGTGCGAGGAGTCAATCCTCTTCATGTACGAATAGGTCACTGGTATGGCTGCATCATACCTGTATTAAGAGTAGAGAAGAAGGAAGAATGGATCCTGGAGTGACTGCTTGCCCAACAGCTCCAGTGGCATTAAGATGAGAGACCACACCTGTGTCTGTACTCCCTTAAACTTAGGGGGAAGGCATATTGCTTCTTCTCTTGTTCTCCCACACCCAATTTTATGTCAGTATTGCCAGTTTTAAATTCAGAGATCTCTCTGAAGAATAAGACAGCACATTGCTTAAAACAGTCCTATCACCACATTTGCTGAGTTACTTCAACATATTTTAAACCATTCATACAATTGCCAAAATAGGTTATATGTCACTGACCTTTATCAAAGTCTGATATTTTTTTCTTTTTCCCCAAGTCTTGTCTCTGGGTTTTTTTCCTGTAAAGACATTCAGGGAAGATAATTGCTCCCTAAACTAATTGCCTTCTCTGGTGTTCTTTTCTGGAACTGTGAAAAACAGAGGAAAGCTGGCTATTATTTGTTCTTTGAATAGGTCTGAGCTCCTCAGTCTGGACATAAGAGGAGGTATCCCAGTTCTCCGTTTTCATTTCCTTCCTTCCTTCTTTCTTGTAACAGGAATTATGATTCAATTGCATTGTTGCTTTCATTCTGGAGTATTTCTATGCAGATCTTACAGAGGAAAACATCATTTTATAATTCAATATCTGTTATTATATTAAGTATAAATATGAGTAACAGGATGTTATGGTTTAGGGTCAGGGTGGCCCCTTAGATCTATAACAGACACTCTATGTTAACCCCCCTCCCTCCCCAAAGGCGGAAGAGAAAGTGAATAAGGGAGAGAGACTTAGCAATTAGAAAAGGAAACTAGAACAGCTTTAATGAAAAGGAAATTAATAATAATAAAAATGGAATATATACAAATATATACAAAACCAGTATCGAACCCACACCCCCTGATGGTAATTACATCACTGTCACCACTGATGCTGTGGAGCAGGCACCGGGGGAGTCCCAGACTGGGTCCCGCAGCAGATGGGAGCTGTGTTCAGGATCTGGATTCTGGTACCAGGTTCAGGAAGACACAGATTGGGATCAAAGGCAGAACAGACAGAGTCCTCCTTGGGTGCTCCGAGGAAGGAACCGAAAGAGGACCCGATTCAAGCCAAGCAAAGCTGGCCAAAGCAGTCCAAGAGGGGAGAAGAGCCCAGAGAACCTTCGGATCCCTAAGCTCTATGCCGAATATGACGTACATGGGATGGAATCCGTCATTGGTCAGTTTGGGGTCACCTGTCCTGTCTGCTCCTCCCTGCAGGTGCAGCCTTTCACTTTTATGCACCCCCCAATGTGGTACACAAGATCCAGCAGTGGCCTTGGTCTGCACACCAATCCTTGGCAGTAAGTCTAAACATGGGGTGTTATCACTGCTAGAGACAGACACTATGAGAGCAGGCTGTGCAAACTTCAGACAGTGCAGTTAGTTAGAAGAACTGAGCTGAAAAGTAAAATTACTGAACAGAATTATTTCTGTTCTCACTCAAACCAGGATGCTGAAAAAATGGATAGTGCCTATGAGTTCATGTGGAAGTACTTCATTACTATTACCAGTATTATGGAACCTGAATCTGTTTCCATCTTTGAATCATGAAGAAATGAAGATTGATGTTGTTTTAACGAAGCTCTTCTTTTTCATTCCACTATATCACAGATTCTGACTGATTTAGTCAGCAGCTAGCACATTTTTATCCAAGCAATGAGCTACTCATTGGTTAAAGTATATTGATAGCTATTAAATATGAATAAAATTATTAATGTTTCTGAATCATATTAGGGTTTCACATAAATTGTTGGTGTTGAAAAGTAGAGAATTCCCATGATATAACAACTCCTTATAAAAGGAGTTGTTTCCTTTAGTCTAATTTCACTTTTTGAGAAGGCTCTTTCCCTTATGTGATTGTGGTTGTAAGTGTGCAGTGTGATGCTTAGCTGCTTAATGTTTATTAGCAGGTTTGAATACAGAGCACTTAGTGAGGACTAAATGCTTCTGTTTACCCTTATATTTTATAGTTAGGTGCTAACCCTTACTTAGATATGAGCAATTTGTTTGCACCTATGTTTGGTTGTCTGTCAGGCTTAGTTCTTGGAAACATCTCAAAATCCTTTTGTTGAGTCTGCTTAGTAGCATCTCTAAGCATTTACAATGAATTCTGCTGGCAATGGTGAATGACTTCGTTAATAATGTTAATATATCATCTTAATTTTTCAGAAATATATAAATGCCTTTTCATTTTCAGCTGCAAAGAAGACAAGAACATATATTCTGAAGAATCTGCTGCATTTAGCTTAAGTTAATTTCTGCTTTTCATTTCAATTGTACTCCATTAATTTTAGAGTGCTTAAGTATAAATTGTCATTTCTCAATTAGTTGATTATGTGAAGGTCCGATTTCTTTGCTTTCTTTGAGACCATTCTATGCAAGTTAAAGTATGTAAGGAGGAGAAAAACAGGTCTGGCAGAAAGAGTGAATTTCCCCCTCACCCACCCTTTCTTTTTTTTTCCTTTTTCCCTATCATAGTTATCAGCATCTTAAGTGCCAGTAGTGTGATGTTCAGAGAAAATGATTCTACTCAAATGTATTTTAAATGTGAAAAAAAAATCTTTTAGGTTACCATGATATAATATGTTAAAATCTAACTTACATGCCTTATAGCAGGTAAAAATTAAAAGATGGTAACAAAATGTGCTATTTGTTGCAACTAGAAAGCAAGGTAGCAGTGGTGGTTTGTTGTGAGAAGGTGATGGGTGAGCTCTCTACTCAATTTTTGTCCTTGCTACTGGCTTCCTGTGCTAGCATAGGTGAAAATGTTTGGGTTCTGGTTTTTCCCTTGTATTCCTTGGTGGTTTCATCTGCAAGACTGAGTTCATACAGTCTCTTTGCTCCTATTTTTAGCTTCTCTGAGGAAAGGACTGTCTCTCACATAATAAATGAATTTGATGCGCTTATTTGCTGTAGCACTTGGTCCCTACACTTCTGTGTGCTCCACCTTCTGAGAGATGAATCTTGGTGCTGCTTGCCTGTAAAATGCTGCGGAAGACATCTTGTCAGTAATAGCTCTGGCTGAAATCCTGTCCCTTTCTGGAAATACTTGACCAGAAATACCAACCAATTTGGAATACCTCATTTCTGACTACAGTTCCAAACGCAACAGGTTTTTAGCATAATGCCAAAACAAAATTTATATTCTTGTTTTATTTACCTCATGCTGTTGCTTTGCTGTACAGAACAGGCTCCCTGGTCAGGTTGTAAAGCTCATGATGCTCCAAAGTCTCTGTGGGACAAACACTTCTCTGTTGTGGGAGAAATTCATGGGAGAGCATCGTGGGAAAGAACCTCCCATTTTGTGAGTTCTAAATTCATAGAAGAAAATGTTTAGACAGATCTCAGCATGAGCTATAAAATTATTATAATTCCCAAGAGACACCACTGATGTATTTCCCATATCTAAATATTTGGGACTTATTTTTGAGAGGTCTTTCTAAATTCAAGGGCAGAGTGTGGTTTTAATGAACAAGTATTGTGTTTTTGAAAACCTTCCTGTCAAGTAAATAAGTAAGTCAACAGCCCTGGATTTTTTTATCCATATTCCTTATTCAACTTGCATTTTTATCTTGAGGTACTTGTTTTTCTGAAAAATGAGTTTTTGTTTTCATCACTATTCTAGGGAGGTTATGAGGACTATGTTTTCAAGGTTTATGGAAAAAACAAAATCTTGCTTTTTGGTAGAAGGAGGGGGATAACATTAGTGTCTTAACAGCAATAAAAAGAACAAACTTATGGAAGAAAATTTTTCATTCTTGATAGTTGAAGGATGTCCTATTTACATGCAGGTTAAAAAAAAAAAAAAAGAAAAAAGAAAAAAAAGGAGGTCCACTTTGGAGGACTTGTTTATAGCTATACCAATACATTTTGCTTTCTAGATTTCTGCAGTTCAGGCAGTTAAGGGGTGAGTCTCATCACATTTTGTTTGTACCTGCCACAGTGGAGTTACAGTAGAGTTTTGGGCCACTAAGCTGCAGTTAATGAGAACTTGTAAGGGCAAGAATCCCCAGCCACTTCACCTTGCTGTTTGAGAGATGTCTTCAGCTCCCTTTGAAAACTGTTCTGTTTCTTCTAAACTTTATTTACCCTTTCTCCAGTATTCTGAAGCTGAAATAATTCCACAATGATAGCTGCTACCCTGGTGTTTGATGTTGCTGTATGTGACAGCCTTTCTACTTCGGAGGTTTTCAAGTTGTTAAACTCAGACTGCAGACATGTACTCTTTCTGGGTGTCAATGTGCAGTGCAATCTTTCAGGAAAAAAAAAGAAGCTACGTAGAAGCACAAATGTGTTGTGGTTTGGGTTTTTTTGTTTGTGGTTTTTTTCTTTTTTAATGCAGTTAAAATGCATAAATGCCTTCTGTGTATTTGCTGTAGCATCCTATCTTCATTTTTGCAACCTCTAGCAGAAGTTTAAAAGGAAATCAGAGAAGGAAATCAGAGAAGATATTTCTCTCCATTGAGTGATTAAAACAAAATACTGCAAATTCTGTAAGCAGTGGATTATTACTAATTTTGTACTCCCCCTCTCTGGTTGTACTTTTAAGGAATGTGCACACAGAAGGCAGAAGTAAGATTGTCAATTTGCTATCTGGGAACAGTTTTAACATCTAACTGTGAAATGTTTCAGCTAGGGAGCATATATTTTCTTCTATTAAGATGCTGTGTGTATATAATTTAAACTAACAATGCAAGCAGATATGCCAGTGTTGTGGTGGTTTTTATCTTAAGCAACTTAAGAAGAGATTTTCTGTTTGCTTGGGATTGCAGCCTGATAGTCCTTCTCACAGAGAGAGAGCGATGCTGCATTACTTAAATGTTCCTACCAGGATCAGTGAGTTTACTGAAGACACAAAGTCATGAAGCCATTACGCTAACAGGTGATGAAGGCTTATTAGCAATGTAAGGTCCCTAAGCAATGCAAACACAAATGTACTTATTATAAAGTGCCACTTCCACAAGAAATGGGTAAAATTTAAGTTTTCCATGTGCATATGCAGAGGTGTTCAGAAACAAATGCCAGGTTTCTGTTTGAAGCCTTGGCAGTACGTGGATTTTTTTGGTCTACAGCCTTGCTCATCCTTGATGTATGTACCCATTTGTTCTGCTGGTGTGAGTGTTGGCAGAAGCGCTCATGTCCCTGCAGGTGTGGTAATGACTTTGTTACAGCTGTGCCGGCTGCGGATTGGGTCTGCTGAAGCCTCATTTATTTGAGACTTACATTATTAAAAGTGTGCTATTCAATTCATTAGGGAAGCTGCCGTCAGTTTAGAAATGCTAGTGATGCTTAGTAGTTTATGTGTTCTGAGAGCCCAATAAACATCATCTACTTCAGTTATGCAAAGTAACACTTTCAGTTGCCTGGTCACTTTCCCAAATTGTGCTGCCTTTCTAATCAAATCAGACTTGTGGATTTGGTATAGATTTGGTGCAAAATACACACTAAAATATTGTAAGTAGTTTAAGACTGGCAAGGCCTGGACATGCATTTAACTGCCATGGAAAGTCAGAGGAAACTGAAGTTGCCGCCTTCCTGTCTTGTGACCATGTCCTGCTACAGGACGCTCTGCAAACAGTTCTAGTGCTGTTTTCTGTAACTTTTTGTTCTGTAAATAACTTTTTTTTTTTTCCTTAAAGGGGCTATGACTTTCCTTCCTGTAGTGCCGCTTTAAATTAGATGACAGTAGCATCACATCCTGAAATTTGACCACCATCGTCAGCATTGAGAACAAAAAAAAATTGAATGATTCATAAAACCATCCTAAAGCTGCTGAAACAGGACAAAAGATGACAGTTGGAAAGTAAACCACTCTCCTAAGGAATATAAACCATGTGTTCAAAAATAGCAATAAGAGGTATTTTTGGATAGTAGCACTACTTTGTATTTATTTCAAAATGGACAATAAATGGAAACTGCAGATCAAATCTACAAGCTCTTTTCAGATTGTGGCTGTGTGTTAAATGGAAAGACGACAGGCCTTCCAGCTTTTCCAGTCAGAATAACTGAGAAAGTAAATTATATGACAACAATATCACTTAGGAAAGGAAAAAGATGAACACCTCTGATCACAGTGTAAGAGATATGACATCGTGAAAATGGCAGCTATAAACTAGAGAGGTCTAAGGAGGGCAAGTAGTGTTTCAGATGAAAGTGTGAAACAGGGGTTACTTGCACGATGAGGAGAACAAGAACTGAATTTTATTTTTTTTTTAATATATATTTCCCTGTGTCTTACAGTTAAAGGTACTTGCTTGCAAGCTTTTTGCAGCTTTTAAAAGAAGCACAGGAGTCCATTGCTTAGAAAACTTTCCACAATGCAGCAATTCATGTGGGACATCTTAACTATTGTCATTTTGCAATGGCTCATTTCAAGACCATAAAACTCCAATCTAACTAGACAAGCCATTGCTGTGATACACGACAAAGCTGGCATTCACAAACAACATCATTTTGTATGCATTTAATTAAAATACATATACTGTTTGCACATTCACCTGAAATCAAAAGCAGTGCCCGCACATTCATCAGAAACTGAAGCATGGCAACTGTTAAAGCATAAGAAAATAGGTTCCATTTCTGATGGTGTGGTCTGTATCAGAGTAATGCAGAGGTTAATGTGCATGCTTAATGCAGCATAGTTCTAAAGATTGCTCAGATATCAAATTTGGACCACCTTCCTATCCTTTTGAAACCATTTTCTTATTTCATACTCCTGTAATCCTTTTAAATATGTATAAATTGTGCTCACGTTATAAGGTAGAGTGATTTTTACATGTATAAAAATATGTTCACTAGTGCCTAAATGCTGGGCTCCATGGCTGTCACTGCCTATTGGATATAATTTTCCTAGACACACAGCTAGCCTTAGGCTGTGAAGGTAGGAGCTCTGTGTCAGAAAGACTTTGACAAAAGATATATAGCTTTTAATTTGCCCAAGGAACAGAGGGAGCAGATTTATGACCTAAAACACAAGGCTGAGAATTGGCTGTATGCTTTCAGCTAATGGGTATAGGAATGAGGAAAAACACAATGGCTACTTCATGCACAGGCTGCCTTTTTTGCATGATGTATAAACAGTCCAGAAAAATTTACAGGGCTGTAATTTTTTAATAATAAAGTAAATAGTAGACTTGTGAATGCATTCTATACCTTTTACTACTTCTTGAGCTTACTCTATCTTGTAACATTATATCTCTAGCCTGCTTTAATCGATTACTTTGTTTGCATGTGTATCAGGCCAGAAATTAGCATTTTTGAAGATTTATGAGGAGGTGCATTTTGTTTGGTTAGTTTTCATTAAGGGCCTTTGCAGACATTAAAGAGTCTCATGAAACTGTGGAACTCACAAATAGTTAGGACTAGTTCCACAGGTAGTATAAAATTCTGTCGGATTTATCTGAATGAGGTTGCACTGATTTATGTTGGCTGAGGATTTGGCCTGCAGAATTGATCTTGGATTGTAAGAGAGAAACTCTGACGGTGTCCTCTGTTCTTAACTCCTTTGACAAAGATGGCTTTAGAAAACCATTTTGATTTTGTGGATTTATCCTTTGTCCTGCCTGTCAGCAGACATAGCAGGTTAAGATCAAAAGGGAAGAGATTTGAAGATTAAAAGTCTTTGAACTGAAAGTGTCCTGCAGCCCCATAAATTCCAACAGAGATCACTAAATTGAGAGTGCAATCATCAGCTGATTTGTTTTAATGATGCACAGATCGAAAGCTGTCTCGGAGGTGCTGTGAGCTCTCCAAGTAGTAGTGAAGGTACACCGTCAGGAATCCTGTGCAGGGGACTTCTCTGATCATCCACACCATCACGTCTTCAGGAGCCATAAGGAACAGCCTTCCTGAGGTCCCAGTCTCCTCCTCTAGCTTGTGCAAATATGGCTGACCCCATAGGATGTCTTCAGCCTGTCGATAGCGCCTATAAAGGCAGAAGCCTTGTGGTGATACTAATCTTGTTACTACAGTTAGATAAAGGGGTGCAGGGGAGTGCATTTAAGTTTATGACTGCAGCCAGGAGAGTATGTGAATGAGACACAGATCCGTAATGGCACGGACCAAAAGACCATATCTCATAATTTTATTAAGGCCATATTCTCTGCTCTTCTTTTCTTCAGTTGTTAAAGATGCTGAAGAATAGAGACTCTATGTCCTTTTAGAGAATTTTTAGAGGTTAGTTATACTGTGAATTGAAAATTGTTTAACTCCTCACCTTCCAACAACTGAATCATGTGATGATGTGTCCTGTTAAAAGTGCCTTCTACCAAAGCTGTAACTGCTAGGTTAAAAGGATTTGTTGGCTCTAGGAGTGATGGATGTTTCTTTGGAAGTAGTTCTAAGAAATAACTACTGTGAGTGAACACCTGCAAGAGACAGAGAACAATGAGTTGTCTTCTTGTTTAATTCTACAAAGATTTAGGGACGTGAAAACAATATATTAGGAAAAAAAACCTCTGGTAGGATTACTCTGTTATAATCCCTATTTATTCTTTTGTTTCTCCATGTAATATTAGTATTTGCATGCTAATTAGTGATTAGAACTGAATTTTCTAGGAAGAAATTTGTTTTTCTAATAAAACTTATTTTGGGAAATAAACTTTCTACTACATTCATTTTTCATAGATAAACAAACCACTTAAGCCTGCATGCCAAAGGAGAACATAAAGGTGTTATTTGAAAATAAATTACTGCCTCAAGTAGCTTTGGTGGTGTATTTGCAAAATGCCAGTTTCAGTAGGGCTGTGGGATTATTGACTTAAGATAAATGGCTAGAGATGATATAATTATGAATTCTGTGAGAAGCCCTTATCACAAGATATAGATTGAAATTTTGCTATTTTCTTCTTTTTTGTTTTGTTAGCATAATCCATATGAAAAAAGAATTGAGACATCAGAATGACAATGATTCATACTTTCTAAGACTTTTACTTTCTTTTTTTTTTTTCCCAAGAGAGGCTTGGATAGTATTTGTAACTCAGTAGATTTTAACAAATGCTGCATTTTCTGGACTGAAAAACCGAGCTGCATTTTGTGAAGTGAAAATGAAAATAAAATAAAGCATTGTTTCCTGCATTTGAAAGTGAGACAACCCCTGGAGCAAATAGCATCTTTCCAGTGAAATCATCTTGCAGTTTTGATGGAAGAGAGAGTAAAAATGAAATTTCTAGTCCACTAGTACCTGACATAATCATGCATAACTCTGTAAAATAGACTTAAAGATCTGGAGGTCAGGTTTGGTGGCATTGCCCTATGTGTTTTTAAACAGCAGGCACTTTAAAATTCTTAAGCTGTGTAGTTTGGAAATTACTGCATAAAATGCCTCTAACTTTCGCTAATTTGTAGTGATGGTTTTTAGAGATACTGATGTCCTTTTTCAGGGTTTTTTTTTTTATCTGTCTTTTAACGCTTGAATTTCCTTTTTGCTGTTGTCTTCATCATCTGGCAGTTTCCAAATGTTCAGCTCATGAATCGAGACCAATGGTGGTAAGTTCCTGTGAGTAGAGAGGAAACAAGTTTGTTTCTGTTGCAAAGTTCTTGTAGACTAAGCACTCTACATGAAAAACTATTGCTTTAAGTCAAACTCCTCTCAGAGTTCTTTCCATGTAGTCCTATGCTCTGTGTTTCATATGTTGAATGATTGCAATGAAATATAACTTTATGCATGTATAGAAAAACCCTTATTCTTGGTTTTTGATTGTTACTGTGCACTCAGAAATCTGTGACTGATACTAATTTAATTAGTAGGCAGAAAAGTTGTTCAGGGCCCAAATAAACATTTTTCTCTGTTTCCATCAAAATGCGTAACTGATAACTACTCTCAGGAGATAAATAAATGACTGTGCCAATCATCAATTAAATAAGCAAAAGAACTCTTGTGTGGTGGCAAAAAGTTGGTGTAAAATAACCACTAATCAAAAAATAGTTTCAATACTAAGTAAAGCTAATATCCTAGTCCTGCAAAGTTGTGTGGCTCTACTAATTTTGCACACTGGCAACCCAACCCTATTAATGTTTTTTTGTTTGTTTGTTTGTTTGCCATTCTGTAAAGTCTGCCTTTCCTTGGTAACAAGCAGAAGACCAGCCTCTGGGCAACTGGGACTTTAGCTTTTTGAAGAGATTGAAGGCTGACAGGTAAAAGCTGAGGTGGCTTTTGGCACCCATGGTGGAGCAGCTTGTCAGCAGCAACCAGCACATACAGCATGGGGCTGCATTCTGCTGGTAACGTGACTGTCTCCAGCCAGGTTACGATGCATGAAGGCATTTCTTCCTTCGCAACTTGAGTGACTACCAGCCATTATCACCTGCAGGCTTTAAAGGATCTGGGCCCGTGCAGTGACATCCCTCTGGTACCCACACAAGCCCTAGACAAGCTGCCCCCAGAGAGGACTGCTCCCCAGTGAGCATTCCTCATACTTCCCAGGGTCTGTGACTGCTTCATAATTCTGCTCCTTGATGACTCCTATAGTTCTTGTCCAAGGGCTGGGAAAAAAAAAAGAGATCAGAGTGAGATTCTCCAGCCAAAAAGTACAGAACAGACCCTCAGAAGTTTTTTAGGTGGGTAAAATTGCTTTTAGTGCAATGCAGCTCTCCAGCTAACTTCCCTGTAGATATGTCATATATACATATGTTTTTTCCCTCCTTCAGAAGAGGAAAAAGTTTTCTAGGATTTATTTAAGAGTCCTTGAAAATCCCTGGGAAAATGAATGGGCAATTTCCATCCCAGTGGGAGGGGAGTTTTCACCAGAATTGGCAGCTTCTAAATACAAAATACACGTGCACCCCACTTGCACATGCGCAGAGTGTCTCTTTAGAGCCTCTTATGTCAGGATGGTGGAGGGGAATAAAGATTTGCTTACAATTTATTTTTGTATACATATCCTTCCCATTCACGAAAGACTCACATGGCCCCTTTGTGCCATTATGTCTAGAAGCAAGAAGACATTTTTAATAGCACTGTCGCTTTTCAACCAATCCAGTGACAGATACGAGTGAATAATATAAATTCTCTAGCCATTCCCTGGCATTTATTTCAATGTAAGTGTATTTTTTTTTCAAGTAGAAAACCCAATAGTAATTTATCAAGGGACAAATCATTTTTTCTTGGCAGTGCAGTCTGCAAAATCCCCATTTTTAAAGCACTAAATCTCCCTCCTTTGACAGGAGTAAGAAAGCATTAAAAGCTTTGATTTAGCTGGATCATACAAAATAGTTTCTCATAATTATCCTTTTGGATGATATATGCTTGTCTTTTTTCCCCTTCTTATTAAACCTGAGGTCTCCATTTTTCATCCAGCTGTATTACTGAATTAAATTGCCTTTTGTTGTATTCAAGTTAAGCACTTTGCCGAAAGCTTTCCTTGTTCAGGGAAATAACATTTACCCAACGTGCTCCCTGTTTTACTGTTTAAATTTACTGTTTGCAATTGTTTGGTTTGCTAAGCAATTTGAGGTTATTGTTTGTTTTAATAGGAATAATGGATCAGTGTAATTTAGCGTTCTATCTTAGAGTACAGTATCTTGGGGGAAAAAAAATAAAAACCACAAAAAACCCCACAGCTCTCAAGGAATTCTTATTTTGAATTGAAATGTAGATTGCAAGCATGACAGAAAGAGCTTCTTGCATGTCCAGCTTTACAAACTTTCCATTTTTGTTGCTGCATGAAAAGGAATTCTGGTTGGCTATGAAAGAATTCCATGGGGGATATAGTCATGCTCATTGACAAAATAATAGAACACAGTTCAACCTGCCACCTTTCTTGGATGGTTTGCATCTGCACATCAAAAAACTGCTAGGGAAGCCAGAGGCAGATTTAGCCAGAGTTTTAATTCTGTTATTGCAAGGAGAAAGGTAATGTTTTATTGGACTAAATTATATAAAAATCCATACCAAAATTTAATAAAAAAAATATCCATGATCAGCACAGCAAAATAAACTGCTCATTTAAGGATTTATGAGATGATGGTCAAGGTATTACACAAGGAAATTAATTCAGAGGCTGTTGTTTGGCAGGAAGTTCTTCCCAGTGAACTCTGCTGGGATGAATGCTTATGGAGCACAGTGCGTATGAATAGTCTCCCCAGCCACTGTCCCAGTCTTGCTCAGGTAATTTTAGATCATGCCCCATGTCTGTCACTGGGCACGTCATTGTTTTCCCTTTGCTCAGTTGCAGTGAATGACACTGTATTGGAACTGGTCTTTCCTGGGTTGTACTGGCAAGACTGTACAGATTCTAGTTTGTAAAGACACACCTTGTTCTTTTTAACATTGATCCCAAAGTTAATAATGGTATGAATTATACAAGGCCTGATAAATGTGGAATTGAAGGTGATAATACAGGACAGTGCAGCTTTATGAAAAATAAATCATGTCAGACTCATGTGATGGGCTTTTGAAGAAAACTGAAATGCCATTGATAAAGAGTGACATCATTGATGTCGATCTACCTATGGGTTTGATTTCTGTGGCATGCTATCTTGACTAATAAAATGGTGAAAGATCAAGTGGTTCTATGGTTAAAGTGAGTTTATGCACACAGAACTTCAACAGGCTTTCCTGGCATGACCAAGTTAAGGGAAGAACTGACTTCATGTAGACAAGTTGAAGCAGAGCAATGAAAAGGATCAGATCTGGAAAAGAAAGTGCAGCAATCCATATAAAACCAGTAGACAAAGGCTTCAAAAATGTGCATAGGAAGGTTTGCTTTGAGTACAGGAGAATGCCAGTAGACATACTGAAATGGTGGAACTTTTCTAATTTGAGGGGGGTTTAAAACACGGAGAGAGATTATACTAGTAAGGAATAAGAGGAATGCAATAGATTACTTTTGAAAGTCATGTACAAGTATTTTGATGCAAGGATTGGCAAGAGAATGTGCCAAAGAGGCAGAAGAAAGGAAAACCAAGGGAAGGGAGTAACACACACTGTATGGGTGTAGAGCCCCTGAAATAAATGAAGGCAAAAGTGACGGGTACTCTGAAGGAGATGGTCAAGTAAGATGTTATGAACTCAGAGGGTAAGGTATGGTGTCCTGGTTTGAGTGAGAACAGAACTAATTCTGTTCAGTAATTTTACTTTTCAGCTCAGTTCTTCTAACTAACTGCACTGTCTGAAGTTTGCACAGCCTGCTCTCACAGTGTCTGTCTCTAGCAGTGATAACACCCCATGTTTAGACTTACTGCCAAGGATCGGTGTGCAGACCAAGGCCACTGCTGGACCTTGTGTACCACATTGGGGGGTGCAGAAAAATGAAAGGCTGCACCTGCAGGGAGGAGCGGACAGGACAGGTGACCCCAAACTGACCAATGATGGATTCCATCCCATGTACATCATATTCGGCATAGAGCTTCGGGATCCGAAGGTTCTCTGGGCTCTTCTCCCCTCTTGGACTGCTTTGCCAGTTTTGCTTGGCTTGAATCGGGTCCTCTTTTGGTTGCTTCCTCAGAGCACCTAAGGAGGACTCTGTCTGTTCTGCCTTTGATCCCAATCTGTGTCTTCCTGAACCTGGTACCAGAATCCAGATCCTGAACACAGCTCCCATCTGCTGCGGGACCCAGTCTGGGACTCCCCTGGTGCCTGCTCCACAGCATCAGTGGTGACAGTGATGTAATTTCCATCGGGGGGGTTGGGTTTGATACTGGTTTTGTATATATTTGTATATATTCCATTTTTATTATTATTAATTTCCTTTTCATTAAAGCTGTTCTAGTTTCCTTTTCTAATTGCTAAGTCTCTCTCCCTTATTCACTTTCTCTTCCGCCTTTGGGGAGGGAGGGGGGTTAACAGAGATTGTCTGTTATAGATCTAAGGGGCCGCCCTGACCCTAAACCGTGACATACGGGTAGGAGAGCTGGCTCACATATTTATGACTGTATTTGTAAGATTTTATTGAAGGGAATAGGGAAGAAATTATGTGACAGTAGATGAGAAGGGACAACTGAAGAATTTCCAAGAAGGCCAAAAGATTCGTGGGGTGTGTGAATGTGGAGCATGAGTTTTGGCTTGTTGTACAGGAAGTTATCTTTGTGGTGGCCTTTGTCAGCCCTGAAAATCTATGAATGTGTAATTTCCAAGGCAGCTTTGAAAATCTCTCCTAAAGGGGTCTATTTGCCCTTTGTATCCTTCATAATAAATTAAAAGGACATTTCTTCAGAGAGAAGCTTTTTCTTCTCAGTCTTATACTCACATTTTTTCCCGGGTTTCATCTAAACCTTGCTGCTGTGACAGGTGCTGGTAGAACTTCTGATGTTGATAGTTTCAGGAATAGCATTAGTTTGTTGTCAGTTTGCTCATCTTCTTGATTTATTCATTTATTTTTTAAATTAATAGTCCGTGGTATTTTTGGGCCTTAATTGACTATCTATAAAGCCCAAAATCAGTCTTGGGATTCCTGCCAACACTATGTGGTTATTCACTGTGGTAAAGGTACACGCACATCGTCACGTGCTACCAAATGCTAAAATTTATCTTGGAGATTCTCTAAATGTAGTCAGTATTTTTTCCTTCTGCTAAGTCATTGGAGCATATAAGCCATACAATGTCTTTTGTAAGGTAATCTTTTCTGACTTCATTTTCTGTAAAAAAACCAGCTCCAATATTACTGAAATGGAGTATATCTGCACTGCCCTAGACATATGCTCCTGCACTAATGATCAAATATTAATAAACTAATAATGAATGCCAGATCAAGCTTTCTTCTGGATTAACTGCACTTTTCATTGAGTTATTTGGGAATCTGCCTTATGGTCCAAAGTGGTTATTAGTTTCTGAGTATTCTGAAGTATCAGCAAAAAAGCAGATGTGAAAGTAATGTATTTTTGTATTGAAGTATGGTGCATGAAACATCTACCTGGTTTCCACGCTCTTAAAATAAAATCTTTTTGCTATTTTGGGTGGCTTTTCGCTGAAATTCGCATCAGGCTTTCAGATAAGCTCTAATTTGTTTCCAAAAAGTATAGGCGTGATACTACAAGACTCTTGTATGATTCTGCTAATTATGTGGTGTACCATATATTTTGGATTTAGTAAAAGCATTTAATTATTAACCATAAATAGGGAAAAAAAAACCCCAAACCTATGCACATGAAAGCTGAGGAGCTTTGGTAGTATATTTTGTAAGGCTTCTAAATTTTCATTTAGGCAATAAGAAATTTAGTAGAACTAGAGGGGTATGAGGCCAGTTGTTCATTATATATATTGATAATTTGAAGTTCTCAGCATGCCAATCTGTTGTCAGTCATACAGCAAAATTACATGGAAACAGTAAAATTATTTTTCTTGTGTGGCTAAAATGATACAGTAACAATCAGAAGATATATTACAGATAGATGACAAAATGGCATGAGAAAGCACTCATGTTACACTTGCCATAGGCAATGCATGCTCTTCTTTAACTAAGCATCTGCTAGTATTGGCCTTCACACCTTAGGGGGTTTTGTCACTAGACTGAAGCTTGTTTAGCCTTGAGCTTACTTGGGGACTGTCTACTTTGTTGGCTTCTCTCAAGGGATGTGTCTAGTCCATCCAAACAAACTTGATCTCTCTAAGTAGAGGAAGACACAGAAGAACCGAGGAAGCAAATAATTCTAGCAATGAAAGGCAAATTGTGGTGTATAAACCTTCATTTGGATGCATCTCCAGACTTGGAGGGTTTGCTGCTTTGTGTTCTGCACATGGATTTTAACCGTATTTGAAGGTTCTAAGAGGAGACACTACAGTGCCTGACACAGAGCATGGTACTCCTCATTTTGGTATGCAGCTTTGTGAGGTCTGCAGAAAGATGTTGTGAGGACAGAGGAAAACCTCACCTAGTCAGCCAAGTCTGCTCCAGTGATCAAGGAGGAGACAGACTTTTACTCTGCTGCTCCAAATTTGTCATTAGTACATTAATGAGGCTCTGATAGCCTCAGGTTATTGAAAACTGGTGTCCTGGGACTCGTTTCAGGTATCCTCTGATCATTCAGATGAATTGTTGCTATTGACTCAATAGTTAAGAAACCTGAAAGGAGTGCCAGGAACTGCAGCCCCAGAAGGAAAGGTCATGCTGTATTATCCCATATTATGAGACGATATGAACAGACCCTCAGAGGTCTTTGACATAGGATTTTGCCTTTAGTATGGACAATTGTTAGGTGCCTTTCCTGAGTGAAGAGCTGTGCTGTGGGTAGGATGGCATTTTGTGCATTCCTGGTGGCTGGCTCTTATGGTCTGTGCTGACATTTAGCCCACTTTAGCTTTGAAAGCTATTTTGTATGTCGTAGTCTGTGAGTACAGTTAAGTCATGTTTGGCACTGATTCTGCTCCCCTTTTTGCAGACCCATTGGCCTGAAGGCACCCACTGTCATAGGATATAAGAAGTTTCAGGTTTGGACTCCCTGTTCAGAAGATAGAATTAGGATAGGACAGCGATGGAAGGGGTGGACTTACATGGTAGTGATGGTATTTATTTGAATTGAGATAACAATCTCATTTTATTGAGGTACTTATAACTTTGGAATATCCCTTGAGCCTGAAAAGGGGCATCTGCTTGTTTGTTGAAGCTTTGAGGATTCAAGATCTTTATTGTTTTAAAACATTTTCAGTAATTATTACTTACTGTAATGTATTTCCGCTATAAAAAAAAAAAAAAACAAACCCCAACCAAACAAATAAACCTCCACCCAAAACTCCAAACAAACCTAGCCAAAATCCCTCTAGCATCTGCTGAATTGACTTCTACAAATGTAGTGACACTTAGATGACACCTGTCATGCTTGCAGTTAATGGAGTAGTTGACCAATAGTTAGGAATGTCAGAGGAAAATTGAGGACTGACAGACTCGCTCTTACTTTTAATGAAATTATGCACATCTGGGATGTATATTAGAATATTGGGGAGTATGTAAATTGATTCAAATTCAAACCTTTTAAAGTACAGATAAGAGATGACCAAAAAATCAATACAGTATTTAGTAGAACTAAAAGACAATGCAGGTATTTATTGTCATGAAAGCAATTTCTGATTCCTTTGCTATCCCATAGGTGTAAGTTGAGGGCTTCATTCATTGTGTGCTGGGATTTAAAGAGAAGCCACAAATATTTCTCTTAGGCACTGCCACTCTTAATTTAAACAGAAAAAACACTTTGCATTACCATTGTAAGGCCAATGGTATCCTGGGGTGCATAAAGAAGAGTGTGGCCAGCAGGTTGAGGGAGATTCTCCTCCCCCTCTGCTCTGCACTAATGAGACCGCATCTGGAGTATTTTATTCAGTTCTGCTCTCCACAGTTCAAGAGGGACAGGGAGAGTCCAACGGAGGCTACAAAGATGATGAAGGGGCAGGAACATCTCTCTTAGGAGGAAAGACTGAGAGCCCTGAGGCTGTTTAGCCTGGAAAAGAGAAGACTGAGAGAGGATCTTATCGATGTTTACAAATATCTGAAGGGTGGATGGCAAGTAGAAGGGGCCAGTCTCTTTTCAGTGGTGCCCTTGTGATATGATGAGAGGTAATGGTAGCAAGGTGAAACACAGGAAGTTGCACCTCAACATGAAGAAAAACTTCTTCACTGTGAGAGTGACAGAGCCCTGGAACAGGCTGCCCAGAGAGGGTGTGGAGTCTCTTTCTCTAGACACTCTCAAGACCCACCTGGATCTGTTCCTGTGTGGCCTGCCCTGGGTGATCCTGCTCTGACAGGGGGGTTGGACTTGATGATCTCCAGAGGTCCCTTCCTAGCCCTACCATTCCATGATTCTATGAATGCTTGTTAGTGTTTTATTGTTTATACCAGTCCTTTTCTGAAACTGAGAAAGTTGTACTCATAACAAACAGGCAGGTGAAGTTGTAACTTCGGAGACATTACTAAAATAGTTATTCATTCTGGTTGTTCTTTATGCTGATAGAGAGCAAAACCTGGATATGAGGAATAGTTCTGAAGGTTATTACCCTGTTCTAGCAAACCAGCAGCTCACCTCAGCTCCTGTTGCTGGAAAAGAATGGGAAGGGAAATCCCAGGATGGTGGACTGAGAAAAAGCAAAGAAATTGCATGGGATACAGGGAGGAAGATAGTGCTTTGCCATTGGTTATACCAGTAGTTGTGCATTCTGGAGATTGTTTTATTAATAAAGTATTGTATAACTTACAGTGAATGTGATAATTTAGTTGTGTATGCTACAGCCTTATAATTTTTAATGGTAAGTGTCCGATCTGGATGAAGCTTCTTCAATATAGGATACCACTTCTTGGATACTTTTTCAGGAAAAAAGCTTTCTGAGGGCTTACCCTCTACCTTAGGTAGTCTCTGGTAGCTCTGGACATAAACTCACCTTTCCACAGCATCTGGTAGCTGTTGAGAAGGCCTCATTTCCTTTTGCTAAATAAACGTTTTCCCCATTCCATCAGCTGAAGAGGATAATCTCATAATAGAGAGTGGTAGATGATAATTCATCTCTGGCATCTTCACGTGCTGCTTTATGGAACATAACGAGTAACAGATTTTAATGTTCTGCTCCCAACATCAGACTGCTATTCAAGGCAGTCTGGAAACTTTATTCAGATTCAACAAAATCCTTGCCATAATTACTGGATTCTTTCAAGCTGGCAAGTTTGAAGACCAAAAATATGTCAGCTGGTGGTTTTTTGAATGTTGGAACAGCCATTTCAGTTTGTTAGTTATCTGTAAAATTACTCTTTCTACAGTGTGCTTAGACTTATATATGGCAAAAATATGAAAGGGGGGGGGGATTCTGAAGTTTATTATGAAATAATCTGTAAAGATATGACAAAAAAAAGTAAAATACAAAGCAAGCTATTTTTTTTTATTTATGTCTAGGCTTTCATTTATTGAAACTTCTGAGCAAACGCTTAAGTTCATGTCTAATCCTTAAGCACTGGGGCATAATGTTAAGTCTTACTATCATTACAAGTGACTAAAAGTGTTTAAATATTCTACTGATACATTTGGGTTTCTTAACTGAAGGTTAAACTACTGTTCTTGAGCCCTTCTGGTGGTGGGAGGCTTCATTCCCTGAGCTGCCACCTGAATGGCAGCATCCTCTCTCTGGGGCACTATCAAGGCTGAGACCTCTGAAGTGCTGGGGTGCTTTCTCTAGCTCGTGCTGGAGAACTGAGTGAGTGAATAGGTATGGTGTAGTCTGAGGAGTTGTTGCTTCAATCCAGGCAAATGCTGTCACAGTTAAACTTTATTCAATTAACGTTGTAAGAGAAAGTTTTTCTAATGTCTGCAGGTGAGGTACCAGAACCTAGCTCCTCTGAGCTGCACAGATATTCATTTCAGAAGAGTTTAAGAATGCAGAAATCATGAACAAGAACTGAAAATTAACAGCAAATTAGCATTTGCTTTTATTGTTGAATTCAATAATTCAATGCAACTGGCTCCGCCAGATGTTGAAATGAGGTTTTAAGATGAATAGTAAAGATGTGTCAGATGCTGTAAGAAAGATTAATTTAAAAAATAAAATCAGACTCTTGTCAGAACTGATACAGAGTGTAATGAAATATCAAGGACAAGACTGAAAAGATGAAAAAAACCTTTTCATATAGGTGATTCAGTCCTGAAGATGAATATTCTTTCTCAGCATTTTTCTCCCTTTTAGTTTAATAATGGTGCCTATGAGCAAGAAGGGAGTTGGGGTGTGATGGAAATATCTTTCTTTGTGAGTGCTGAAAAGCTGCTAGCAGAGGGATTTTCTCAGGTTCTCATAATATTCGGTGAGAATCCTGCCTTTCTCATGCATGTTATGAAAAACTGTAGGATGTTTTTTGTAAGCTAGACTAATGTGGTGTTTTGCTAAGTTCTGTTTATGGTACATTGGAAAAATATTTTGAAATGGGTGTTGTAGGACTTTAGCCAATCACCCTAGGAGATGGGTGAACACTGACCAATCGCCCTACGGCGCTAGGGTATATAAAACGGGGTTATAAATTAATGAAGTTGCTTCTTTTGCCTGCTCTTGCTGAATTTGTGTGGTGCTGCATCTCTCCGCTCCCAGTACAAACAGCAACATTTCTTGAAATAATTTATAATGAATTTTGATGTTATAAAAAATTGGGGTATACTTTACAAATTCAAGGGGCTTTGTTTGTATAAATACCTAGGAATTTCCTGGACCATGTTTTCTTCTCTGAGCCCCAACTCTGCACATAGACTACAGCCTTGGAAAATAACAGTAACAATAAGGTACTTCCCATCCATTGACAGCAAATCTATACCTGATTTATTGAAGGTAGAGTACTGTTGAAAATTCAGGTAAATTCTGGTAAATTTGAGCAGGACCTTACCAAATAGCTTTGTGAGACTGCGTTGAAGTGCAGATGTAGGTAGTAGATGCTGGTCCTGCAGTGCTAGGTTGTAATTTCTGACTCCTTGTTGCTGCAATACTGTTTCCCATGGAAAATCCAGCTAAAGAATAAACTGAGAATTTGCATGCAGTCTAGCAGCAGATTCCAGTAATTTTTATCTTGAAACCTGATGATTTTGGGTTGTTCTCTGGCTTCTGGTTTAATGGGTATATATAACTACAAGTTATGGTTTGTTGTGCCACAGTATTGTACTACATAGTGCAGGCACATCTATCCAGCAGCACTTAGACCAAGACGTCTCTTGTACTTGCCCTCCGTGGGAAATGTGGAGGGGTCTCCTGGGGACAGTCTTCAGGCTTTGCAACATTATGAAGTCCCCTAAGGACACTTGAGAATTTTTGTACCTTTCTGTGGCCTCATATTTTCTCAGTGAAGCTGATGCTCACCAAACTCCTCTATCCCTTTGAACCTTTATGTGATAGACTTACAATAAGTTGACAGAACTTCTACTGAGCAGCAATAAATGGGGATGTTGAAGATTTAATTGCTCAGGGTTACTTGTGTTTGATTGCAAAAGCCAAGTTAAAACCAGAATGTTATGTAGTGTCTGATTTGCTTATCTTTCTTATATATTTCAACCAGGGAGTATAAATTTTATACACCTAACAAAGGACCAAGACTGGAATGATATTACAGTACTGCTCTGGGTGCAGTAGCCCAGGTATTCATACTGTTGCACAGTGCACAATGATTACCTTTTCTGGAAACACAACTCTTTTTTTGTTGTTTTTGGCTTTTTACTTTTTTTCTTTAATTTTTTAAAGCTTTGTTTTCAGAACACTTCACTTTCCAATGTGGATAAGGCCCCTAACTTCTTTTATAGCAAATATAAATTTGTTCAAGTTAACTTCTGTGCCTTTATTGTCAGTGAAGACTTGATCCCTTAAGGTGGGAGTCTGTTTTTTATCTGTTTTAGCAGTGCCTAATACAAGGCATTGACAAATAATTAATGACCCCCACCTAACACAAAGTCACTGTGGCCTTGGGATTTTGTGCCTCGCATAAAAATCTGTTCACAGCGATGTGTTTCAAAGATTTGGGTAGATACTTCTTTGACAGCTACACGATACTGTAAAATGGAGAAAGTGTATTTGGCCAGCAGAACTTTCCCCAGATTATATATCTCAGCAGTCAGTGTTGCAAGAGCTATGTAAAGGTAATTGATAGTTTAAGACCTTAACAAAATTCATCCTGTTGGGCTTTTTATAGAAGGCTGGGGAATCCAGCTGCTCTGCACCTTAGCTAGTCCTATAACATACTGTCACTATTCTTGCCTCCAGCAAAGGCAAGTTGAAAGAAAGGTAGATCATCCATCCAGCCCCCTGAACAGAAGAAAAATTACAATGTGAATTTTGCCTCTTCAGTAGATCTGTCTTACTTGTGAAACTATTCTTTTTTTTCTTTTTTCTTTTTTTTTTCTTTTTATTTTTGCTTTTCTGTATTCCCTTCTCTAATGCAAAGGAAAAAAAAATATCCAGTGAAGATAATAAACAAAAGGGGGGAAAAAGAACCCCTTCAGAATGCTCCCTGCTTTTTCAAATTAAAGCTAATAAGTAATCAGTGTAGTGCTCATCGAGAAACGATGCAGAGTATGCTTTTTTTACAGTGCTATGCTATTTACAAGAAGTAAGGTCTGGAATGAGTTACGGAAGTCATTTCCTCATGTATAGAAGGGAATTTTATCACATCTCTCTCCAACTTTATGTCTTCTACTTTATCACTAGAGTTTCTGCTGGCTTATAGCCACTGTCCCATTCTAATAAAGAAAGGAGAGAGAGCCTAGTCCAGAAGATGCTTTAAGACCATATTTAATTTTAAGGCTGCTGAGGAGTTGCTGACATTGGTGGAGATGCTCATGTTCAACATAAAATGTACTACGCATGTGTTTAAAGACTTGTAATTTTCCCAAAGGCATTTGCTGAAGTCGTATGGAAGTGTCTCAAGTAACACTATTCTTAACATCAATGAAAGCTTCTCAGGGAATTCAGAAACTTTGGTCTGGGTAAAATGCTGCATGATTTTCATTTGTGATTTGGATTTGACAATATGTCCTAGAAATGTTAATTATTCATATATATATGCAAAAGAGAGCACTGTTACATGTTTTGTTGCAAAAGTCAGACCATCTTGTAAAAAGTGATGGAAGGAAACCATGATCTGTTTGGATACTTCAGGGGTTTAGAGAAAATTTAGAATGGTCTTTTCTACTATTCTAGTTTGAAAAATCAACATTTGGGAGTGTAAACTGTCCTTTCTGTGCCATTAATAGTAGTGCTTCTGTGTGTATACATAGGAACGTGACAAATATTTCTTAGTAGCTTCTAGCTTGGTTTTGTTTCTTCCTTTTTCTCTTGCTACCTGTACCATAGTTCAAGGGGACTGTGAGACAATCCCAGACTAAGCCTGACTTTTTCTTTTCTTACATGCTCCATCTATGGTATTTTGCATGCCTAATAGTTTCTCAGACTGCTTTGCAGTAGCATTCATGCATGAATGATACTCAGATTTAGCATTCTATTGGAGTAATTTGTGGATTCATTGTAATAAAACATAATACAATTTTGATATTTTTGGATCAGTAGAATACAGAGCTGCTGAAGTCTCAGAAATACTGAGCTGGTCCAGTTGTTCTCTCCTCTGCCCCCTCAATATCCTGCTACAAAGAATGTGGATTTCCATCTTGCATATGGAGAGTACTACATTAAGATGTTGTTCTTAAAATAAGAAGAAAACATTCTAGAAAGGAAATAAATTCAATGTGACACAATTATTTTAAATTAAGTTGTGATTAAATCTGGTCAATAATACAGCTTTGTGAAATTGAAATAATTTTATAACTGATGTCCTATTCTTAACATAGGTAAGTGAATTGCTCTTTAAAATACTGTATATACTTTTAATTCTTTATTGATATTGCTAGAACTCTGAATTCCTTTTAGAATATATGCTACAGTGTTGTAAAATGTGATCATTCCATACACTATATTGAATTTCATGGTAATTTAAATCCACTGAGAATATTGCTGAAATAATTTGATGAAGATAATATTTTTTCCAAGTACGAATTGTCAGATTGATCTTTGTAATCTTGAAGTCTAAATAGTTGATTGTAAATGGTTTAAGTTTATTGTGAGTACTAGATAATCAAAACTCAAGGACTTTAATGAATGTATTTCACCTTGCACTTCTTTTCCTTCAATGTTGTAAAGAATTAAATTAGTCCAGCAATATTTGCCATCTTCATTTCTTTGAAGGAAATCCCAGAGAAAAATATTTTTAAATAATCACACTGGAAAATGAATTCTAAGAATAAAGGTTTTTGAGGGAAAAGGCTTATGGATATGGTGAAGACAAACAGGTTTAAATTTGGCTTGATGCTGTTTGTGCATCTGTACAAGATTGAAATCTGGTTTATTTGGCTTTTTGTCATTTGGAAATATAAATCTTATGCCCTGTCTACATCCAGTGCTTTTACATTTGCAGCAGTTCTACCAATTTTCTCACAAAGATATGCAAAAATACATGGGGCTGTACAAACAGCGGCAATTGTGATGAGCGTCTTCACAGGTTTCCCCTATAGCTGCTCACCATTCAAATTAGGAATAAATGCAAGGTTGGTGGGTGGTTTTGTTTGGTTGTTTGGGGTTTTTTGATTGTTTGGTTCTCCTATTTAGTTTACAAGTTGAAAAATGCATATGACAGGTGGTATCCTTGGTACCTTGCTGAGAGGCAATGAGCTTTATAAGGCAGGTTTAATCATCACAGCCACAGCCTTAAAATGGACGTAGTGGTTCTGCTTAGCCTGTCAAGCGTGGGAGGAATTGCCGTAGGTAAAATCGCCTCTTCCTGCCAGTGAGACCAGCTCTCTAAGGCTGTGTCAGTGCTCTCCTCTGGCACCAGGGAAAAGTGAATATAAACTCAGAAAGTGGCCCTGTGGGGAAACCCTAAAGAGCTGCCCTTTGCAGTTGCCCCTCTCTAATGGCCCTGCTATGGGGACAGGGTTCCCTGGGGTCCTCTCTCCCCCGTGCCCAGCACTGGCATTGACATCCAGCGTTGGTGGGGAATTCCTTCTCGGCCTGTTTAAATTACTTCAGGTCTTAATTCTCACCTGGCACTCACTGTGCCCCCACCTCATGCTTCTGTGGGGCCTGCAGGTGGTTTGTGCTCAAGGTGCATCTCTGCTCTCACCATCCTCTATAGGGCCCAGCCCCAGCACTGCCCCAGCCTGGGGTCATTAGTGCAGTCAGTGGCCATGGTATGGCTGTGCTACCACAGGCAGATCCATACACTTTAGATGTTTAACCTGCTAGGGGCAGCAGGGATTGTGCTTAGAAATGTCATCCCAAGATTTCTGAAGGCCAGTAAAAACTACTGAAAGAAGGGCTGCTGTGATGGTATCTTTGGATGCAGTAGCTGGCATTGGTTATCAGAAATACGATGGGTGGCATAGCAGTAAGGAGGGCGGGCAGCCTGAAGGGACCTCATCTTATGGGTGATTTCCAGTTCGCTAGCATGAGAAGAAGTGTGGCTGCTGGCAGAGGGACAAAGGTAAGTACATCACGTCAAGAATCAGTTTACTACAGCAGGGGCTATGGGCACATACTGAGAGGAAAGGCTGGAAGTGAGAGGCGTTGAAAGGTTTGTTTGTCTCCTGTGTCTGTCCAAGAAAACATCCCTCTTTATCTGTGGGGTT
Source organism: Todiramphus chloris collaris (assembly GCA_025345505.1). Taxonomy (NCBI): domain Eukaryota; kingdom Metazoa; phylum Chordata; class Aves; order Coraciiformes; family Alcedinidae; genus Todiramphus; species Todiramphus chloris. Next base: position 3,463,316 of record JANVCC010000039.1, on the reverse strand, counting down.
TGGGTTTCCAGGTATGATAATAATAAAAATGAACTGTTCTAAGCTTTGTTGTTCCCTCTTTCCAGGCAGGCAGTTTCTATTCTTACACAACTAAATCTTCCGTGTGCTACAACGTAGTTGCTCATTTTAAAACTAGCATGGCTTGGCCTCACAGACATCATTGAATTAAAAGCTGACCAAGAGGATACCTGGCCTTTCTCTTTGGTCAGGAGGATGAGGAGCTACCTTGTCTGGCTGGGAGATGCAGTACTACTGGGAGAACAGGTGGATATAGGTAGACAGTTATCAAAACTCAGAAAAACAATTCTAGTCCCCATGGACCATTGAAGGCGATTTTAGTCACTAGAGCTTTTGAGTACCTGAAGATAACAGATATTTGGCTTAATAACAGTTTTCTCCACTGCTGTGGAAGATTTTTTTTTTTTTTCCAATTAATTTTAACATTCTTTTATTCTTGGCAATCTTAGGTGGGGGAAAGAGATTTAGAAGGTCACCTGGGATAAAATTTATAGCACAACCACTGAGCCATTAAAGAATTAAATGAACAGTCTCCATGGCCAGGACAAGACCCGTGGACTCTGGGAACAGAGGTGAATTTCACCTGTTCTCAGAAAAGATCGATTTCTCTAAAAGCTACTCTGCTATCACTGAAGATTGGTTTTTTCCACAGTATAGTACTCCTGCATATTTTCAGCAGCTGAAGAGCAAGATGTTTACAGACAAACCATAAAGATCAGTGTTTTTCCTTCCTTCTAAGTCTTCCAAAGATCCCAGTTTGATCTCAGCATGATTTTGAAAGCTTTGATCTTTTAAGGTTTAATTTAGTCCAATGACAACATAGTTCTCCAAGGCAATTCACCTTGCCCTGACTTGTTTAAAAGAAGACAAAAAAAATGGGTGAAAAGGAAAGGCAAAAACCACTTTGTAAGTGAGGAACAAAACCTTCATTAGAGAGAAAGCATCTGAAAATCTCCTTTCCAGCAAAATAACCCTTTGCAATCCCATTAGCCTGCCATCAAAAAATTGTTCTCTGTGGTGGTATACTCTCTCTACACCCTTGTTAATCCATTTTTAGATACTAAAAAAAAAAAGTCCAAATAAATAGTTTATTTACTGTTTCAGTTCAAAGCTAATACATTTAAAAAGTGTAAAATTGTTTCACAGTTGTGTTGGACAACCTTTGCTAAACTCAAATGGAAATAAATAACAGTTCATTGTACCCCAGCTGAATCTTCTCTTTTTTTTTTTTTTTGTTGTGTCAAACATTCAGATGCAGCCCTCTGTTGAAAATCTCATTATATCTCTCATCACATGGCTGCACGTTCAGTTTAAGTTGCAACAAGAATTGGCTGCAGTAGCTTTATCTCCTGTAAGATATGACCGTAATAATGAATGTAGCTTTGGAACCTAATTCTCTTTCTGTTTTCTATCCCTGTATGACAAAGTGAAGGTGCCAGTAGGAGTTCTGAAATATGCTTTTGCTCTTGGGTTTCTTGGTTGCTTGGGGGAGCACTGGGGTGTGTGATTGCAAGCATGGTCTGTGTCATGGTCGTTTGACAATTGTCAAGGAGCATGTACAGAAAATAGGTGCTACTTTTTAATGGATTATATTTAATGGAGTAAGAGTAGAATGGCTGGAATGCTGCAACTGCATTTATTTTGTACCATACTGGTGGGTAATAGTCATTGTAACAAAGACAACTTGTCCACCCAGTGAAAGTTATTGCTAGTTGCCTGTACCAAGAGCTTAGAAAGCGCTAAGAAACCATAATTTACTTAACTGATTATGTAATTCTGTTCCCTAGAGGGGAAAAAAGAGTTTCTCAACACAGTTGGTGATGAGCTTGTTCCCTAGAGCATGAAACATTAATCTACATTTCCAAAGCCTCTTAGCTGAATATTAGTTGGTGGCCTATGAACCCAAAAAGGTTCAGAGCAAGGTGAATTGTTAGGGGGTGGTTGAATTTAGCACTTGCTTTCAGTCACTGAGATCTGTCTTTGTGTATACTGAATGTTCTTTAAAATTAAAATGGAATGCATTTTCTTAATTGCTAGTCAACTGTGCGCTTCAATTTTCATTTCATCACTTGTTCCTCATTCTTTTTGTGATCAATTTGACACGCTAGAAAAACAAGATTTGGAAGCAGCATTTCACCTTGCCATCATCTTGGCAGAGTACAACCATGTTTCATCTTGCCATCGTTTCGGCAAGCATATAGGAAGGATAATATAACATCAAACGTATGCTTTTAGAATGAGAAAATTGAGTGTGGGGTATGAATCCTCAGGCACTAAATCCTCAGAGACTAGAATTTCATTTGCGCTACATTACCTTGTATTGAGATTGTAGGTTTGCAATGTATACTTGAATAAGGGAGTAACAATTTTACCTCTTGTAGTTCTTGGAGTGACTTTTTTGTCCCCCTCCATCTAACTCTGAAATGCTGAGTGCTGACTGTAGTGAAAGACAAATTAGGATCAAGTAATGATGTGAAGTGCTGTTATGCCTTGTGCTCTCCAGATAACCATTTGCTGTGTGTTGATTATGAGCTAAATCTTAAACTTGCATGTGGGATGCATGGAAGTTTTACCTTGTGCAGAGTAGCCATACCTGCTGTGAGTTTTTTCTGTTTTTCTGCAGAAAAGGGGTGCAATTGGAGATAATCTGGAAATTTTGCCTTCCAAATACCCTGTTAGTGTAGGGACCTAAATCCCTGCTGTTAGCTTTGCTTCTACCTCCAGCCAGGCTGTGGCATTTTATGATTTCTAAGCAATTTTAACTTGCTGAATATTGGATACTGCATTTGAAGAGTCAGTGCAGCGTTCTTAAGCAATATTTATTATCTATTTAATATTAATAGTCTTCATCAAAGTCCCGATTTTTTAAAATAATGATTTTCTCATTTTCTTTTTTTTGGCCATTGATCATGTTATCATAGTTCATACTCGATATGACAATTTAGAAGCTTTTTTTTATTTTTTAATAATGAAAACTGTGCTTATCTTGTTATCACTAGCATCTGAAAATGATAGTTTTATCCAGCATCAAGAGTAATGAGACTTTCAGTCTAGTCCCAAGGGATCGTAAAACTATTTGTTGTAGCATTTCCAATTCTTTGTCCAGGTGAGAATTTCTAGAAAAAAATATTCTGATGGATTTTGACTGCCTGGATTCAAAAAACCTCTTTCATATTATCTTAAAGGAAAGGTTTGGGATGTTGTTTTCTCTGATGCATTTCAGTACCCCAGGGCTAAATAATTTGGAAGTTCAGGGATATATGGAATATAAACCAAGCACAGTATTGGTGATGACATCTAAGACAAATGGATTCATATCTTTGTTTTATGCCATGTCTTGTCAAATTGGTAATGTGTTCACATTAGCTGTTTCTACAAGATATACAGCTCTGTGTGCCCACATATCTAACAGAAAAATCAAATCCTTTATCTTTTCCCATCATTTGCTAGGCAGCTTTCTTCCTGTTAGTCTGGTGGGTTTTTTTGGTTTGTTTTTTTTTTTTTTTAGGGGAGTTATGGTAATTTACTGCTTTATCTAATTGCAGAATGCAAGGAAGAGTCCACATAATTAAGATTTTAATTAATTTTATGGCCTGTCTCATTTTGCCAATAATATCAAAGTGAAGGGATAAATTTACAATAGAATGATAATAGTAAGTTTGATAAACTGTAAAGAAACTGTAATCTAAAGCGTTATTAATCAAGAAGATACCTTGACAGATCTATGGATCTGTTTGTGGTTCTTTGTCTGCTACCCTAAAAAAGGTTGATCAAAGGTCAAATTTTAACAGACTTTACGTGTATTTTCACATTATTAAAAGTAGAAACACCGCATTCAACTAGTATCTTGAAGTAAGATATTATGAATATGTTCCAATGCTAAACCCTGGTTCTTTCAAGGTCCAAAGGAGGTGTACCCCAATCATAATTTTATCCCATCAATAAAGTGTTTGTGAATTACTTATCTCTTGCATGTGGCAAGGGTGCCAGAGGCAGACAACCACAGCGTATGTGCCAATAACCTGCCCAGCATCACAATGTTTAGAAGAGGAAGGACTTAGTGCCTCCTTCTGGAGATGCCCATCAGGCAAAAAGAGTGACAGCAGCCAGTGGAGTAACATGCAGCAAAAGAGTGATCCAGGACACACAGTAACAGTGGGGCTCAGAAGGGCTGCCAAGGCAATTTGACAGCTGTTTGTGGAACTGTATGCTCTGCACTGATTGAACAGGTTGAGCTGCTGGCCTGGGGCTCTGGCTGTGCTCGGGGACCAGATAGGAGTGAGGCTTCTGAGAACAATAAATCTCAGATACATACCAAGAGTAGGGAACAGAAGATGTTGCTGCAGCAAAGCAAGAGTGCAATGAGAGCACTCTATGAAACAATTAAGTTCAGGGACTGGGGAGTCCCAGGGCTGTTGTCAGAGCCTTGAGTAATATTTGGTGTTTGAGAAGGAGAAAATGGAGTCATACAGGTGGCTGTGTGCACCAGCAGAATTGCTGCCTATGTGTTCCTTCACTGAGAGCACTGCCTGTTGTGTGGCTTCAGATCAACCTGTAGTTAGGCTTAAGGTTCAGAGAAGGTGACAAAGGAGCCTGAAGAAGGAAAGGGACTTGGAGGTGTTTTGGACACTTGAGTATAGCTTACTCCTAGATATATCCTCTGTACAGTCTTTGTCTTGGACATCAGCTGACTACCTAACTACAGGTGAAAAAGAGCCACAAACCATAATTTCTTTTATCTTCCTCTGTGTTAGAGGATTTGTTTCTTTTTTTTTTTCTTTGTATTTTCTTCTGGAACATGTGATGTTACTTAGAATTAGTGTTCCAAAAAATATCAGTGTAAAGCTTGTGGGGGCAGTACAGTTATTAACCGGTGTAGGCTTGTAGCTCTGGGATTGCCATTAGACTTGAATTACACTTAGGGCTCAGAGAAGGAGAAATGGGAGCCTTCTAGTGAAGCTGACTTTGCAGGTTCAGATGAAGGCTGCTATTAGATATAGTCTCTTTGTAGCCTTAGGAATATTGTCCTGTGGCATTAGTCTTGGCTCACAGTTAACGTTAGAGTACTGAGGAGAATTAGTAGGCCTATAGGAAGACTGAGACTGAGAAGAGATTAGAAATGTCAACTAAAGTTTGCTACTAGGTTTATCCACTGAGCAGTCACGGTCCTACGACATTAGTCTCTGCCTACTATATTTGGTAAATATTATGTTGAGAACTGAGGCCTGGGAAGTCTATCCCCATCTGAAATTCTGGCCCCTCTCACTCTCTCTGAATCCCATGTCTCCTGCACCAAGTGCTCTGATGCTTCGCACCGCAGCACACCTGAGCTGGTGGTGTAGGCCAGAACCTGTGGTACGCACATCAGTGGGTGTACACTGCAACTCTGCATAGCCCTCAGGATGGGGAGTTCTGCCACAGTCCAAGTGTGGCAGAGCTGCTGTTGGGCTGATCTGTCCTGTGATTCACTTGGGTAAATGCAGTTTATAATCTACTGTTGTTATCGATGTTCCTGTGACTTTTGTTAAATGTCACCTGTTTCATTTTTTTCTGTTGTTGATGATATGTTTTGATGATATGATGATATGTTATTCCTGGTTTGACAGGTTTTTCTGGTTAATCTCTTTTTAATAATAATAATAAAAATAAAAATAATTAAAAAAAAGCTGTTCTTCTATGTCTCTGCACCTGCTAAGAGTATACAATATGTGACAAAGATCCAAAATGTGACACAAACATTACTGAGGTCGGGAATGTAAAAGGAGTGGGGTCCGCTCCCCTAGCAAACAACATTTTCTGACATATAGGCTACCTGAGTCATGTTTTAGTTTGGATTGAAAGTATGGATTTTTGTTAATGCTGGAAGGAAGCATTTTGGCTTTGAGAATAAAATAAATTATGTATCTTGAGTTAAACCATTCATGACATATTGTTAATAGGTAACCATAGGAAAAACTGCAGGAATTTACAATTTTGGGGGACAAAAGTGGGACAACACCAGTAAGCACACTAACAAAAAACACTACCCACATTTTCATCATTCGGAAATGTGAATTGGGCTAAGCTTTGCTTCTGTATTAATTCATGGCAAATCATTTGCCCTGTTTTGACACTAACAAGAGTCTATTTCATATTTGCAGGCCCCTAAACCTCCCATGATAGTTCAGTGCATTTCAGTATGACAGCTGATCAGGCCTGCACTCTGACACATCCTGCACTGATCATTTATCACAGTCATATATGATTTATTTACTTCCGACCCTTCCTGAGTCGGCAGGCTGCCTTCAGGATAATATGGATACTCAATTTAGTTGTGCTGTAAATTAATACATTAATTTCACTTCACACTCACAAATTGTGCTTGCTTGTGTTTCCTTTCAATTAAAACTAAAGTGAGAATTTCTACTGAAATTCAGAATGTTGATTTTCACCAAATTACCTTTGGATGTATCTCTGGCTCTGGAAGAATTTAGACTTTTGCACCTCTGGAAAATTCGGTGATCTCTTTTCTGTTGTGTTCCTATTTTGTTTTAAGGAACCTTGGCAACTGTTTGCCTCATTATAAAACAGAAAATGATTTGTCCCACCAGGTACTTGTATGCAAGTCAATGTGGCGGCATTTGTCATAAAAATGTATAGAGGAGCTGGGGGCTATTTCTCTTAGCACCCCAGTAGAGTTGGAGATAGCATTACCAATCCCACCATGTTCCTGTTGTAAATGCCAGCATAAGGGAGCCTGGTGGAAGTAGGGTTTGCATGGCCTGTTCCATGGCACTCGTTATTCCAGGCATCCTGTGCTGTGATGCTCCAAACTACTGCTGATCTGCCTTGTATCAATGCTGCGCATTTTTTTTGCTCCCATGGAAGAGCACTCACAAAGCATGGCTGAGCTTTACAAAGGTGTCTTATTTTGTTTTTAAAAAAATCTAGAAATGTATCGGCTAATTCTAGGGAGATACTTTTTTATCTGCCTTTTTGACATACAAGGACATGTTAATATTTACACTTCATCAGAATTATTTGGGGGTACTATGAGGCTGCTTTGCTTTAGCTCTCCTTTCACTATACATATGTGCATATTACTGTAGGCACCTGACAAAGAATTCTGATGTGGTTATAAAGATTTCTATTCTGCTGAGACTCCAGGCAAAGCATCACAGGAAGTATCTTCACTGGAATCCATTCCTTTGAAGTAAAAACTCTGCCAGTCCAGCATTAACAAAACAGTATCAAAATATACGACAAGTCTCTGGATCTTTGTCACACAGACTGTGCTTTATCTGTAATAGGTATGAGTTTAGCTCATCTTTTCTGAAATGAGTGCAGTAGTAACACCGATCAGTAAATGTTGCAGTCAGTGCTGCAAATGGCAGAATTATAGATCATATACATGTATGTGCTGTAACCTTTCAGAGTGAAAAAACAAATTTATTTATATATCTTTCATAATTCTCTCCGTTTGCCCGATCATTGCCCTTGCTGTGCAGTGTTATAGCTTCTTATTAGCTTTCCCCTTTGTAATGGAATATTTTATGTTGGATACTCAAATATCTATAAAGATGCTAGTAAAAAAGTCTACAGTTACAACTTAACGCAAAAAGGGCTGCTGGGGTGTCTGTAATGTCCCTGTATTGGCATTGGACATGGATTTAGTAGTAGAGAGATGCAACCAAGATTTTCCAGCAAATGGAACAGCATAGTTCAGCATATTCCAGCATAGTTCAAACTTACCTGTGAGCTTGGGAGGTTCTATATGACTTCAAAAGATGTGATCCTGTGTTGCTTCTACAGCTGTGGCATCACATGCGTGAAAAGCAGTGCACCGTTTTTTTTCTAAACTGTGACATAAAGTTCATGCTCTACTGACTGTATAATTATCTCCAAGAGCATTAATTTGGGCTAATTATGCATCCTACTGTGAACTGTTATGTCTAGCTTTACCAGCTTTGTCCCTCACCATCTTTCCCTGGAATTTTGGTCGAGAGTGTAATACCTAAATATTGGGTTAAAGAATCTGAGTAAGCAGCCTGAAGTTAACAAGCTGATCACAGGGCAGCTTTTGATTAATTGTTTTTTAGTATTACGTGCTTTTGAAAATCCTGTTGTTTGTTTAGTAGCCAAAGTTTCTGCACTCATATTCTTGAATTCTGGTATCTGTCTTTTTAAGGTTGGCAGTTCCATTCCTCCTTTTAGCTAATTATTTGTTATCCTAAGACACATCAGGGTTATTCAAAGCCATTCTTGACTAAAAATATTCATAGTGTCATAATTTTACTTTATTGGTTCCATATTGGAAAAGCCAAGTGAAGTCAAATGTTTCAGATTCATTCCTTTAAAACTAAAATATTGAGCTTCTGACAGTGTGTAAAAATGTTGCCTTTGAAAAGATGTGCTCTGATTTAACTCAGCAATTACAATAAATTATCACTAGGATAAGTCTAAAGTGCTGAAGAACTTACTAGAAAATGTGTTCCCATTAAATCATGGAGTAGAAAACAATTTTATCTGTATTAATATTTATTGTGAAACTATTTCCTTAATGGGGAATAAAAAGGAGGAGGGGGAAAAAAAACCCTCTACAAAATAACTGCCATGCCTCAGAAAAGCCAGTTGTAAGAGTTAATTTACTTCAACAGAGACTGAGCCTCAGTTATGTTAGATTTTGAGCCCTTTAGTGCTTTAGCGGAGAGAGTTTAGGTATTAGAGCAATAAAGACGATATGAAAAAAATCTGTTAAATAATCAACACTCAGAAATTTAAACTTTCAAGAGCTTCACAGACTACTAAAACACCCAGTTGGTTTAGGTGTCTGCCTTAATCCTGGTCTTGTTTTAATCAGATGTTACTTCTGCAGTAATCAAGCTCTGTAGAACTGGTAATTATTTATCATTTGAGGCCTTTTCCCCTTTAGGCTTTGTCTGTTTGATTTATGTACCTGGCACCTCCTTTAACAGCTGCCACCCTGGTATGTATTTATTTATAACTAAAGAGGGAAGAAAGTGTACTAAGTTCAAAGCCTTTAAGCAACCTGAACATTTCCTTTTAGAACATTACATAGCAATAAAGTGTGGAAATGTAGCAAGGCAAGCTTGGGAGATGGGCAAGTGCAGAGCACATTACCTTCCTCACCAGCAAAGTAATGTTTCAGTTACTAAGCCTGTTTTTTTAAATAGGATGGCAGCTCTTATTTACTGAAGAAGTTTGAACTGAGTATGTTTGATGCATAGGTTTTTAAGGGAAAATTCAAGTAGATGATTTTGCATTTCCCATCTTTAAACACAATTACGAAGTCTCTGAAATATGGTGATGGTCATCAGCAATGAGCTCTCAAACGTGGACAGTGACAAGCAAACTCCTTAATACCTTATACCATTATATATTCAAGTATGAGTGAAAAATCTGTGGCTGGACTTGTAACCATGACCTGTTTCCCTACAGTAAAGATGAACTCACATTTGAAGCATTGGAAGGAACTACTTGGATTCATACTACTAAAAGACTTCTGAGCTGAAATACTGAGGGGTGGTCACAGCCATAAATGGTTTAGATTTTATTGAGATAAATAGTTGGATGCTGTCTCCTGATCTCTGAATTGGAAAAATAGAGATTTCTCTCCAGGATGTGGTAGTTCCTCCTGAAAAACATCATCTCCTCAGTAACACAAGGAGCTCGGGACATCCAGCTAACAATCCCTTTCCCTGAATATTGCCTTGCTTCATCCCATCCATGCTTGGGGACAGCTCAGAGACCCTATAAACTATAATTTCAAAAGCCTACTATACTGTTTACTTCTTCCTTTCCTGTGTAATTGTCTCTTTTCCGCAACATGCTTAAATGTTCATTTAACTTCATTGTGTAAGTCCATTCCTGTTTAGAAATTCGCTTAACAAGCACACTGGGTAAAAATATTGTATGTCTTGACCTTGTTGGAGCCTGATGGTGCTGACTTAGGTGATTGAACTTCCAGTCTCCATTTAATATAATGAAAGTGTATATGTGTGCACGTGAGAGAGAGAAAAGGAAAAATTTGAAATAATACATGAAGACATGATAGCACTTAAGAATTATAATGTGAAGGAAGTGATGCAGCAGCAGTGATCCCCAACACCATGGTAACCATGAAAGAGAGAGGTATAACTGCTGTTTGGGTGCAAATTATGTCTGTAATCTTAATGAAATTTGAAGAAATGTGGGAATATCTAAACAACCCAGAAAAATTAGTTTTGGGGTTTTTTGTTTGTTTGGGTTTTTGGGGGGTTTCTTTTTAATCATTTACAGCTCTGTTAGAGCTTAGCCTGGCATTTAATCCCCACAGAAACTCAGTTGGTAAAACAATGAGGCAGTCTATTCAGATGAGATTTTTAACTAACTTTTACCCATTTACAAAAATATAGCCAAACTTCGGCTATTTTACTTCCCTCTCTCATAGAAGCTTCTTCCTGAGAATGTTGTGAGAGCTCAGCATTTATTTATATCATCAGAGACCTCAAGTCAAAATCTTGTCTTTGTAATCAATACAATACAGCAAAGACAACTGGAATGTTAAAGATGGTTTTCTTTTATCCATTACATGAGGTTTAAAAGCTTTGCTTTCTCTCTTTTCACCATGCTGGCCCTTAAATCTTTTATCACATTAATGCCAGTGGCTCAATATTGTGAATTTTGTATCCTGCAGCTCTAGCTACTTAACAAAATTAACGGAATGCTCTCCTCTAATGCTGTTTGAGCTTGAGTGACCGATGATTCTAATGACTCTGTTTCGCCATATTCTTCAGAGTCTAAACCTGTGCTTTGCTCTCAGTTCTGCCTATGGGAAAGATTACTATAAGCAATTCCTGAAAGGAGAAGACTTCCCCCTCCTACCCCCATCCTTCAAAAAAATCAAAAACAATACAATGCAAATTACAATAATTACATACAGGATCAAGATATATCTTAGATATGGAAGAGAACAGTTCTGGTTGGTTTTTGTTTGGCGATTTTTGTGTGTGTTGATTTGGAGGGCTTAGAAGACATGGAAATGTATAAATTGGATTGTGCCTGATCTCTGGAGCTTAATTTGTATTTGGAGACCAGGTTCAACATCCTGGAGATCTGAAGGGTTTCTTCTCCTGCTTCAGTAATACTCATCTAACGGTCATCTCTCTTATTTGTGTACTGTAGTAAGGGTTTAAAGCATGCTCCAGGAGAATTGCTCTGTTGAGTTATGGTATCACAGTGGCAAAAAAACAAAGAGCTACTGCTGCATGGACTGTCCTTGATCCACAGTGGTAAGAGCAGTAGGTTAGAATTTAAAAAAAAAAAATATTCTTCAAAGCAAAACGTTGTTACACTTTGGTTTACTTCTGTTCATCTGATACTTTTACTAAGGTTGTTACTTCCAGTGATCAGAAAGATTGCATGTTTTAATCTCAGAATCTATCTTGGAGTAGGGTTTCTTATAACTAAAAAAAAAAAAAAAAATCTTGTGTGTTTTAGCCTCAAGATAAAATTTCTCAGTCCTTATGAGGAAACATTAGTAAATAGATTATATAGATTTCTATGTTTTTGGGTTTTTTTTTTCTGTGAAGCTTTTAGTCACTTATATTAGTCTTTGGGCTTCCTCTAATGGTATGTATTAACACAAAAATGTTGTGCTAGTGATGATGATAAGTAATCACTGGCTACATAAAACGTAGTATTGTATGTATGAACATAGTGCTTCAAAACTGATAGACTAATATCCCGGTTAAACTGTGTTGGAAGTAGATGCTATAAGTACTACTTTCATTTGCAGGGAGAAAAAAAATAAAGAAATGAACTGACTCTGAGCATACACTTAGGACATGGGCATTTTTATGTTTTCAGTCTGTGATGAATTCTCTCGATGATGCAGCAGTACTTTCTCCTAATAAATTCCTATTAAACTGTCAGAATATTCAACTATTCACTCTTCCTTTCCTGATTTTGCTAGTCACATTGCAATAGCATATCTGAAGAAATGCAAACATTTCTCATGTTAATTAGAAGACTGGGAACTCTTTGTTATTTACTGCTTCCATCATCAAAGGTGATTGCAGTTTTCAAAGATCTGGTGCATTTGCTCATGTTATAATTTCTGCAGAGAAACTCACCAAATGTATTCTATCAGTTCAGCTTCCTGCAGACCAGAAAAAAAGGGAACAAGCTTTTATTCTGGAAGAGACATATATGTGAACACTCTTTTCTTCTTTTGCTAAATGCAACATGGTGAAATGAATTTGACTAGTACAAAGCAGGGCTCAGCTACCACTGAGGACTGCAGAGAGACCTGGGATGTTATTTCAGGAAAAAGGCTGGGCAGTAAAGTCGAGGAGCAGAAAGCACTGTTAGCTGAATGACATAGCTGGATACACATATAGGTTGTCTGCACGTTACCTACTATCCCATGATGGCACCACAGTGAGACAGTGCTTATAGAGCTTTGTTATGTTCTTTCTTGCTCCCCCAGCAAAACAGCCCTTACTGTTGAGCTTCAGAAGTCATGATTTAAATTCCACAACATTTTAAAATATGATCTCTGTTTGCTTCTCTGCTTCTTAACATGCATCTCTTTATGTTCCTTCCTTCCCTTCCTGCTTGCTTTCCAAAATAATATCAAAAGCTGATTAAGATGTTCAGTGAAATCACTAGAATGTGCAATACTGTTAAAAAAACGTGTTCAGATTATCAAAGCTTAATGCTTTCCAGTGGTGGGAACTTTGGAGAATTCCCGCTAGCCTGGGCTTGGTTCATGGAGCATTAAAAAGTTCAACCAAAGCATTTCTCACAACCCTTCTCATTATAACAGATGAGCAACTTCCAGATTCCTTGGTTGTTCAGAACCCCAAGCAATCCTTGTATCCTTCAGTTAGTATCTTGTTAATATCTATGCCCAGATATTTCTCTTTTTTTGTGTTACTTTTCCTTCTGGTCAACTAAATATGTATCAGAAATTTGGAAAGCTTGTCTTCAGAACAAGAGTTAAGGACAAAGTTTATTGAGAATGTCATCTTGTAGGCTTGAAATTAAATATGTTTCAGCTACAACTACGCCACAGCTCTGTACCAAGCCAACCTTGCAAGGTAATAAATTATTACTTAGAATCTTTTACAAATTCATTTTTATGTTATAGCAAAGAAGTTTACCTAGGGAACAGTATATTTAAACTGATCTCTGAAAAATTGCTTTAATGGATTTGCACATGGCAAAATATATGCTTCGCAGATAACATCTTGTTTGTGTCAGATAGTGCTGTGTAAATAATTGTAGGTAATGTTTTTAAACTAAATCAGAAATCCCTGCTATTGAAGAATTTAGTAATATTGTGAGTTTTGATCAAGAGATTTGACACAGCTAGCTAAGCAAGTTATTTTGAAGTAGAAAATTCTACATGGCTATTAAGAGAGACACCTTGTTTAAGAGTTGGGCAAACTCCTGCATAATGTTCAGAACTTTCAGAAGAGATATTAGTTGATATCTATGGAGCAAGGATATTTGAAGCTTTTTTTTTTGTAATATTTTAGAGTTTTAAAATCAAGTTTGCGGACTGATGTTGGTGCTAACTGCAGCAATGCTAATGTGGTAGCTCTGTATCTACTGGCTTTACATGCTCTCTGTATGGGATCATTGGGACCGATTCATCTTTTTCAAAGTAACTGTGTTACGTATAATAATAACTGAGAACCACTGAGTAAGAAGTTCAGATAGACATAATAATTCAGTATGGCTGGCACAAATGAGATTACCCAGAATTAAAATTTTCCATGTGTCCTCTCTAATCAGAGTTCTGGACAACAGTGAATATGTTAGATGCACTCACTGAGCTGGCCACAGTCTGTTAATGTCCAATTACTGCTTTTACCTCAGAAGCAGTTAAAAAGCACTACAAATACACCAGTGAAAAAGGGAAGAGAATCAGGACATGTTTCTTCCTATTTGCTGGTCTTCAGAGTATCCTTGTGGGACTATTTCATCAAGACCAACAAAGTTGAACTGCTTAATTACTTCCCTGATAACTCATGGAGTTGTGCTCTGGGAAATCTTCTGGTACTGTCATACGGTTTGTGTTGCACCATGAAGATTGTATTGGTCATAGTTATTAAGCTTCTGTAAAACCCTGGGAGAGTTTTCTATCAGAAGCAATAAAGTTAGTTCAGCTTATTGATACTGTATAATCTCAGGGCTTCTTTATCTCTGTTACATATCTCCAAAATGACTGAACCGTGCAGCGGTCATGGATTGTGACTGAAGTCAGACTTGAAGCTATATACTAGAATGGTACTAGACTTGGTCTTTTCAGTCTGAGAAGAAGCTTTTATTTGGGAGTTACATTTAAAGTTCACAAGAAATATCATACTTCCTTGCAAGGCTGTCAGCACATCATTGTGTTTCACTCTGGTGACCTCACCTATCTGTGAAATCATTGCTGTAAAGCAGGGCAGCACCACAAAAAAAAATCTGTTGGGGAAAAGCCTGCAAAACAAAGCGAACAGAAAAAAACATGGATAGAGCATCAAATCTTGTGACTCTGGCTTTAAGCATCTTAAAGGTTATTAAATATAACCACAGTAACAATATCAACCACAGTTTGAAAATGTAACCCAAATTTTAATCAATAATGCTTTTTTTACATCTTCTTGAACCTGATAATATATTATGCGGTAATTAGAAAAGATGCCTTTTGATTTATTTTTGTGTAAAAATCTGTGATTTTAACAATGGTGATAAGAAGGGAAAAAGTCTTGTTAGAGCAAATAAGGTTTCTATATGTAAGTAAATTTTATTTTGGTTTTTAGACTGGGTTTCTACCTTCATTACACAGGAAAACTATTGTTCCTGTCTTCAGTCTGAGGCTTTAACTGTCTCAGAAGAGCTGAAATTGTTTTAAATTATAATTTTACTAGATATTTGGTGACCTACCCTGACTGAGATTTTAGCTATGGTACAACATGCTTACTAAAGACTTTCACCTTCCCTGACAACAACAGATGATCTCCTCTCCTATATTCTGAGCATATGTTGAAATGTGACTTTTATTACAATGATCCTTTCCCTTCCTTTTCAGAATTCTGTATGGAGAAAAAAAGCATTGTTGCAACAAGAAGTACAAAGCTATTCTCCTTCGATATCATGTCCATTAGACCTTCTGTCCTCCCTCCATCGCATGAAGCCAAAAAGCTTAGGTATTGTTAGATTACTTTGTTTTCATATGTGGTCTAATTTTAAGTGTATATGTCCGTGTACGACGCAAACACCTAGTCCTGCTGTTGTTGGTAATGTGTCATATGGAGGTGATCTCTTAGACAGTGAGACTGCAGCTTTTTCAACTCATCAGATTTTGGAATTCCTTACAGTGTGCAGACCTAGCTGGGTTTGTTTCACACATTCAGTTTTACAGAAGTGGATGCAATTTGTAGCTTTGGACTCAAACATATAAAACCAATCAATCCCCAAACTCGCATATGAGGAAGCCTTAGGGATGTCAGATGAGTTTCTCTTTGGTCTCTCTTGGTACAATCTGCATCTTAAGTTTTTCGTTCATAGTCATTTGGTATTCTGAGATCAAGAATCTTATTCTCTTTAAGTCTCTGTACATAAAAAGCCTAACAGAGGTGCTATTTTAAGTAAGAACCTACCATTTTGAGTTAGCAAAACTAGTTTTACTGTTTGGGGAGTTTTAAGACTTCAGTAGACATAATGAGACAAGCAATAGGATTCAACATTTGTTTAATATTTTATATTATATTTTTACTTTTCCTGTCTTAAAGTAAAAGCACTTACTTTAAGTATCAGCTTGTCTTTGCAATAGTTTCTTTTCTTAATTAAATCTCCTCATCTGACCACAGTGTAATTTTCAATAGTGAAAATGAAATTTTGGCCCCATGTAGAATGTTTGCATTTACAGCAGAAACTAACTGACCTTTACATAAGGCACTGTGAATACTCTAGATTGATATTTCACATTCCTTGATTTGAAATAGGTATAGCTATTTCCAAAGAATACCAATTTGTTGCCACACAATGATCTAAATCCAGCTGAAATTACTGTATTTTAATACTTAGAGGGTGTCTACAGTGGCAGAGAGGGAGGCATGAGCCCTTGTTTAGAGTTCAAGGATAGAAAAGGTATGTGGGAAAGCTCTCTCAGTATATCACATTTATTGTGTTCTTATGCTTTGTTGCAAATGTCAGAGCACTACAGTTGCATGGAAAGTGAGTCTTCACTAATAAAAGGCTTCACCTTTCCTTTCTTTCTCTATACAGTACTTTGTAATAAATATCTAATAAAAGAGCATTTGTTATTTCCAAGTATTTCTGATGTACAGTCATGAGGTTTCCTTGTAGGGTAAAGTCTCTGTTCTGTACGATGCTGTTCAGCATTTGGAAAGAAATTTCACAGCTATTTTTCTTATGTTAATGTACCTTGCTTGTGGTTTTGATAATTTAAATTTTGCTGAGTTGGGTTTTTTAATTAATTCATTTGACATTTGCTATAACTTATCATTGATCAGGAGGAAGTCATGTGGTATTTGTAGGAAAGAAAATATGTAACTAGCTTCACAGGTATTATCTAATGATTTAGAAAGCTTAAATATAATTAATTTGGTCACTGAAATGGAACGGTGGCTGAATTCATTCAGTGTTTCTGCGTATGAATTACTGCTATAGGTTGCATCCCATGAAATGAAATCCTTTTAAAGAAGTAAATTGTGTTTTCTATCAGTACTCTGAACATAGAGAATATAGTGCAAAAATGAAGAGCAGAATTAAAAAATAAGAGTACTACTCACCTTTATGTTTTGTCAAATGTTTTTTCTTGTCTGGAGGTGAGCCTATGTATTTCTGTGAAGTCAACAAAATCAAAATTTCTAAACCAAGAAAGATAAAGATATGTAAAAGATGCATAAAAATATATACAATTCTGCAAACTGCATTTCAGGATCATGGAGCAGTGAACAAACAGGGTAGAGTCTTTGAGACTGCTTTGTACCAAGGAATCATTTAAATGGAAAATTACAAAAAAGTGCTGACTTCCCTGATGAGCTGTCAATAGGAGATTTAGGGCTCCTCATGTGCCATCAGCATGCTTTAATTGATTACAGTGTTACTATCCTGGAGTGTGCTAAAATAAAGGTTAGAGAAATCCTGAGGATATCAACTACCTTTATCAAACTGCACAATTAAGGGTACAGTACATAATCTGAGAACAGAAACCATCATTCAGAAATAAGAGATCCGCTTTACTTGGAATGAAGAAGTTTTTTCTAAAAGTTGTGAAATAGGCCACAAAATGGCTACTTAGAGGCTCAACTTAAGATCCTCATATGTTTCAAAAGAAAAACTCTGTAGATTATACACTGCATTGCACACAGCACTCGGGGAAAGATTCTTGAATAGGAATCCACATGGTCCTGGGAGTAATGTGGCTGTGTTATGATCGTTCCTTATTTCTGTAAGCAATTAGAAAGTCCATCTGCTTTTAATATTTCCACAGAAGTATAAAGAGACGGTGGCAAGGCTGGTTAGGGTTGTATTTATATTAAATAAAACACCTCAAACGAATCAAAATTTATTAAAACTATTTTCTAGGAATCTTAAAAATAATAGCTTTCATCTCTGAACAAATAAAAACAAAATTTTGAAATGTTCTGGTAACTGAAAGTTCATTTTTCTCTATCGGCTCTAAATGCTGCATGTTGAAAAATGTTTCAAGATATTGAGAATGACAGTAGTGTATTGTGGCTTTCATGAACAGCTGCAAGCAGAATGGTGCTGTAATACATTTACAGCTATAGTAAACTTAAATTGTTGCAGACTCAATGCTCTTTTCCAGCCAATAATTAACATTTTCTAATGCTTAAGTGTAGTACTTTAACATATTTGCATGCATATGTGATAATAATAAATGTAAATAAAAGGAGCTAGAGAGATTTGATGTATAAAAGTCAGTTCGGAGTTTTGAATCCAGAAAATCAAACTACTGCTGTCTATGCAGCTTTTTCAGAGAATATAAACAAGATGGAATCTCATGTAGTACATGACTAAAAGCACTTTTGATCAGAACATACGGTAGCAATCATTAAATACATCATGTGCAGTGACACTAGGGAAGGCATTGTTCTCCATTCCGCTCAATGGACCATGCTGGAACACTTGTTTTGTATCTTGAAACCATTTACGATTGCTGTTAAAGAAGTCAGTCCTTTAGCAGTGCCAATGAATCAAGTAAAGTCATCCCATTCATCTGTCGGTTAAAAGCAAAATATTGGAGAGAATAAAGTCAAACACAGAATCTAACCATACCAGAAGTTGCATTAAAAAATTCCCTTTGTCGGCAGAGTGTACAAGATCAGCAAGGAAGCAGCCTGTATTTTGTTCAGGTTTTAAATTATTACCTCGACCTCAATCCTTATTATGCAAGTAATCTTAACAAAAGTAAAAATTTCCAAAGGATAAACTGAGTTTGTCTTTTCAGCAATGGTCCTCCTGCACATTTGGCTCTTTGCACAATAGATGTAGGTTCGTTTGTTATTTTGCTTATTTTTTAATGTTACCCCATCTTAATCCATTGTAACACAGGCATTAAAAGGAAAATGGTTTTATCTAATCTTAATTCTTGTGAACAATCTCAGTTCAAGGTGAAGCTCTTTTGACTTAAGCAAACTTATCTGAACTCTTTTCCAAGCAGGCAGGTCATTGTGCATTCAGCCCTCACATACAGAAAATAATAAATTCTAGCCCAGAAGGACAGGGTACTTTGCTTTGTTTGTGAGTAGAAGAGGATTGTCTGGAGGATTCCCTCATTAATGCTAGTAGAAACAGATTGCCAGACAAGGCAGCCTGCCCACCATTCCAGGCTGTACTGAGTGGATCGCTTCTTATTGTTCAACAGAACCGTGTTTCTAAATGGATCTCTGAAAGGCATGAAGAGGTGGCCACAGTTGCAATTCTTACATCATAGGCTGCAGAGCATAAGTGGCATCCTGGAATATATGTCCATCTAAGGCATGAATTCTGGCTGCTTTTTTAGTCTATTTGTATGTTTACAAAATGCATTTGGAGCCCCCAAAGCAGATGCTGCACTCATTTAACTCATACATCAACTGCTTTGTCCAGTTTTTACCTCGCATTAAACTAAATCCTGCTTCTGAGGGGCCCACACTGAAATATGGGTATGGAATATCACTAAATGGAGAGAATAAAATTACATTAATGACATGGAGACTGTATCCTATATCACCTTCCACCTCTTTGATTTTGACACCTGGCACATCTGGCACTTTACAATTGAGGAGAAATGGGAAGAGTGGAAAATTCCTCCTTTAGTTGCTTTGGTGCCAAGCACAGAGACCTGTGGTATGTGCCATTACAGGTACTGCTAGGCAAGGTCTGAACTCTTAAGTGTGCAGCCTGTGTGCTGGAAAAGTGCAGATGTGTATAAGCACATCTGGAAGAAGTTCCGTTGATATTCGGCAAGTAGCTTCTTTTTCCCTGGGGGTCACATTGTGAATGTTGATTAGTGTTGAAAATGCTGGGAAAATGAATGGACAGGGAATATACATGATTGTCTGAACCTGTATTCAATCCTGATTACTTCAGGCCAACTTTTAGACTAACGGGAGTAACGAGTGTAACTGGGAGAGACTGGGAAGGAGGGATTTTGGTGTCCTTGGGATATGCCGTTAGCTGCTGGGACCATCCATTGAGAAAGGAAGAATACTGCAGAAATTAGGGCAGACCTGATTTTTAAATTCCAGATTTACAAACAAGTAAGCACAAAATCTTGTTATGACTTTAGCCATGTCATTTCATCTCTGCCTTTTATGCTAATGTTTGGTGGAGACATAAATTTTCTTGTGGTATTTCCAATCAATTCGTTATTGTACATTCCCACTGAAGCTGTAGTTCAGAACTTGTTTTGATCAATAGCTGGTTATTTATACTTCATTACATTCACATTTTTAGACTGTGAGGTTTTAGGGAGAAGGACCAGGCGAGGTTTTTTTTTTCTTCTGTGTTCACATGGTTGTACTATAATTAGTTTTTTATTTCAGGCTAGAGTTAAAAATATTCATGATGGCTCTGAGCAGTAATATTGATGTTCACATTGAATGCAAATAGAAGAACAACAACAAGGGCTTTTTATTTCTTTATAATGATTAACACATATTGTTAACATAGACTAGCTGTATTCTACTTAGTAAGTCAGTAAGAAAAGTCAGTAAGTAAAGAAGCTGCATAAAAACATTGTGCGGATGTATTAATTATTACCTGCTGTATTTTGAGATGTTGGACTAGGGAGAGGAGACTGGAGGTACTGGGGTTTTTTTCAGGATCATAACCTCGGATAGGAACTGACTGTGCATGCTACTTGCCTTGTATTGAAAGCAGCAAATGCATAATTGCCCAGACCCTAAATGTATGTCCTCTTCCTAAGTCCTAGATGTTTATATCTGTGATTCCATTTCATCCTCAATGCATGGCAGTGGTTGCAATAAGCAAAGATTTTATATTTCACTTCATCTACTCCCTGAGAAAACATTGTAATTATCATTTTACCAGTTTGTCAAATATTTCATCTCCTGTGGTTGCTGTCATATTGCTTGTTAGAAATCCCAGATCACAGGAGTCCCACATAAACTGCCTTTGTGAACTAGGTAATAAATGACCACTGTGGGAGCTCCCCAGTGCTCTCTCTTGATTCCATCTGACATTATAAAGATAGTTGTTCTTGAGATTGCAGAGAACATAGAAAAATGAAACATTAAAAATGTGCTGAAAATGTGCTTTGGAAAATTGAAGATTGTGTCTAGATTCCACAGAAATTACAGAGTTGGGTTCTGAAATGACTCAGATAAATACAAATCCAAACTGTAAGATTGTAATTTCAGACCTTAATTCATTGTTCATTCTAATTCTTGTGGAATGAGGAGGTCTTGCAATAAGACTGTATTTGCTAAATATTTGTGCATGCAGACATGCATGTATACATACATATTTACTGCTGTTTTTTACATTAGACAATACACATGCCTGTAAGAAATTAGCACATAAAGTTCACTCCAGTTTTGGATATAACTGTCTTGTTCAAGGATCCATGATTATGATGTCACTGGAGACTTAAGGAACTCCACTGAAAGCAGGTGTCAGAAAAGTAAAGTGTCCTGTGTTTTATTGGGGCAATATCCATATCTGGTAATGTCGGTTGACCACCTCCCATAACTTCAACAGATTTTGGATCAGGATTTGTATATCACAGAACAGCAGGCAAGGTATTAGATTTAAAATCTGAAAAGAACAATTACTACGGAAGTAAATACAACTAATGAGAACCAATTCAGTTCTAGAGCCATGTCACTTAATTTAGATCTGAATTTCAGTATCTGCTTAGTTTTCACTGAATTTGATGCTTGTGAAAAATGTTACAGTCGTAAGCCTCCAAACTGTAGCTTTTTTTCTGCCCACAGAGCAAGTATAACACAAAAAAAAACAAAAGAAATTTTCCCATAGGTCACTGCCAATAAGCTAACCTGGAGGATCACCACTTAGTGTCAAACGATTTTTACAGCACAATTGACCCATATCCACTGGGGACAAGACTGAAGCTATCAATTGTTGCTCAGAGTAGGACAGTGCCACCTTCTACAATCAGCTTTCAATATGTCAATAAATTATTGGGTTTTATAGTGGATCCTTGGATATAATTAAAAGATTCATAACAAATGCTGCATATGACAAACTTAAAAATGCCAAGAGTTTGCCCTAAAAATGATGTATATACTGCCTATAAAGGATTCTAGGTTTTAAGTTAGACCTGTGTATCAAATATTAGTATGAGTCGTTCCATAATGGACCTTACTTTCTATTCATAAATGAACTTCAACAAGAGGACTGCAAAAATTATATGAAATTGCTGGTTTTCAACCATCTGTGTACCAAATAACTGTAGCAGTAGGACTGCTAGCTAATGGATTGCAGGCTGGTGGTGTGATTTTCAGCTTTCAAGGAAAATGTCTCAGTTGCAGGATGAGTACGCAGCCCGAGTGCCTGTGCAGGACTGCACCTCACCAGGAGAAAGCTTGTTTACCAGTTGGCCCTGGATTATTCCTTTGCTTAAAGGCTGATTTTGTGTCAGAGGCATATCTCAGCCCTCCCTTGGTCTGCCTTGGCTAGAACATTGGGTTTGACAGTCTGTCTTGTGGCTCACATAGAGCAGTGAAAAGGCAGCCCTGAGAAGCATTGTGTCTACCTGTGTTGGTGTGGGAGCAGCTGATGTGTAACTATGAGTGTGACTGTAGGCTTTCGTCAGATGAAAGTAAGCATGCCAGTTTGTGGCAATGATGTTATATATCTCTAGAGGTCCCTTACAACCTATACCATTCTATGATTCTATTTCCCAGTGTTACAGAATTTCTCTGATGAGTATTTTTGTGTAATTGTTCACTTGGCAAAACACAAGGGGGTTTTGTGCATTATTAACTGGAGAAAAGACAGAAATGAAAGGTAGGGCATAAGGTGTTGCACCTGGCTGGTGGTAGAGCTCCTGTTTTATGCTTTGAGCTCTGCTGCTGAGCGCACTGCTGACAGGAGTGTCAGAAGCAGTGTCTGTGGCTTCTTAGTGCTTCCTTTCTTTCACAAAGGCCATAGTTTGCACAACTGTTTCTTATTTATGCAGTTTAGGCTAAATGACTCAATTTTCCTTTTTACTTGTTTTCCAGCAACTGAAATGCTCCCAAGTTTTGAATTAATTCAACAATATCCCTGTAGACAGGCAAAGATTTCTCTGAAGCCAATGTTAGTTCTGCTTCAGTTAGGGATAAAGGATTTAGCCAGAGATGGCAGACTACTTACATAAAATATTAAAGTTTCTCTTTCTATTTCAAGCATCATACAGTACTAGACTGAGGTCTACTTGTTTATGCTGTTAAACAGCCCATTTTTTGTCATACATCTGATTTAAAATAATATATTTTCTTTGCTGGGTCTGTTTATGCTTGGAAATTATCTTGCTATATCCATGTATTGAAAATTTATGAAAGGTGCTAACATATTTCTTGCTATATATTTTTTTTCTGAGCATACTTTTGTAACTTTAGCATGGATTGAAAACTATTTCTTGCCCACAGCTAGCAAGAAACAATAATTTCGTATTTCCCAAAGTAGAAGTCAGTAAACAGCATTCCTTTTTATTGCAAAGAAGGGATACAATAATAAAAAGACATTTGCTGGTGGAATATCGCCAATAAAGTACAATAATACATTAAAACAGATACTTAAAGGTGAAATTTATGAGTTTGTTTTCCATGCCAGTCAACGTATTTTCATATGTTAACACTAAAATGCAGACTCTCAGCAAAACCTTTAATAATAAAAATGGCAGCCATCAAAAGCGAGTGGAGAATTTTAACTTTTCATATAAGAAGTTTATCTTGTAATTTTGGTGCGGGTTTTTTGCAGATTCAGTTTTCTTTTCTTCCCCCCCCCTCCCCCCCCAATAAAATATTCATCAGCTTGTTCCTTCATATACCCTTCAGTGGAGCTCTCAGACCAATATTGGCTCTGCTCTGCCCCTTGTCTTTGCCGAATATTAATTTTGAGAATGAATGTTTCACTTAGAGAACAACAAAACTAATCAAAGCTGGGGAGAGCATTCCTTTTAATGAAAGTAAACAGTTTATATGTTCCATGTGTATGCTGTGCTAAGACCATAACTAACTCTGCACACCTTCTAAGTAAAATTATGCATTATAACCTTTCCTTTTTAATCAGATCTTTTGGTATGTAATAAACCATTTTTGTACTGAACAGTTCCAGAAGCTGTTACTTAGAGTAATCCCAAACAGGCTGTGCAAATTGTCCAATACTTACATGGAGTTACCTTTTCATTTACCCTTAATGTCACTGAGATCTGGATCTAACCCAGCTTGCCAGACCCCATGGGCACATGCACACACACTGTAGACAGTGTTCAGGACCAAAGGGTGCTGCTTCAGGACCAGAAGAGTCAGTGAGGGTCAGGTTGTTGAAGTACTCACCAATTTACTCACCTAATGACAACCAATCCATATATATGGCCAGAGACAGTGTATTTTCTTCTAATATGCTTAGAAGAATGTAAAGTAAATGTATTTTTATTGCTGCATAATGTCATCCAGAGCCCTGTGAAAGGTATAATTGCGTTCCAGAAAAATTATATCGAATTGGCAGTCTCATGTCCAAAAGGATAATGACTGTTTTTCAACCTGCAACCCTATGTTTACAGATGGCCGTATAATGCCATTGATCTAATGCAGATCTCCTAGTGACTTCCACTTGAGCTCTGTGCTTTTGGTTTGTTTTTTTTTTAATGTGAAGATTAATCAAAGGCAGTTGACAAAGCTTGCATTCAGAGCTTATGTGTGAGCACACCTGATGGGCAGGAGAGCAGCGTGGCAATGATCCTGGTGCTTGGCTGCACATTGCAACTTAGTGATGGAAGTAATGTCTCAGTGGGATCCAAGCCTTAGGTACTTAAAAGATTTTATTAAACTTTCAGAATTTGATAATAGGTAACTGGATTAATAAGCTCTGGATCCATAGGAGTATTTTTGAGGGACTGTGAGAACATTGAAGAGATGACAGATTTCTTATATTGGAGAACCAAAGGAAGCAGAGGGAAAATATCTGGCGGGCTTTTGGATCATATAAGAACAACTAGGAGAAGATGTTTTTTTGAAACAATAACTAGCAACTTTGTTGTTATAGAATTAAGGGAGGGTACGGGGAGGGGGGGTGGGGGGGGTGCAAATGAACAGGGTCCAAGTTGTTACCTGTCAAGAGTATTCTGTGAAGCATATGTCAATGTTATTAGCTTTATTCACAGCATCCCTTTAATTGTCTCAGTTTCAACTAGGTAGACTAAAAAAAAAACTGTTGTGTGTCCCTGCAGTTGCTGTTACAAGGGTTCTGTTATTTTCCCTTGCAGAGTTAAGTGTGATAGTAGGGACAGATTCACATCTGTTTATAAGCAACAATAAGGCCGTACTTATGTGCAATAAAAAAGTGAGGGGAAAAAATAAAGTGAATCATAACTTCCATGGAAATGAAGGTTATTCTTCTGGGTTTTTTTCCTCACTTCTGAAACTGCTCAAGTTTACATCACACATAAACAAATTCGTAAGAACAAAAAAAAAAGTTAAATAACTTTACTTTAAAACAGTAATTAATGCAAAATAAGTGTTTTATTAACTATCTCCATAGCAGTGACTGCCTGAATCCTGATAGCTGGAAAAACTCCACCAGTTTCTTTTTAAGGACTTCCCCCCCTGCCCCTCCCCCTATTCATTGTCTGATATTAGCCTTTGCTAAATGGCGGTAAAGGAAAGGTTACAGTTCTGCAGGAGACTGGCTATAGCTTTTCTCTTGGCTGGTAAGCACTTATTGCGTGAGGTTTTGGTGTCCATCTTCCATTTTTCATTCACCCCAACCCATTTTTCAGGTAGTGATTATTGAGGTTCTCTTCTAGCCAGGGGTGTGATACAGTGAAAAGATTTGTTGTTTCTGGTTTGAATATCTATTGGGCAGAGGAATGGCTCTTGTCTATCACAAATACCATGTCAAACAGACTTCCAGTGCTTATCAGATAACTTTTAAATACAAATTTCAGCAAGGAACAGAACTTCATTGTGCTTTCAGTCTCCTGGTGCTTTCCTTCTGCAAGGTCATGTGTTGCAGGTATTTCTGAGCCTCGTAATGTCTAAAGTGAATATGTGTTTAACCCTGTGTGTATACTAATCATATTTTCTGATTGGTGATTATGTTAATGACCAGAGATTATTGTATAATGCAAAGTGTTACTGTTACTATTATTTTACATCTTGTATTGTCAGGTTTTATGTTGTCAGCAATTTTCTCTCCTCTGTTCTAGATATGTTACAGTTAAGAAAATCCTTGAAAAATTGCTGCATTACTTGCACATTTCCGTTGTTTGGTTTTCTTTTGTATTGCACTTTGAAGCGCTGTATGAACCCAGACAAGAAACCAAAATTGTTAAATACTGTAGGGTGAAGGAATCTAAGGAAAACATAATAATTTGCCTGGGGAACAGTGACAAGTCAAGATCAAGGTTATTTCTCAGTAAATGCTTCAGAGTAGGAGACAAATTAATTGCAAAACTAGACCTAGCACCAGAATGTCATAAAGGACAGAAGGGAATGTACCTGGGTCACTGTTCAGCTTGCCAATTCTTTCAGTCAAATAGATACTGGTTTACTTTCAAGTTGCTATTTTGCTGTTCTTAAATACTGAGTTAGATGGAACTTTCAAATAGATGAGATACATTGAGACATGCTGGCTGCACATCATGGAGGAAACAGGAACATTCTTTAATACCTGATGACAACGTATGCATCTGGACAGGTAAGGTCTTATGCTGCCATCAGGAGATTTGGTTTTGGCTTTGTCTCTGCACCTTAGGGCAAAATAAGCTCATGTACTGTTACAGGTTGGGAGCTGATCGGCTGAGAACAGCCCTGCTCAAAAGGAGCTAAGGTTTAGAGCAGGGCAAACAGTGTGCTCTGGTCACAAATACCACAAACCACCTACCTGCAACAGCTGGAGCACGGCAAACACATTCAGGAAAGTGGTGAATACCTTATCTGTGCTGCTGGTCTTGCCTACCCCAAGTGTGA
The DNA here is from genome assembly GCA_025345505.1 of Todiramphus chloris collaris. Classification (NCBI taxonomy): domain Eukaryota; kingdom Metazoa; phylum Chordata; class Aves; order Coraciiformes; family Alcedinidae; genus Todiramphus; species Todiramphus chloris. Next base: position 3,436,629 of record JANVCC010000039.1, on the reverse strand, counting down.
GTCTTGTTTTGAGACCCACAATTCTAGAGGGATACTGAGAAACTGGACAGGGTCCTGAGCGGGGTTTATCAAGATGGTTGGCGACCAAGAGCACATGACTTGCGTATGCATGTTGAGGGACCTGCACATGTTTAGTACAACAAAGATGAGAATAAATCTGGTAGCTGCCTCTGACTGAAGGTAGCTACAGACACAGTGGAGCCAAACTCTTCCTTCCTGTGGTAGTACTGGCAGACACAGCCAGGAGCAATGATCAGGTATTATGGCTTGGAAAGTTCAGACTGGGTGTGAGAGTTTATCATCTGGTTATTTTGCAAGGGCTGTTTCATGCCCTTTGTTCATGGAGAACCATGTTTATTTCCTAAGTTCTAGAGGATGATAAAGATTAGAGATCAAAGCTTCTAAATTTACAAGAACTGCCTTGATAAGTGCAAGCCCCTTGAGCAGGACCTGTGGAACATCACCACCTGCTCTGCTACAGATGTCATCCATCTCTCGATTAGCAGTAATAGCCCAGGATTTCTGTCTGGTGACTTCCTGGGATGCAAATCTGTTGTGAGAGGTTTCTCACAGGCAGCCTAATAACACACTATAGTGAGGGACACTATGAGGTGGGGGCAAACAAATGCCACATAAGGTATCAAGTGTGAGTATCTCAAGTAGAAGTATATTTAAGATGCCCAGAGAAATCTGTCATTGTTTGGGAAACATTTTTGCATTGAGTGACTCCGCTGGAGGTTCACCTTCAGTGGTGATGGGATCACTGGCCAAAATTAACAAACAGTTTTGGTGATTCTGCTCTCAGTTTATAGCAGACTAAAATGAATTTCTTGGGACAAATATACCAAGGTAGTACAAAATTTTTCATGTGACATCGTCTAGCCTTTGCTGTGTCATAGCAGAGCTTGGCTGTATCAGTGCTGGCTAATTTTTTCTTTGTATGTTACCAGTAAAGCTTCTTTTTTTGTCAAGTATATTTTAGAGACCTTTATTTAATAATTTTCACCTTTGTGTAGATAACAAAACCCAGGGATTCTTAGGCTTTTAGAAGTACATTGTGTAAAAGGAGGAAGTTTCTACAGATTACATGCAGCAACTCTCTCTCATGTTTATTTTTCTAGATATTCTTTGACATCTGCAGCTGGCTTGTGGTGCTGGAAGTGCTTGATTTTAATGGTAGGACTCTTACCATCTCTGATTTGAGGCAGCAGTATTCTAGCAGAAGACTTCCTGGCACTGCATCTTGTAGATTCAGTCCTACAACCTTCTCCAAATATATTGCATAGCACATTCCTGCCAGGGGCACATGTAATATGACCACCTCATTCAAGGTCATTTTACAACCAGCAACATATACTGTGAAATATTCATAATCACAGAGCCCTAAAAGAAGAAAAGAATGTGCTATGTGTGTAGGGATAAGGGGAATGAATTAAGTGTTGAACATAAATGCAAGTCAGACAGATGCCAGGGACTGCATATAAGGCTGAGGGTAAGGCAGAATTAGAAATCTTTTTTATTCTCCTTGCTTGTGTGGGTTTTTTTTTTAATAAAAGCAAAGCCTTTCTTACAGTTACTTAATAGTTATAAGGAAAAATTGGACATTACACTGTAAGTGCCTGCTAGTGACCTACAGCTTGTTTCTGTAAGTGTGCTCATGTGGAGACCCTAGGGAATATGTTTTTAAATAGTACCAATACAAGTTCTCCATGTTGGTTATCTGATAGCCTCAGTTTCATCATGTGATTAGGTTTTATATTGGAAAGGAAAACACATTATGTTGATCATAGGTTGATCACATCCCAGAAAAGCTTGAGTCTTACTGTAGTCTGCGTAAGTGACTGGCAGCCTTAAGGAAATACAGATCTCTGGGACACAGGGATGAAAATGAGTGCTGAAAAGTAGGAGTGGAAAAGAAATAACCCTTTACTACGTAAAGAAGCTCCAAGGACTGGTCTTTTTTTAAATTATTATTAATTGTGCCTCAGTAAATATCTGTATCATTCATTTATACCAAGCATAAATCTACCAGTAATGATGAGCAGCATGTATTAAAGAACCAATTTATGCTATGCATAGAAATCACCACCATGTGATATTTTGCTGAGTACGGTCATCTTGACCAATATATTAAGATTTTCACCACTGAGAACTGGACGCCCGAGTCCCATTTTTTAACTCATCCTATCTTGTTTACTTTTTGAGGTTGAGGTCCTTTTTGAAATACTTGTCACTGAAGGCTTGCTGTGCATCGCAAAATTATTCTGGAGTAAATACAGATGGAATATCAATCTGCTTCATTAAAATCACTGTGATTTGAGTAAGGAGCTTTTATATATTCCAACTTGACTTGTTAGTTTAGGTTTCCTTACTGAGATATAGGTCAGATTTAAGTTAATAAGTGGTGACTGCAACTGCAAAATCATGATTAAAAGGGTACAGTTTTGTGAATAGACAAGCACGTTTTCATTCATGTTGCAGTGGGACTAGTTTCTTTCTGTTAGTAAAAACCTGCTTGTAAAGGTGTCAGACCAAATTAATTCCTGTGGTCAGTATTAGTTATTTAATTAAATTACCAAAAATTATAAATCTGACCCTTCAGTCATAACTACCTTCAATTATTTAGTGAAAAATTACTTTTATGGGGTGTGCATTTTGTTCTGTTTTCCCACTGAACAGCAAAAAGCGTAATAATTTTAAAGAATCCCTTACGTTGTTATTATTTCCTTTAGGCAGGGTGTGATTCTACAGTGCTTGGCAGTTTTTGTGGTACGCTAGCAAGGCAAATGTAAAATGGCTCTGAATTACATTTCTAAGAACGCAGCGCCTTTTCCTACCCGTTTGCCATTCGCACAGCACTGGCAGAAAGTTGGAAATAGTGCAAGGACAGTGTAGGATGAGATCCTCAGGCAATCTGATCTCCTCACCCTGGCAACCTGAGAAATCGTGCCGCAGATGTTAATGCCATGCCAGTGCAATGGAGAAGTGTGTTTTGGCCTGCTTTGCATAGGTGTAATGGGCTGGTTATACAATAAACCAAGGGCAATGGATAAACAGCACTGCAGTTTGGGGGGGTTGCTTATACTCTACTAAAATTTTAGTTCACACAAGTTCCTGAGTCACCTTCAGAGGTACTGTACTAAATATAAAAAATACTGCTAATCTCCATACAGTTCTCCAGCAGGCAGAGGCAATAGAACTCAGGTTGCTGTTCCTCCTCCCCGCCCCATTTTTTTTTTTTTTTTTTTCCTTTTTTTCTCCTTTGTCCTCTGCAGAGCTGCTTACAAGTACAGCTGGAAAATAATATGATGTCTGGTCTAAGAATATATTGTGGTATCCACTTTTTCTCCCAAGAAGAATTTTTAAATTTCTTTGCAGTAACTTCCATGGTATGCACAGTCTAGATTCATTATGGACGTGCAAAGGAAGGGGGGTGTGTGAGCCCCTAGCATGACTCCAGCTATACTTTTGTCTCTTCTGCTCACCCTAAATATGCACAAACAACATGTAGACAAGACAAAACCTCAGCAATGAACAAAAGCTGCCTGCATGTTATCCATCAGTATTATTTAAGTAGGACATGCTGGGCTGTTCATGATACACTCATACTGTAAGTGATAAGCAATAACGTATGGTATTCATTTACTTCTCCATTTCAACAGTAATATAGCAAAGACAATAATTTTTCCTGTTTGTTCTCTGACCCACTGTTCTTGGGTTAAGCAGCATGTTTTGTCTACATTTGTCAGTTGTTACAAGCTTCTAGCTGCTGTGGACTATGGTATTGATGAACCCTGGAAAATGGAGCCTTGAATAATGTATAAAGCATTAAACATGCAACCATTTCACTGGGAAAAAGGGGGAGAAAGTGTATTATATGTTTTCTCTGTTGTAGCTCCTTCATTTACAAAACATATTTGTCAAGTCTTTTGCTAAGAATAATGCCAGGATGCAGTTTCCCATCATTCTTGTTAATGGGACTGTCTTAGTGTTACAGTAAACAACCATAAGTCTTGTGTCTCAGCCATTGTGCAGCACGCTTAGTTTTTTCAGCTTCCAATTAAGGGTATTTTAAATTTGCTGTCTACAGTCACAGGAGTGGTTGTGCAATTTCTGGTCTTGCATCGGGAGAGGGGCACTAAGGAAAAAAGGTGTTTTGAAAGGCAGTGGTGTTCTTGCAGGATTACTGTGTGACTGAAGTACATATATTATTGGGTTCTTTAAAAGCTCAAAACTTATTCCTACCTGTTATAGCATTTTATTACTAAAAAAGCAGTACTGATTCATGCATTTTGCTGAATGAATTTATGTGATAAGCTACCAATATGTATTTACATTAGCAAATGGAACTTTCTATCATACTTGTGAGACCGGATTCCAACACTACAGTGGATGTGAATCAATGCAGCTGCATTAGCTTCAGTGGAATGGGGCTGATTTATATCAACTGAAGCTCTGGTTTGTTAAATTCTTCCTCTTTTGGAAGAATGTATCAGAGCAGTGGAAAACTGCTGGATTTGATTTAACCCCTATTTGACATGCCACAGAATTCACCATTACACTGGGTAACGCCAGTAAACATGTGAAGATGTTGTTGACACAAGGTTTGAATTACCTTCTTATCCTGGCCAAGGTTGAAAGATGTGGGTGAACTCTGTGGGGGACAGTCACGGTGCTTCCATTGGTCCTGTATCAGTTCTGTAGGCAAACACAAAATGTGACATTTAGAGCTGGCAGTCTCTTTCCACAAGTACTAAACTCATGTGCACATTGAAAGATTTCAGTTAAAAGAGGAAAATAACATCCTGCATATAGGTGTGGGTTTTCTAATGTTAAGCATTTCATGATTTAATGTTGTTACCTCTATAAAATAAGAATACTGTCTTACCTTGCTACACATAGGTTTCTGCTTATAAATCCCATACAGAGAGATCTGGATACACTGAGATGAGAATATAGCCCATCAGTTTCCTTGATCCTGACACTCCTGAAATCCTAAAGCACTATACAGAGGTGAAGAGTCCAGGCACGCACAGAGATGTAGATGGAAGGCTCCCATTGGCTTTAACATAATCACACAGCTAAATCCCTGCACATCATACTTAATATTTACTCCTATGTGTAAATTGTCACCAGAGAAATATAAATGTTCATGACAAAAGGAGATGTGTATGTAATCCAAGGCAGAAATATAAAATGCATAGGGTGTGAATCCTCTTTTCTACCTTTCTTGGAGGTTTTCATCTCCTCCAGATGTGATAAGGAAACAACTACTGGAGTAGAATAACTGCTTCACATAACAGGTGATGGGATTGGTACACAAATTATTTTGGCAGGGTTATTCATCAAGAAGACAGAAGGTGTTATTAAAACATTTATACAATAAATTGATATGTGTACCATGTCTTACTAGAGAGTGATTTCAGTTAAACAGGATCAATATGATTGCTCCTAAAGGTGAATACTTTGTCTGAGACTTTCTTCTCCTCCGTATGCACTGAAGGTGATTTGCTTGTTCCTAGGAGGAGTGAAGTTTATGGTACTTTAGCCTGTGGGTGTCTATCAAAGCCTGGTGTTTAACCTCATGACTTCATTACCAGACTCCATCGTACCTAGTGTGTCAGGATATTGTCAGTCTACAATTTTGAATCTCTGGCATTTCTTTCAGGTTTTGATTTACTGACTATGTTCTTAACATGAACCTTGCTAGTTTAATTCTCATCAGTGCTGCTGTCTGCAATTCATCTTCTGAAGAAAATTATGGATCCACTGAAAAGCAGGAGGAGATATATAATTCAAGAAGTTTTCAAGATTCATTTTCACAAAGATGAAGTGCCGACCACATTATATGCTGAGTAGGGTTCTTTGAACAGTAACAATGCCACCTGCAGCACTAAACATGCATTATGAATAAATGTTTTATTGTGAGCAAGCTGGGGAAAGAAATGGTCAATCACTATTGCCATGTCTTTCCCAGCAGAACAAAGATTTCTTCTTTTGCAGTGGTAACGACTTCTGCGAAAAAGTACACACTAATATAGAACTGGGTTCCATTTCTGTGCCTCTTGCACATTTACAATAGGTAGCAGAGTCCATGCATTTCTGGAAGAGATAAATAGGAAATACTTAACTACAAAGCTGTAAAAGAGTAGAAAGCACGTTTGCGCCGCTGCAGTCTGCATGATTAAAGCGGTACATCCTCCAGAGGGAATATATGAGGGTACCAGTAGGTGCTGCTACTGACTATCAATAACACTAGAATAACGTGTTCTGTTCTCCGTCCTACCATGTAATTAAATTAACGGTAGCCCAGCTTTACATCATTGATGTTGTGCAGTAAAACAGAGTATGACGGAAGAAATGCTGAGCATCTAATTTCGAGCAAGAAGCTATGGCTAGGTGACAGTGCTGGATGGAGAAATAAGAACAAGATGAATTCTGGGGGTTGTTTTATGCATTAGGTTATTGAAACTATTCCCAGTGGAACCTGAAGAAGAATTTGGCCTAGGATATGACACTTTGAAAATCCAGTATTTATACTGTTTTCCAGCCACTTTATGTCTGTTTAACTCCACCAGTTTCAAGACACTGTATTAATGTAAATTGGGAGTGGAGAAATAACTGGTTTCTGAAGAATAGGGGTCCTGCTCCTCTCTGAAGTCAAAAGGCACATTGCCAGTTTAATCCCGGTAGGATCAAGCAGAACAAAAACTGAGATTAGTATATAATGTTGCTTGTGTAAAAAGTTACCTGTAAACATTTTTTTGATCCAGAGATTGAAAGAAAAGTTAAGAATTTCACATTAAGGCATCAAAAATTCTGTTCTTTTCAACAGCTGCATTCTAAAACCAATTGGCTTCCCAGATCTTTGAGCTGCTGAATAATTTCTAATGAGTAAGATACCTAATAATCTTTTTTCTTCCCCTTCATGAATTGTCTGGGAACACTTTAAGAAGCTTTCAAACGATCTCCTGGATAAGACTTGTTTTGCTGCTCTGCTTTTTCTGACCTGTGGTTTGTCTGTAGATTGGGTGTGAATACTCAGCGGAATAGAGTGAAGCTCAGAAGGGCTTTGGGAACAGGAACAATATATCTCCTGTAATGGAGAGGCTTGGCAAAGGAGCCACTCTTTGAAATTCAAAAGTCAGAGATAGAGGTAATAGTTATTAATTATTAAATGGCTAGACCCTTTGGGGTGTGTAACTTGCAGAGAGTTACCTTTATAGTTTAGAATAATCTCTGAGTTTTGTGAAGTTTGGACTTCTTAACTGAAATACAGAATCTAAGTCAGTCCAGGCAGTTTGTTGTTCATTTTTCCACTCACATTTTCATCATCTTACCTACATGCATTTGCTTTCTTTCTCCCTATGAATGTATTTTTTGGGTTACTGTAACTGTACACCCTACACAAAATTTACAACAAAATCCTTAGTGAACTTCCCTTGAAGGGTGGTATTTCTTTCATTTTGTAATTTTGCCTCAGATAGGATTTTTGTGTTAGATTTTTTTATTAAACATTATCAATTCCATTCTTTTATATTGTATGTTGATATTGTGGCCAAGTGGATTGAGATACGTATTGTGTGATTGGGATACGTATTCACATTGTAGGTATGTGCAGGTTTTTCCCTTTGCAGATGAAGTTGTACAATGTTTTCCAAAAAAGTATGCAAAATGTTTTCAAAATCTGATGGAATTATCATCTACCTATAAAAACAGTCAGAAAGATAAATTAAAAGTGACTGAACCAAAGAATATCTATAAATACACAACAGTTTGTGTATTAATGTAGATGAAAACATTTCTTTTCATTAAGCTCCCAGAATTTCTCTTGAGTGCTTTTCCTTTCCTCTCATATTTGTAAAATTAATCAACCCGGAGCAAAAATGATGACTGTTAGAAAAGCTAACACTTGGTTTGTATATAACAATAAATTGAAAAAACTTGGTCTCCCCATGCCTTTTAAGGAAGCCGATTTTTAATACAGTTATGATTAGTTATGTCATTCGTTTGAAATCAAACAAAAATATTTTCATCACATGAGTGATTCTTCCTTAATTGGACACCTCCCTCAAAAGTTCTTGTCACTTCTTAGAAAATAAAATGTGATTCTTGTTACTTTCTCCTTCACAGCTGCTAGGTGAAAATGAACTTTTAGAAACAATCCAGAATGCATTTGTCAGGATAATAACAATTCTCTGTAACAATTCTTTCTGCCTCTTCTTGCTCCCCCTACCCACATTAATTATAATGCTCTAACAGAACAGAGCTTGATTCCCTTTTTTATTAAGGTTGTTTCACTCTATTATTGATTAAGCTTATTTCCCATGATAAATAACCTTCCTGTCAAAAAATGATTTATGAAAGCCAGTGGTCTTTCTTTTTCCAGTTTGCTTTTCCTGTGGTTACATATTACATATTATCTCCTGCTGACTGGTTTGGGCAGTCTTTGAATCTACAATTACTGGTCCTCATTAAGAGAACTGAATTTCAGTGCTGTAAGAAGCATGGAATTTTATCGGGTGAATCATTCAATTTTAAGTTTGAAACAGTAGTATCTTTCTAATGTGAGTACATAGTCCTGTAATACGCCTTTAAATCTTCAAAATGTTAATAAAGTAAGGTCACCCTGCATTGTACTTTTGGAGATCAGCTCCTTGGAAGTGGCATACTTCATTAACTTTTTTCTGTGACTTCCAGAATATAACAACCATTGACTACAAAGACAAAAGATAAAATAAAATAAAATAAATAAATTTGCAATTACAATCATACATTTCTGGAATGACGAGTTGTCCGGTTTGGATGGTAGTCTTTCTTCTTCTACAACATGTATTTCTATGTGTATGTATAAAATGCAAAAGAGCTTCTTAGAAGACAACAGTTCTGTTTTATGCTACTCTTGAGGTGGAGTAAGTGTATGTTTGTTCCAATATAATTTGTTCTGTTATGTCAACAAAACTTTTGTCCTTGTAATTAAGATAAAGTGTGAGGTCTTGTGAGTTCCTTTTATGAGGTGGAAAAACAGCAAAAGATACAGGGTGCGTCTAACCTGTTTATTGTACAGGATGTTTATTGTACAACCTGTTTAGTGATGACAACTTCTCAGAGGTTTGTGTCTTGACTCTACCAAGAGCTGAGCACTTTTCCAGGTAGGGCTTTGTCCAAAAACTCTGTCATGTACCTTTTTTTCCTATTCTCAAAACAAAGACCTCATCTCTGTCTGGGCTTCCGCTGCTGCTTTTTATAATTATGTCTGTGTTTTCTGTTTCTCTTTCATGAAGTTGTAACTATCCACTCCTCTATTTTAGATATACGCTTCAGGACAAATAGGTCCAAGTCAAAGGGGAATATAGCTTGTCTTTTGGGTTGCAAAATGGTGATTGTCTTTTGTTCTGTGCCTGACAGAGTTCTGATCCACAAGCAAGGTTTCCTTGTAATAGAAAAATACAAATGTACAGTCTTAAAAAAACATTCTATAAAGGAATGTCACTGCTTTTCAAAAATCCTGAAGGAGGCTGACTGTACAACTCCAGGTTGAGTAACATTTTCACATACTTTTCATTACAATTCTGTACGGATAGATAGTGCATTACACAGAACTAAAAGAAAACAGATTGCTCTTACATACCCTTGAACAGTCTCGTGAAAATCCTAGTGCTTGTAAGTGAAAAAGCATAAAGCAAACCCTAATATTATCATTGCTTTAATTCTCAGTCTTTGTTCCTGCCAGTTGGAGCTCTTAATAGAAACTAATGGTAACTACATAATCAGGATATTTTCTTTTCTGAGTCAGTAGCAGAATTAGAGGTCTGAAAAGATAGCATGCTGACATTTGATGTTTTTAATACTTAAAGCCAGCTTCAAAGAGAACGAGTCAATGTCACAAACTTAACAAATCAGCAGAGACAAATACTTTTTACCTGTAGTAGTTCTGTCCTCAGAATTAACTTTAATAAGAAACATTTTACAAATGTGATGGGTTTTTTTCTCCTTGTCTCCTGCTTGCATTGGGGAGGGGGGGAAGGGTCAATTTTCTTGTCTACTGTTGTGGGTTCATAATATTTCAGCTCTCACAAATTTTGAAAAGACCACTTGATCCTGTGATAGGTGATAAAATCAAAGGGGCCAGTAAAGGACAGTTCTTTCTTGATTTCTTTTAGAGAGTGGTTTCTCTTAACGTGATATGCACTGCTTGTGGACAGCAGGTCCCTGGATTTCTGACATCAGAGGTTGTCCTCAGTGTCAAGGTGTTTCTGTTCTCACAGTAACTGAACTTCCCAGATCTCGTCACTGTATTATCTCTGTTTGAGAGGTGGGTAACTGAAGTACAGAAAGCCCAATATTACAAGTAGCCTTTAGAAATGAGTGAGTCTCTGGTGCTGACCTTGCTCTCCAACACAGCCTGGGTGGTGGGATCTTTGTTGAGAGAATGCACTATAACAACTCGGTGATGACCACTGAGATAAAGAGCTGTGCACCAGCCTCCTCAATACTCATCTTCTGGGTAGTTGAATTTTGTTACATGTTAAAGTAAATTAATTCATGAGTGCTAAACAGCTACTCCAACCTGAAAATTTCTTAGAATGCACTCTTCAATAATTAACAACTATTAAATCCAAATACAGAGCTTTTACTCTCTGAAACAAAAATAAAGGGTCTTACTTTGCCCTGAGCTGCTGCCTGCCTGTTCATTATGTAGGATATTCTGTAGAAAGGACCTGGATTATGAACGTGCACTCATAACCTATTTGAACTAGGTAATAGTAGAATCATTATCAAGTAACCAAAGAAAACAAGTTATATTTCAGTACAATGGGCTAATGAAGTTTAAAAAAAAAAAAAAAGTATGTGGAACACATTTAATTTTACCTTCACGTCCAGGTTTAAGTACTAAAGAAGTTATTTTGCCTGAACATACTTGTTCATTTTTAGCCTTTCTGGTCTAGGTTCCTTTGAATCTAGAAAGTTGCAAAAATTACTTATTGAAGTCACTGTTTGTCTGGAGGGAAATATGAATTAAACACTGAATTGTGAGATTAAAAGGACTGACTGTAATGTACTTTAAGGACATAAAGCCCAGTGGAAGAGAAGACTGTGTGTCTTTAAACCATCTTGTCTTGCTCCTGATTGCAAAGTGCTCTGGGGACTGTGAAGGCCTGAAGCACTCTCTTGGATGTTTGTGATGTCCTCTTTGAGGCACATTAGCTTTCCCTCGTGATGTTGTTCACCATGCAGTACCTCTGGAGATAATATCAGCATCCTGCCTACCCAGAAACTTGTGCGTTGGCTGCTCTGACTGTGCCTCTTTTTCGGAAATCTAGGAGTGGATCTGAAGACTTTTAAGCTTTGCACCTTTCACAGGATCACTCAGGTTGGAAAAGACCCTTGGGATCATCGTGTCCAACCATTAGCCCTACTCTACAAGTTCACCCCTAGACTATGTCCCCCAACACCACATCCAAGAGATGTTTAAACACATCCAGGGATGGTGACTCAACCACCTCCCTGGGCAGCCCATTCCAATATTTCACTACTCTTTCAGTGAAGAATTTTTTCCTAGTGTCTAGTCTAAACCTACCTTGTTTCAGCTTTAGGCCATTCCCTCTGGTTCTGTCACTAATTAACTGAGAGAAGAGACCAGCACCAGCCTCTCTACAATGTCCTTTCAGGTAGTTGTAGAGTGATGAGGTCTTCCCTCAGCCTCCTCTTCCTCAAACTAAACAGGCCCAGCTCCTTCAAACGATCCTCATATGATCTATTTTCCAGTCCCCTGACCAGCTTCGTTGCCTCCTCTATACCCGCTCCAGCACCTCGATATCTCTCTTGTACTGAGGTGCCCAAAACTGAACACAGTACTCGAGGTGAGGCAGGACTAGGAATATTGTAGACTTTGTAAGGTACGTTTCCAAACCTACCACCTAAGGCTACAAAGGGACAAAGGCGTGTGTGAGACTCTGGACTTGTGACTGCTACTACAGTTCTCTCCCTTTCAAATCCATTATTGGTATCTGAGAAACTTTGTCACTGTTTCATACTTTTAGTGAACATGGGTCTTTATCTTGTAAGTGGATCTGTTCTTGCTCAACCCAGATTTTCTCTGGGTTTATTCATTGTCCATGTGTTATAGGGCATCACTTCACAGTAAAAGCACTTATGCCACTAAGCATTCAGAATTCGCCACTCTTGAAATAACCCACTATCCTTGAAATCCTGGGGACTGATAGGTCCTTTTTGTTTATTTCTTAGAAGTATATAGTGGAACAGAGAAACAGATGAATTCAATTGCTTCTAAACTTTCAATTTGAGGTAAAGCTTCAAATGATGACATTTATAGTCACATTCTTTATCCCTCACACTAAGGCAGTCCATCTGGTGGGTTTCCTAGAATTTAAAATCTGAAGAGTTTTCTTGGTTCCCTGAGATTTGTGTTTTCTTAAATGCTGGTACAGAGACAAAATCCATGTTATGCACGGCATCCACTGTCTTACCAAAGCACAAATAAGAAAAGGACACTTATACTGTGTGGTTTTGTCTTCCTAAACCGTTTTTATTTTTAAATCATGATTAGATCATTCTTTTTCTATTCTGCTGTATTTCAATGTTGTCTGCCATAAATACCTTTTTTCATTTTAGTGGGAGACATACGACCTGAGAGAGGAGCCTGATATTTCAGAGGCGGTGAATTGTTCTCATTTCTAGAAAGGGCCATGCTTGGAAGTAATGCTCTGATTAGTTGAAGTGTCTGGCACTAGGGATTCAACCATAAAAAATGGCCAAGGAGGAATCAAGAGGCTCTGCAGGGACATTGGAGATGTAAGACATGTACCTATTCCACAGATTTTGCAATGCATGTATTGAATGTAGTATTCAAAAAGGGTGGCTGGTTCTTCTAAAAATAAATAGGGAGATATTGCCTGGGGTATTGCATGTTCTGGCCCATCACCATGTAATATACAATGATTATTATTTTATTTTTGTTGTCAAATCAGTCAGATTTGCTTTTTTTTTTTTTTTTTTTTCCTTTCCAATATCTGGGATTGATTTCATGTTATTGGTATATTGTATCTAGAACCCTCTAAAATCTGATAGTTAAAAAATAAACCCTGAGTTAAGGCAGTCATCCACAGATATCTTGCAAAATGATTATCACTGAGTGGTCACTGGAAAATTATTACTGTATTGGTGAAAGGGCTTTAGCCTTTAGAAACTTGTAATTTTAGAACCTGCAGAAAACTTTCTTCTGTTTCCTCCCACAGCTCTGGTAGAAGTACAAGAGTAATTCCAGAGTGTAGATGAGTGTTATACTGCAACAGGACTTGTTTTATGCAAACCTAAATAGGATTGGCTTATTGGAGAATTACATTGTTGTACTTTAAAGGAGAAAGTAGCTTTGAGTTTGAAAATCACTCAGAGACCTATCTTCTGTGTGGCAAATTATCATTCTGTTTTCATATGCTTCCACTGGTTTCCCTTTAAAATGCTTTGGCTTAATAGTAGTGAACAAAATAATGTTCAAAAGAAAATTCTCTAAGTAAATAAATGAGGCACTTCCCTACTAGGGATATTTCTAGATAAGGTAATTTCACCACAATGAATCTCCAGTCATCAGATGTTTAAACGGGAAGCACACGGAATGGATGATTTACCAGGAAAGTCAAATAGCCACTTCAGATGCACTTGGCAGGTATTTTACATGGCAAGGAGTTTACATTATGCTCAAAGTTTCAGCACCATATTTATCTCCTTGACCATACGTAATAAGCAGCCTAACTCTATGAAGAGCTCAGTAAGTCCTCTCCAGAATGCCTCTTCCCTCTAGGATATATGTGGTGTCTTACTTAGGGGAATGCAGTAGTATGTTCTCAGTACAGCTTCTTAAGAGCAGAACCCTTCAGAAGTTGGAAGATGGTGAAGGAGGTGGAGAAGAGTCCATAAAGAAAGGAAGCCCCTCTCTTACAAGGAGAGCAAAATGAGTTCTCAACAGTTTGCAAAAGGTCTGTTCTTATGAAAAAAAACTCTAGAAAACTCCATTGAGCACACTCTTCTCTTCTTGGCTGTTCATACATAAGGAAGAGTTGAATCATTGCATTCTGAACCCATTCTGCCCTGCTAGAACAGTCACTTTACATGCTGTGCTACCAGAAATTAAATCAGAATTTGGGTTCTGTACATGGCACGCTTTGTATTTTGTGGAAAACTGTTTCTTTATTTCTTCCGTTTTTCCTTTACAGAAAAATTAAAATGACAACTGAGGGGAGAAGTGAAATAAGTACTGTTAATACACAACCACAAACTCATGAAGACAGAGGCAGCAGTTGAGGCAACACGAGCTAATGGTTTGTTTGTGACTTTGGTTGCTGCCATTGATGCACCTTTTGACTTCTACTGGATTGAGAAGTCCACTACCATTCTGGCTTTTGCTCTGTAACTGCAGAAACCATTTACCAACTAATGTAAGAGAGAACAAGTAGAGAAAGAGATATATTTTCAAACTGTTGAGAGGTTATTATACAATCAATGGAGAGAGAAATGCCTACATTAGAAATTGTATAAAAGCACTTGACAACGTCCTTTTACTCAGTTTCAGTAAAGTGTGTTAATATGATTATTATACTACTTGCATTCTAAATCATGATGCCATTATTTAATCTGTAAGAGCAAGGACTTACTGAAAAACACTGACAAAAAAGCTTTCACTCCTCCCATGTGTTGGCAGCTTCTACCATCCACTTTCCGTCTACCTCCAAATATTATTATTGATTGTCCCTTTGTCAGAACATTCAGCAGCAGAATCAAGTTGAGTCTTCTCAGCTAGGTAGGTAAAACCGAATTTTGTTGCCCCACAAGGGAAGACAAAAATGAGCCGATTTGCCTTCACTGTTGGGTTGGCAGCACAGGATCCTATGGTGGTGACTAGATTTCAGAGATGAGACCAAGACTGGGTGAGATCACTGGCTTTTGGGGGGAAGAAGGTCACTTAAGGCTGAGAGATATTGCAGGGTTTTGATTAGGCAGTTAGGAATTGTCCATGAGAGGTCCGTTGGCAAAGTCTGAAGAAGCTTTAAGGGAAGAAAGGAAGAGAAGGCAGATACAGGCTAGAAGTGGTTGGTTATTCTTGGTTGATTTTTGGCAGAGTCAGTGGGTTGCACCAGAGGACTATGGGTAGGTTTATTTCTTTTCTGTCTTCCCCATCTGGCAGAGTATTAACTCTCAATCTCTTTCTTGGGCCTTGCAGCCCTTCCTCCAACACAGACACATGTGCACATGAGATGCCCTTCACTGCAGCATCTTTTCCCTTATCAATTCTCACTCTCTTTGCCTCTGTGTATGGTCTCCCCTCGTGTTCTAGCAAGGAGGTTCTCAGGAGCAGGCTCTGTTCAACTTTCTGCTGTTCCTGAACGACTGCTGAGAGTGTTTGATGCCTCATCTGCTTTACATCTGCCTGGGAGGAGGAAAGATGTAGGGCCAGGTCTCAAAGCTCTGTAGGGCTACAGAGTGCCTGAGCAGAAAGTTCTGCTGCTGTGTTGCCATTGCTAAGGCTGCTGCAACCAGGGGACCCATTCACCACAGCTGGCTGCTCCACACATCTGGATCCCACCTTTGGTTACAGCACTGGGCAGAACAAGTGGGAGAGAGGGGATGACTCTGTGTTAAGCAGATACCTCCTTTGCCTCTTAATGTCTATTAATTTTCAGCAATACATGTTTTTGCATAATCAAAAAGATAATATTGTTACGCGGCTGAACTAACGTAGTTTCATGGCACCGAGACTACACTAGCTGATACCACCATGGCAGACCCGATATGTGGTGGGACCTCATGTTGCTAACCAATCTCATAGTTTAGTTATGAGATTTCAGACCATTTTGATTTACTTTTCAGCTACTTTGATTTCCTTTTTGGCACCATAATGAGAGTTGTATGTCAAGTAAATCTTATTAAAGCTTTTAAAGTGCTTTAAGATCACTTGGATGGCAGGTACTAGGGTGAGACTATTCTATGCAGCCAAAATTGTTTATTTCATAAGGATACTTCTATCTGCTTTTTACAATTACATAAATGTTTTCTATTTTTTTATATTGTTCTAATTTATTCCTGTTTGCATTTGGAAAGGAAAGTTACAATGTAATTTTTTTTTGTGTTTTCTCAAAGCTTTTCAAACAGGTTTGCTGACCTCTCTTTAAATTTCCATTGGCTCAACAATGTTTCCCTCTGTGAGCCTCCTTAATATGTATAAACAATCAGGATGAATGAGAAATTGTGCTTAATCAACTGTGTAGTAAGGTAGTTTGACATTTTTAGTGTGTAATTTGGTCTAGATTGAAGTGATGCTCATATTATTAATTTGTTTGTAACAAAGCAAGTAATAATGCTCCATCCATGCTTTAAGTAAAACTGAAATTTATAAGTACGTCTGTCCTGGAGTTTAACAGTTCCCCCACTTCCACTCCAAAGAGTGAAAGCTAATCAGCATCAACAATCTGGCTATGGGTAAAGTGTTTCTTTTAACAGAAGTTTTTAAGAAGTGCTCTAAAATTATCAAAAATGGAGGTCAAGCAATGGTTTTATAACACTCCATTGAGCCCTTTTGTATGCCAATATACATTTTTCATCCTTAGCTTAAGGTTGTATTAATAAAGAAGAGGTCTGCTGCACATTATGCATCTCCTGATCTTGGCTATTTCACAGGAACAGTAAGCTATGAAACTTCAGAGTGATTTTTTTTTTTTTTTTCTATAATAATCTGCTTCTGTTCCTACTGATGAGGATCCAGTGCTCCTCTTTTTGACCTTCCGTGTTCACCAGCCAATCAAGCCTGAACAGTTTCAGCAGTGTTAAACTTCACAGCTATTTCTGTTACTCTGAGGTCTGTCCCCATCGATTTTTAAAAAGTCAGCATGCCAGGAATTCATGTCAGATGTCAGCAAGCTTCAGAGTCACCAGCGATAACCTGCTGTCTCAGCACATCGTAGCAGAACAGAGCATTCATGTTGTTCTGTTCCTGATTGTCTAGTGAATTGGGAAAACATTGTGCAAAATACAGCAGCTTCACTGGTGGGAAAAATTGCTGAACAGCACCTGCATAGTAAAGCAAGACCATCTGCTTATTTTCCCTACCCCTTATTTCTGTATCTTGGTATCTGTCTCAGTTTTGTCAGACTGAATCATGCAGCTGTTTCGATGAGAATATATATGTATCTATAGGAAGAGAAAGAAGCGAGAGAGAAATAAAAAGCTGGACTGTGTTTTCATGCAACGTGGAATTTCCCTGTGGAACCAACTGCTACAAGATACCAGCAAGGACAGGGATTCACCAGTGTTCATTAAGCTGACTGGGCTATTTATCAAGAAAATGTACACATTCATGATTTTGTGTAGTTTTAAACCCGTATACTTTAATGAAAAAGGTTTGTTAGGATGTAAACCCTTCTCTTTATGCTTCTTTCAGACCATAAATCTTTTTGCTGAGGGAGACAGGAAGAGATACTTCCTATTATCCGTATTTATTCTTGTTCCTCTGTGTGTGGTAGGTTTTATATTTTCTTGTATGGTGTATAGTAGTGATTCCTGTCACAGCCACTATATTAGATCAGATGAGTTTATTCCAGGTTAGTAATTTTTGCACTCTAATACAAGTCCTGTCCTTGGACAGTAAGAACACCTTCTGCATTTTCTTTTTTGTTATGTGACAGCTAAGAAAGTAACGCTACACTAAAATTTAGCAACTTCTGCTGTTGTGGGAACAATTGTGGTCTTCCCTACTGGAGGTTTCATAAACCTATTCACTGTAACATTCTGGTTAAACTGAAGACAGCTTGTATTGATTTTTTTCTTCCTCTTCTCCTTTTTTTTTTTTTTTTTTTTTTTTTTTTTTTTATTTCTTGTGCTTATCCATGTGAAGGACAAAGAGAGTATCTAACTAAGTATTTTTCCCTTAATCAGGCTGAGAGAAAAGGAGGGTTTCAAGGTCAGTTGGAGTGCAAGATGCCTTTTATGACCTCTATCATCCTGTCTATTTCTTCTGCCTTAAGAAGAGAGGGTTTTTTCCACGACACCAATTATGATACACTCTCTCACACAGGATTTTTCCATTTGAGCTTGTATTTGCTCTCAGAGTGAAGTCCCAGATCTCCCCCAGTGTTGTTTTGGTGATGTGAGCTTCTGACCTTTGGGAAACTATCCTGAACTTCATGAATTCCTTCATCCCTCACTTCACTTATTACAGCTGGTGGTTACTATTTGTCTTATGCTGTGTTAGCAAAACACTGTGCAGATTGGGAATATAGATTTCTTCACCAAGGCTAAATTGGCAAAATATATAATGCAGTATCAATTGCCCTTGGTGCCCCAAATTCCTGCCTTTCTTAACTAGGCTGCAGCAACTGTTGAAGTTAATCTGTCCACTGGCTGGGGAAAGAATGTCAGAAAAAGTGAAGGTGCCTGTCTCAGGTTTTGTCCAATTTATACTTTATTTATTTGGTGTAGTTCCTGACTGCAGTGTTACCT
The DNA here is from genome assembly GCA_025345505.1 of Todiramphus chloris collaris. Lineage (NCBI taxonomy): Eukaryota > Metazoa > Chordata > Aves > Coraciiformes > Alcedinidae > Todiramphus > Todiramphus chloris. Next base: position 3,418,119 of record JANVCC010000039.1, on the reverse strand, counting down.
GAGGTGCTTGTATGCTTTGAAGCAGTTACCCTCATAAATCCTTCACGATATAAGGTAGTATTGTCATTTGGAACCGTCATTTACATAGAAACATTGAAGCTTGGTGAAGTTGCATGATTTGCCAGATTTTCCATGTCATCCACAAGAGAGGTATGTGAATCCAGACTTTTTACCAGTCTGGTGCTCTAACTTCAGATTTTCCTAATTTGGGACAGAAATGCACATTCATTTTGAAAGCAGCTGAAATACTTCAGGACATTCCTGCTTTGTGTCTGTGTGTTCAACACAGAGCTTTTTGAATAGAGCTTCCTAATTTGATCAGTTACTGAAGGTTGTAGGTTTGATGGCCCCAAGCTGCTGGGATGATAATTTCCAAATGAGGGCATTGCATAGCAGAGGTGGTGCATGTGTTTTAAAACCCCATCTTTATAAGACAGGAGATGTTAAAACATTGAGAGGTTTTTTTATATGAATTCTGCCTTATGGGAGGAAAAAATTACATGAAGTCTTCCTTAATTTGTGATACACAAAGCAGTTTCCACTACACAGAAACTGCCTTATTCTGCCTTATGGGGGGAAAAAATTACATGAATTCTGCCTTATGGGGAGAAAAAAATTACATTAAGTCTTCCTTCATTTGTGATACACAAAGCAGTTTCCACTACACAGAAACATGTGGTGTTACCAGGGAAGTTTTGGAGATAGCAAAAGAGTTACTGCTGCTTTTTTGTTCTTTATGGTGTCATCTCCATCTATGCCTTAATGAGTTCCTTCATCCAGTGGTTATCCTTTTCTTCCAGATTCAGCTTTGAGCTGATGTCTCTTTATCTTTGTGTGTCTTTATTGTAGGAGTCTCTTGACAGAATGGTTAGAACTGCTTCAAGGTTACTTCAGATGGTACGTTTAATGCTTTGGTGCATTCAAAAAGGCAATATTTCAGTCTTTGCTTTCTTGTCCAGTGGGCTGACATTTCTGCTTACTTGTACCACTGACAATCATCAATGCAGTCTCTCCCTTCACCCCATCTTTATGAATTTAAGAAATCTTACCTTTACAATGTTTTAGAGATTGTACATTGAAGTCTTTTTGTATGAATTGAAGGGTTTAGCATGGTTATACATAATGTAATATATATGTAATATAGTTAAACCATATGCCATGAATGATCATCTCAGTACATCAAATGTTACTTGTTGTGTATATGTTTAAACTAAAGGTCTGACTGACACAATCATTGTATATGAGGTGGGATCTGTTATACTCAGAGCTTGGTCCTATGTTTATACCTTGCTTGCTTGCTTTTTTTTTTTTTTTTTTTTTCACAGATGTGGTGGTTGAGAGGTGTTTCACTCTGGTTCAGCTGTTAAAATTGCATCTGAAAAGCTGTGCTCCCTCCCTCTCTCCCAGAAGGTGGGATGCTTGCTTGAGGCCACCCTCTTCCTGCCTGAAACATAGATTCAGAACTACCCATCTCTTAAGAGAGGATCCAGTTCCTGCATGATCTTGGGCCCTATCCTGGAGACCAGCTCACATTTCTTTCACAAGATGTCTCTACTGAAAAGTGGTTATACTTTGCCTTCCTCTAGCTCTGGCTTGAAGAGTTAACTATATGTCATCTTGTATGTCTCGGTTAAGAGCTACTGCCCTTTCCTAGAGCCCCGCCTAACACCTGAAAGCCTTACACACCTGAAGCAGTGTATTAACCAGTGCAGCTGTGGGAAACGGAGAAGAATGCCTCTTGAAGGAGAAGCTTCTGCCATAGGAAGTGATAGGTGTTAGCACTGGTGCTGAGCTGTTCTCACATAAACACTGAGAAAGAGCCTCCAAGGTAAGGAAATTCCACTGGTTGCTGTGCTTTATTGTTTATGGAATAGTTGAGCCTGGAATGAGAAAAGGGTCTGTGTGGTAGTGAAAATTATAAATGGCTACAAGAGCATATGATCAAAATGTACAATTAGAGATAACAGATGGATGCCAGTCAATTGCAGCACCAAAAGGGAACAGACAGACATCTCTGTTTAGTGTGATAAAAAACGTCTTTCCTTTGTAGTGCTGTTAATCTAGTATATACCAAAGATGTTTTGCTGTCTGATTTCAGGAGGTGCACAAACTCTTTTTCCCACAACAGGCAAAGGCACTTAAATGATAGTGCGGTCATTAATGTTGCCTCAAGAGTTGGCTTGTTGACCTGATAAAGAGTGTGGTGGCCTGAGCCCATGGATACAGGTCTAGGTACAGGCAGCGTACTGTCACTCTTGCCACTTTGCAAAGAAGAACCTGCCTGTTGCTCAGTTGTCTTGTGGGACCAGAAGAGCTTTGCTGTGTCACAGGACTGGCCCTTGGGCCTCGTGACTGAGGATGAAGGTGTGGGCTCATCTGGGTCTCCCAGATGGCTGTGTGCACTCTCCCCATTCTCAAATATTGCCAAAAGAGAGGCTGAATTTGCAGTGGGAAGGGAGGAGGAGAGAAGTGGTGGCAGGACAGAGACAAAAACAAAGAGAGGATAGAAGATTTTTTTTTTAAAGCTTTCCAAAGACAAGTAATAGATTTACCTTAAGACAAAAGTGAATTTAGACTCATACTCTTTCATCATGTGCAACATTCTGCAACTATTTATGTTGCTGCCATTATGAACAGAGTAAGACATTGTTTAACAGGATACAGCTCTGCTTCTTAGACAGCTGGTGAGTATCTATAATATTTACATTCTTTTTACCACTTTCTAAATTCTTAAGTGAGTTTAAGAAATTCTCTTTCCTATTTCATTGTTTACTGATTTCAGGAATAATAAATAATTTTTTTTTTTTAAAGACTACTGAATTGCAGCAATGTTAACTATCCCGAGGTAACAAAGATTAGCATGTTCAGAATTAAGCATGGGATGTTTAAGTAAATTCTTCTCTCAGAGCATGTGCTGTCAAAGGAGGTTATACACAGACATTGAAAGAATAGTTTCCATTGTTTCCACATTACACAGATAGCTCTGGTTATTGCAGTGTGCTTTGCAATGCACTTTGCAAAAAAAAAAAAAAAAATTGTGTCCTCTGATGAGGTAAGAAAGAACCTTTGCATTATGTTGGTTATTAGGTATTTATCGGGTTCTTATTCCCCATAGTTTGCAGCCACAGCAGTAGTTGAACATTGAGTTTACAAGGAGTCTGACTGCCTCAAAGCTCTCACTTATACAGCTGTGCAGAATGAGAAAGAATAAAGTAATTTTCTTCCCAGGCATCCCATCTTGGAGCTGCTCAGAATCAAAAGCACAGCTCTCCAAGAACTGTGTGGCTTGTCCAAGAGCATGGGACAGCCCAGACAGAGATGGGGTCTCCCTGCTGCTTGGAATATTTGGTTCCCTAAAAGGGGTAGTGCTTGTGAACAAATCACAGCAGGAGGGCACCACGTGGTGGGGTTAGATACTGCAGCCTGGCTCTCAGGGTTCTGCCAGGAGTCATCTCCCACCAGAACTACAGAGCATAAATAAAATCTGGGAGCCCTCATGTTCAGGCTTGCCCTTTCCCACAACAGCTTATTAAGGGGTTCGGTAAAATTGTTGTGATCTTTAGGAGTGTGAGCCAGGGTCTCTGCTGCTATTTGTGGAGGGAGTTTCTTCTGCTGCTTAAAAGAAAGCAGAAGAACTGATTTCCCTAAAAAAAAAAAAAAAAAAAAAACCACAAAACCCACAAAAAAAAAAAAAAAAAATTAAAAAAAATCTCACCATCTGGCCATAACCTTATACAATATGTTACATTTCAAGCTGTAAGAAAATTATTATGATCAGGTTATAATTTGTCAACTGCTTACAGATCTTTAAGTTAAAAATGTGTGGTGAAGAATAAAGTTACTCTCTATATTGTTTTCTAAGATGAGTGGAAGGAGATGGGAGGAAAAAAAAGACACTTGAAAGTGTTTTAATTGCACAGGGATGTCATTGCCTCTAGCAAGAGTTCTCCTGCTTCTGTCATAAATTTTTCATATTGCCTCGTGAGAGTGAAAACTGGAAACTTTACCCTCTAAGTGAAAGTCGATGAACCTCATACCAGCCTCAGATCCCAGTAGCCTTGCACTCAGGAATATTAATTTAATTAAGACCGCTACAATAAATTCTGTGAGGGAACTCTCCTGGCACCTAAGGTAACTCGTGCAAAGGAGGAGGGGTAAAAAACCAGCAGAGCCAGATCTGATGGAGGGAGATACAGCAGTACAATGTCCTCAGAATAGTCGTACACTTATCAGAAGTGACAGCTAAGAGACATGTGAGACCTCCTAAAATAGATGACAAAGGTTTTAGTTGGGGGGGAAAAAAGTGCACGATTACACGTAGTGTAATCATTTTATTTTCACTACACTGGCCCATCTGCAGTCTGAAAAAATGATGCAAAACATTTCTTAAAATTGTCTCTCTCCTGGGGTGCAGCGGGGCACATTTCAGGACAGCATGTGTTTGGGTTGTTTACCCCCATAACAATCACTTAACCCTGTAAGACCAGCAATATGGTGTTTTGCAGTGGCCTCTACAAAAAGGTGCAAATGAGCCCCCTTCACTCTTCAGTGAAGGGGGACAGAGCTAAAAGACAGGGGCCCATAGTCCTCCGAGTCCTTTCAAATTTCCAGCATTAGATTGGAGAGGTAGGATTAATTAGAATTATATTGTAGGAGATGGTTGACCTGATGTAGCCAGATGTAAGACAGGAGCTGTGCCATTGTGGTGGATGCTACTGCATCTTTAAAGTCATGCAGCAGCTGAGATCAGCCAAAGCTCTAAGCAGAGTAATAAGCACATTCCAGTTACTACCTGGTTTTTTGTTTGGTTTTTTTCCTCCTAAACATGGAAGCTGAGCCACAGAATCAATGGCAGTTTTCTGCAAAATTATGAAGAAACTGGTATCCCAAAGATAAATGATTTCACGTTATTTGCTATAAAAATAAAACCAGATCTCCCTGGAAAGATCAGTCTAAAATGATAGGCTTAATAATTGGGTTTATTATATGGCTTATAAAGGCTGAGATTTGGTGAAGTGAGCCTCTGTTTCAGGGGTTGGGCAGAGTGTGTGTGTGTCTGTCTCCACAAAGGCAGGCGTGAGGTTTCTGCTTTCAGGCTCTAATTGTAAAACCAGGGCTATATATTTCTTTATATTAAAATAATGTTTAATTGAAGTAGTTACTGGTTTATGTTCTCAGAAACTTTTAAAGTATTTTCTTTACTATAGAATTTAGATGTTTGGTATTATGAGAAGAACAAACCAAGAATGAAGTTTTTCTTTGCCTTGCAAGCTTTTCTTATGAATCTTTTGATATCTAGAGTTATCCAAAGAGCATAGTTTCCTGATATCTTTGGTGCACAGGGACAGAACTCGTCCCTCTGCTCCAGCTGGGCTGCACTTCACATCAGCTTTGCACCTTAGTAAATCATTTTAGTTCTAAATTTTTTATAGTTTCATTTTCCTCCGGTAGTGATACTGGTGCTATGATGTACTACCCTCCAGAACAAATGAAGGTGTCAGACTCGGGCCCATACTGCTTCTGAGAATGAGTTGTCTCCAGTGTGAGGAACTACATGCTTGGCAGTAAAGAGCTACATTGTGTGCTCTGAAGAGGGGTGAGTCTGGTGAGTGAGGCAGATATGCGTCCAAGCTGCAGGCCACCATGGAATTTAGTAGATAAAGTCTACTTTTTATTTCATAAAATGTTCCTTGAACATGATTTGTGTTTTATTCATGAGGTTTAAAAATTGAGTTGAACAACTAAGCTGACAGAGACCACTCAGTGTCTATGAGGGTACTAAAAATAAAACATCACAAAATAGAAAATAGCTAGTTGCGTCTTGGGTTTTTAAAAATTATTTTAACTGAAGTCAGCTTGGATGTAGCATGATTTTTTTTTTTTAAAACATTTCTTTTTGCCTATTCCTCTGTCTGCCCTTTGCTAAATGGCACAGGTCAGTAAGATGCATAGATTGGTGTTACTGCAGGCATTGTAGAGCCCTTAACTGCAGTATCTCTTCCTCATATTCCTTCAGGGTTTATTTGCAAAAGGGCAGCATAGCCAAATACAATATTTAGGCTCTGGCTGCTATTAAAGGAAAACAAATGCATTTCTACAGAAAGGCTTCCTTGTTTCAGGGTAACCTGTGGCTACTTCAGCAAGTAAAATAAAGGTTCTTTCCTGCTTTTTAGCTTTTATGCGTGAAGATACTAGGCAGGAACTATAGAGAGAAAAGACAAAAGTCAGTATTTTCCTGGATTATCTTGCAGTTATTGAATATCAGCAATAAAAGCCAATGATTGCTGGCCACTGAAGTGACTGCCAAGTTCAAATAGAATTATCTTCTTCTTTCAAAATCCTACATTTGTCTTCTAGTAGCATTGAATCAACCCTTATTCCCAGGAATAATGATAACTAATTCTGTTCTTGTTAGTGTTGTAATAAATTTTGAACAACTCCTTGAAGCTGCATGTATGCATACTGCCTTGGGAATGGGGTAGGCCTACTCTTCCATCTGTTTAAGCTAAAATCCTTCAAAATTCCCATTTACCACACTTTCTGTGGATTTCAGATTCAGTCCTCCACCCTTCTTTTTGTTTGGTTTCTATAATTTAACCCCTTCGTGGTAAGGTCCATGGTTTTGATTCCTTTTTCTTACCTTCCTAGTAAAGAGAAGGACATTCAGGTCATTCTTTTAAAGGAATGCCTGCAGAGGTATTAACTGAAAAATGAAAGATAAAATGTAGTAAAATAACAGGGAGTTTGAAACTGTTATGGAAAAATGGAATGTTAATCTTACCTTTTAAGGTTTTATTACTGATATCACAGTATTGCTAATAATGATTATCACTTTTGAAATGTATGAAGGGGATTATGAATGACATCAAACATTCAATATTCTGCTTCCAAAACACATCAAATGGGATAGCACTAGTTTAAATTAAAAAAAAAAAAAAAAAAAAAGGCAGAGGGAGTATTTATCATCAGGGTGAACATACTCTTTTATTAGAAAGGTTATTCTGGGAGGTTCCTGGACAAGCCCAAGAAATTTAGTTGTTGCAGTTGGGTATTTCTAAGAAGTTATTTCATGTTAAAGGGTCATAGTGCTTTCTCATCAAAAGCATTTGCTTTGTGCATTCTTTGTGGTGTTTACTATTATTCTGACAATCTTTGTTTATGTTCAGGTTCATGGTCAACTGGCATTCTGCACTGCAGGGGAAGAAGTTGTTATCATCCATGTATGACTTTTTAGGGATTTTCCTATAGGCTTCTCAAGTTCAAAATGATAAGCTTGCCTCTTGGTCTTTTTGAAACTAACACTTATTTCTGTCCGTCTTTCTAGACACTTAAAATGCTGCGTTCTGAGCAAAGTCTTCTTGTCTTGTGCAGTAGCTAGCAACTACCCCCCATTCATGTGCATAAGATTGCCAGCTGAATTACACAGTATTTAGGAGGTAACAAAGTTACAAGCTGTCTTCTAGTTAGCTTTCATCCTTGCACATGCATTTCACGTATTACCCTATAATTTCTCTGTAGCAAATGGAATCTTCAGTATAACTACTAGTGCCTATACAACCTTTCCTTCTATGTTTTTAATATAATCTAATAAGATTCTAGGGTTTTATCACAGTTAGAAAATTTTCTGACAAAATACATTTCTATTTATTTTAGATTTTGATTAGTTGTCTACCGTTTTTCTGCCCCCTCTCCCCCCCCCCATGAGCTAGTATCTAGTTTCATTTTAATATTTTTTGTTTCTTATCATGCAGCAATACAATATAGAAAATGCTGATGTGATCCTGAGATAGTCATACCATGAGAGTTTTGCTTTCAACAAGAAACAATACAATTCGTAGAAAATATCAGAGACTACTCAAGGTCTCCAGATCATATTGGTTAATAGATTGATTTCTGGTCTTGAGGCCAATCTTATTAGTTTTGTTAACTTGTGGGGATGTGAGCAGCTTGTTGCAACAACACAGTCCAGCAGATATAGGTACTGGGCTATCTGGTACTCCTTTAACACATTTGGGGTTTTGTAAGATTTGAAGTTTGGCTCACTGCAAATGAGAGACTTACTTTTTAATATGTCTTAAACATTTATCTGAATTTATATCTCTTCTAGAAAGATGTGCAAAAATGTATTCACTAGGGCTGAACTTCTGACTGGACAAAATTGGCCCCGTCTTTCTTAATGCTTTTCTTTATTATTTGGAGTAGGAAAAGGGAAGAATGTCCTGAATCTGGGCCTTTGGCCAGAGCTGAGCCCAAAAGGTGAATTATTTAAGATACAAAGCAAGATGATAGGTTCCAGTAAATGTGGTAGATAATTTCTTTTTTATGAGCTATCATACTGAAGTTAAAGAATGCTGTCAGAGGTATGAGCTGCCTGCCCTGGAGGCAATGATGGTTCTGAATGGCTCTGAACAGCCTCATTTAGCCCTAACCACTCTCTGCTTCTGAACCCAAGAGCTGCAGGGATGCTAGGCCCCAGCTGGCCTGGCCTGCACAGCAATACAGGGATACCTGTGGACAGACCTTCCCCCAGGTCTGTGCCATGCTCCTCTCAACTCCTCCAGCCTTGCTGCCCTTGGCTGGGTTCTCTCTGCAGACAGACCCCAGGACTGGTCACCACCTTCTGTGGGGCTGGTCACAGGGCACCCAGCTCTGCCTGCAGTGGGCAGTCTATGGGGCTCCAGCTTTTTGGAGAGGGCATGGCTGGCACTGGGGTTACCCTCCACTCCAAGCTCCCTGACACCCCCTCTGCAAGCTGAAGTTTGCTTAGAGAAACCTCCTCATGATAAACTTCTCATGACTGCTGAAGATTTTTTGCCTCTGCCAACAGCAGTATGAATGAATACAAACAGAAAAATGACAAGTGAGCTGGAGCCTTCTGGAAATCACTTCAGTGCCAGAGCAGCATGTCATTCGATAAGCCAGGAAGGAGGATGTTACGGCATCAGGTTGAGTTCAGCCCCTCATGTGTGAGGCAGGGAAGCAACACAAAGTTTTCATTTTTTCCTGTTGTGTGAAGACACAGGTGGGGGCTGAGAGATCGTAGCTACAGAGGTGCTCATTGTGTGCCTGCCAGGAGCTGTCAGAGCTCCCTTTCATCCTCTTGGATGGGGAGATTACTCTTCACCAAGAGGCAGCATGCCCATTGCGAAGCATGGAAAACAGGGAGGAGGTGGTCAGTTCTGCTTCTTCTCACACCACTGGTACAGGGTGACTTTGAAGTAAATTCCAATGTTTGGGCTAACTGCTGTTTCGACGGTAGAAGGTTTCATAGTTTCACCTTTCTGACAGGCAGGCTGTGGCTCTGCTCGCCCCCTCCCACAGCGATGCCTGGCAGGTTGCTCCCCCTCTTCCCCAGCTGAGGGTAAAATGCTAACAAAGAAGTGAGTGTCTTCCTCTCAGACGAGTCTTTATTTTTCTCTCATGTTGCTATTGTGTTGGCAATTCCAGCTGCAAATGTTGTGTTTGACCTTCAGTAAGGGAGCCTGGTGATTTGAATTCATTTCAAGCAGTTTTCTGACAGCAAGCCTTAACCAAAGCTCTTAAGGTTTCCCTTACAAAAGCCTCATGACAGCTTTGCTTGAGGCTTACAATGGTCAATGCAAGTGGAAGTAGTTTGTAAACTGTAAATGGCCTTATTAACTTCCTTGGAGTACTGGAACGAAGCCCAGGTCTTTGCTAGGCTATGTCTCAGGAGCTGAAGCAGGAGCCCCCCTTGCACTTCTCATCATAGCAAATCAAGCTCTGCGGGAGATGTATGATGCTGCTGAGACTCACCTGACAGAAGAATGTCACAGAAGATGGGAATATTTGGAAAATATGTTAATTAGTCAGGGTTTCAACCTTTCCTTATTCATTCCTCGTGGTCAGAGCCAGACATCTGTCAGTTTTCCTGGTAAAATGGAGTGGTTGCTTTACAGGTACAATGCCGTGCTTGGCCACAGTTACTGTCAGCGTGATAATGCAAATATCAGCCTTGCACTTTGTCCTGCTTCTGACTGATGGGCAGCTTGCCTGCTTTGTTTGAGTCCAGTTCTACAGTCACAGAATCCTTTAGCACAGTTCCATTAGAAGGTCCAGGAGAAAATAAGTAGTGTTCAGACTCCTTTCTGGGTTAGGTGCTGGGACTTGGCAGTTTGCCCCTAGTAAGTCAAAAGGCCTTTTGGGTGAGATGCTTATTTTCACACCTGTTGAGAGTTCCCACCTACTTTCCCTTTATTTTTTCTTCAAACTAGATGCTGGTAAATACTTATTATGGTTGCTAAAAATTCTGTATCAGTAACGAGAACGTTAGCATCTACGCCACTTGTCATATTTGTTACTCATTGGAACTGCTATGAATACATATAACTATAAAATAACATTCTGTCCTAAAAAATAATTGTGTGTCTTATGAGAGCCAGAATTTTACTTTTAGCTGCCCAGGTATACAGACACAACCATGAACAACATGTTTGTGAACTAAACTACTTATGATAATCTGGAGCATGTGACTGGAAGATACCCCCTGAGTTCTTCAGTCTGTTCCTCTGCTGTTGTTGCTGGTGCAATCCCGGTGTCTCTCCTCAGTAGTATACACCATCTTAATAGGACTTTTAACAGGTTTTGTTAGTGCTTTTTTTTTTGGTGGTCACGGTGGGGATGGTTTTGTTTTGGTTGAGGTTTGGACTTTTTTGTTAATTTTAAAGCTGTTTTAGACCACTGCAACTCTAATCGGTAAAAATCTTTCTAATCGTTGGCCTAATATTTGTACTTAATTTATACCTACTTGCCCAGCTGTAAATGCCTTCAGGGGTTAATTTTTTCCTTCTCAGTATTTACAGGTTTCTTGTCTTAGTATATTTGTAGACCATCCTTTAAACTGTTACCTTTAATTTTTCTTGTTCCATTGTTAGACTTACCAGCTTGCAGTTACCCAACTTGCTTTTATTTTTTGCCTTTTTAAATTCAACATTTGCTATTCTCCAGCTATACAGTAGCAACTCCAACATCAAAGGCTTATTTTAAATGCCTGATCCAGCAGTTTACAACTAATGTGAGATCAGCTTTGGATCCTTTTGTCTGTTGTGTTTTTTAATTTCCTTGAGTTTGTGGGCTCAGTGCATGTCATAGCTGTCTTCTAGCAGAACTTCTGTTCTTCATAGTTTCATTTACTTTAAAATGTTTGTAAAACAAGAATAAGGTTGGAAATGAGACATTTCTCTACAGAAAATATTATCGTCTGAGAACATACCTCTATAGTATTTCCAGTTTTTCTTTGGAAACTAATTTGCTAGTTTATTACCTAATGTAGGAAATTAATTGTAGAAATTCTTGGGAAACAACAAAAGGATTGTCACTAAGCAGATCTATTTATATAAAGTAAGAGGACAGTTTTCATAAGTAGACATTTTTTGCATTAGGAATTGGAACCAGATGAAATACTGAACTTTGACTTTGTCAGAATTCCTAACAGTTTGGAAAACTCTTGGGGGGAAAAAATTGTCATCCGAAGCATAAAGCGTGGTCTATGCTGCTTATAGCCTCTAAGGCTGGAATGAAGTCAGAGAAAACTGGGGATGAAGATACCAGTTATGGTGAGTAAGAGCCATTCTCCTCTCATTTTGAACTTTAAGCAAGATTTTAATACAACCTTTTAATCTGTTTTAGTTAGCCTGAACACCTTGATAAAAGAATTCTCAGTATGACTGACCAGACGTACAAGTCTTGTAATGCTGGCATATTGGAAGTACACAAGTAACTTCTAGGTCAGATTCTGTATGTAAACCAAACCCCTAAGCACTCCAAACCCTTTTCTAAACCAGACCTAAACCCACAATATAATACGGCAATTCTGAATGAATCTAGTTGTTCTCCATCTCAGGGAGATTGCAGCAGTCAGGTTCTGTACTGAGCTCTTCTAAAAGAAGGAACTTAAGTCATCTCAGCTGTTCTTCACACACAGAGGAGAAATTGAGCAATTCAGTGTGCTCAGTATTTTGTTTTTACATTGGTAAATAATATACAGTATGTATATTGCATGTATGTATATACATACTAACTGCTAAAGTTTTTAATACGTTTTTAAAAGAATGTCTTCTAAATTTAAAGAGATTTGGGAGGTCTAGAAGAAGCAGATAGCGAAAGTGCACCAAAAAGAGAGCCAAGAACAGTCTTGCTTAATATGTCGGCATTGTTTTACTGTTTTTCTTTTGTACCAATAATACCAAAGAAGTTTATACTGTTTGCTGTTGAGTTAGGAATTTCTAGACAGGCTGTTTGGTTTTAATGTGTCATGTAGTATGGCTTCACCTGTTTGAGATGTTTGTACATAGGCCTAGGATTATTTTGGTGCTGATATGTGACATTTTACAGAAATTTTTAGCAAGTTCATGGAACTCCTTTTGGGCTGTCCAGTGACAGTGTTATATTTCACTGTGAGTGCCAATTTCCCAGCACGAGCTCCTAACCTTTCAGAAGCATGTCCAAGGGGACCTGTCAAAGATCTGAATGTTCTTCTTCAGCTACTTCCCTTCATAAATTCCCCTTGTGGATATTGCTATCAAATCCTATATGTCTTTGGAAATTTTTTCCAGCTTGTTCTATGGCAAGAGAAACGTCTTTTCAGAGAAGTTTTGAAAGTTGTAACCTGCTACCTTTTAAGCAATTTGGAAAACACCTAAGTTTGGATGTTTTCTTGACAATGTATGTTTTCTAGATTATGTTTTCAGGAAGCTTAATAGCATTTTATATACCTGCTTTCAATGAAAGACTGCTGTGGAACAAAATAAAATAAAAAAATGAAAATATTAAGAAAAAAAAATGTTGTTGTTGAAATGGGAACCGTACCTTTGATGGAATCTGTTTTCGTTCTCTTCCCTGCAGCAATTCAGAAATCTTTGTAGAAATCCCTAGAGGAGAATGGCAGTGTGGCTGACTTCTTTCAGAATAAGCGTGCAGATGATATGTGCAATCTACTTGTGATCTAAACATTTGACTTTGCAGAGGAATCTGTTTCTCTTTAAACATGTTGCACCCCTCGACTACAGTTCTGGCTGACTGGACTCTATGGAAACATCATAGAGGCTATAAAAAGGTGAAACTGCTGTGTGTCAGATGCAAACCTCTTTGTTCAATTAACATCCAGTGTTCACTCGCCTAAATGCTACACATGCAAATTTGAGAAGGCTTTTTAAACTTCAACTTGATGTGTGACGTGATATTTTATTTCCAAAATCAGAGGTCTAATGTGGGCTACTGCTTTTTCTCTTTTATTTTGGAGTTTAATATGCTGTTGTGCAACCACAGCAAACAGTGTTGTGTAAAAGTGTTGAATTATTAAACCTAAGTTGGATTAAATCTGAACTTCCTAACAGAAAGTGCACTTAAATCATTTTGTCCTCGGTGGAGTGTCACCCCACCGGCAGGAGCCCTGACTTTGTAGTCTCTTTCATCTTGCTTATATGTCCAGTGATACAAGTCAGAGTTTGATCTGTGTGCTCCATGTGATCCCAGGCAAAGTACTCTTTCTGCCATCTGCAGTAACAAATTTGAGACTGCAAACATACTTAATTAACATAATAAATTATTTACTGTTCAAAATTTTAAGAAAGTAGCACTGCTTTAATGCTCTAAAAGAAATACATTGTTGTTGTTACAGCTAAGTGGATAAATTGCTTAAGGCACCACATGCTTAGAGAATTGAGGCTAATGGAATAACTTCAGTTTTCTGGTGTTTTACTAGCTGCTAGAATTAACCTAGAAACTGCTTTTAAGATGCACACTTTGTGCTATGCCTTTTTTGTGGGTGTGAAAAATTAAAATTCCCGAGCTTTTTATATTGTTCTTAATTACAACAAAATTTTTAAAAAGTGGCATTCGTTTCAGAGAAACAAAGTAGTTGCTAGATAGTAGACTTTTAGAAACTTTTGAGTGGTGGGAGGAAATACTTACCAGTGCTCTGTGCAGATGGAAAGAAACTGTAATTTAATTAGGATTTTGAGCTGATGCATGTGTGTGACAAAAGTGTGACCTGTATATGTGAATCTTTATTTCTTTATTTTGGGTGACTGAATCTGGAACTGACTCTAAGCTTGTGACATAATTAGTACAATAGTGCAAATCAGCCATTTTTGAAAAGAGTAATTTACTCCATATGCAGCTTCTCAGCAAGAGCCCTCATTAATCAAAGAAGGCCATGTACATCAAAGTGTTCCTTGCTTGCTACAACAACATCCATCATACCGCTAGTAAATGTGCTGTGGCAGGGTTTGATAAATATAATGCCTTTGATGTGCTGATAATTCTGTGTATTGGCACGCTGCTGCCTGGAGCTCCTGGGGTATGCACAAAAAAAAAAAATCTAAGGCAGTCCAGGTCTCTGTTCTAAAGCTGTACCTGGGCTCACTCCTAACTCTCTCAAAAGCCAGCTACATCTGAAGTAGGACTCGAGTGCGTTTTCACTCTCGCTTATGATTCAATGGGCCCATTTTTTTTATCTATTTGTTTTTAATCTGGATTCCCAGATGCTACAAAATTCCTTTGTGGGTATATTTATGCAGAGATGCAGCTTTAGCTGGCAAGAGCTTCTGTTTGTTGAGGCACTTGTATTTAATATGATGTATTCATTATTCTGTATGAATGTGCAGTAGAGATTTAGTGTAAAACTTGTAAGAGACCTCATATAATATGAGAAGATAAAGCATAAAGTGGTAGAGATTGGAGGGAGCGTGGTCTTATGGAAAAAAAAAAATTCATAAACAAGCTTTGTTAGATGAAAGTGAATTTGTTTTTAGGAGCTCAGTCCTTCAGGCACACAGAATGTGATCCATTCATTTATATTAATTCACTGCCTTCTCTACAGTTTGTCTGCTGCCAAAGTGAGTGACTGAAAACTCATCTTCAGCAAATAACAAAAATGATTACACATGAAGATTTGTGACATGTCAGAGAGGGGAACTCAAATTTTTCCTCTGTTTAATGCAAATTGTGGTGTTTCAGATCTGAATCCATAAAGAATAGCAGCTGAGCCCTGAAAAGCAGTACTGGTGCATTTTCAGTTAAACTATAATTGAGTAAATAGTGTAATTGATTTACTGAATTATAGTTTAGTGGAAGGACAAATTACAAACTGGGAATTTTCACCCTGACTGTTTTGTAGGTATACTATGGCAAGTCCCTGATTCTTTTCCTCTCACAAGCTACATCAGCTCACATTTTTTCCTAGAATGGGGTGTGAAAGCAAAACAGGGGAAAGGCTTAGAGAAATCTTTGTCCCCTGGGTGTAGCTGAGCCCTTCAGCAGCTGCCAGTTCAACCTGGGATTTAGAAGAACATCTGCCATCCTTCCCTCCTCCATCATATGTGGCATGTTGGGGGTTACAAGATCAGTGTTAAGTAAAGATCCCAAAGCCCTCTCCTTCTACTTTCTAGCCTACTGCGTTGCACTTGAGCCTATGGTGGCCCTTAAGTGGGATGCATGGAAAGCAGGGGCAGGTGTAACCTGCCAGTGCCACAAGTGATTTCATTTCCTTGAGAGGTATCTGAAAAGAAAGGGAAGGATGGGGGGAGTGGAAGAGTGTTTCAATACAAGATCTCAACTGGATACTCATCTGAGTGGTTTAAGAAATTTTTCTTGGCACCTGTAGGTACTTTGGGTAAAAATTTGTCAGCCTCATGGTCCAAGTGGAAACTGGTAGGGAGGAAGCAAAATAAGACTGACCACAAGTCATTGGTCTTTCTGCATTATCAGTGAGTACCAGTCCTAATATTAGTACTTTCAGGGTTTACTGCAGTGTGATTAATTGGAGGGCTCCATGTTTTATGGTAGTGTCATAGTTAAAGGGGAAAACTCCTGAGCTCACCTTTCACTCACCTTGCTTTTGCATATGTGTTTGGCTCAAGAGCATTTGCTAAATGTGGTCCTCCTATGAAAGCACAAGGGCCACTGAACACCAAGAAGCTTTCCAATATTTCTCTGTTATAATGCCAGCTGTGCTGAGCAACTGTCTGCCTCACCACTCAACATTTGGAGAGTGTTCAGTCATCCTCTAAATATGTCATTTGTTATCTCTGAGAGCTTGTGGTAAGAAAATACAGAAGGACTTCAAGAAAGAGTGCATATGGTTCATAAGCACCCAGAAAATGTTGAATAGTTTGCTTCTCCTTTGATTAGATTTGTTTGGGGTTTTTTTAAGTGACAATTGATATACAGATTTTGTGTAGGTTGTGGCATATGCAATTACTTCCTAGGAAGGTAAAACTTAAAGGGAACAGAACTTATAAAAAATGTGAAATTCTAAAGGAGACTTGTCTGGAACACACTGAAATAACAAGCCAATAAATAGAAATCAGTGGAAACAGTGGTATTGGTGGATACTAGTTTGCACTTTAAAGTGCAACTTTAAAGTTGTCTGTGTGCTTACTGCATGCTTGCTGCAGTTGGAACCTAACTGGTAAAGCACAAGTACCAATGCTGTGACTCCTGCATTTTGTTAGTTTGAACATGCTTGTCTTATGTGCAAAGTAGGTAAAACTGAGTACAGTGTGCTGCTTGCATTATTGCTTGTGTGTCTCTGCAATTAAATAGTAAGCTATTATCACAGTAAATAAAACTTTTTTACTGTGATCTCTGGTGTTCTTGGATGCTAACTTGGATACTAAATGTTTTAATGGCAACTGACTGAGCAACTCTGAAATAGCTAGGCCTCTGCTGAACAATGTGTTTACATAGATAATGTATTAAAAGCATTTATCTTGTACCACTGCATCATGTAAAAGAAATTGGGCACTATAATTCTGTTCTATGTACATAGGGTTACCAATACTAAATGTTATAGGAATAGGTAGTATTAAGTAGAAAAAAGGAATTAAGTTGTATCTACAAGATGACTAAAGCCCAGGTCTCCCAGATGTGCAGATAGTCTAAATAGTCTCTGATTCACATGAATGGGATGGAAATCAAAGTGAAGCTTTAGCCTCTCCTAATCATATAATCATAAATGAAATCAAATGTGCTTTTATCAGCTCTGTTCTGAAGGCTGAGATGCTGGCATTTGTTTATTTATCTGATAACAGGGTAGCTTAAAAATCATACAAGAAAAGACTGTCTTACCCTTTTGTATTCCATCGCCTCCCACGTGCTCCTAAATACCTTCTTGATTGGCATCACAGTTTTAAATAAAACTAGGAAAAGACAGGTCCTTTTGGCTTTAGACACAGTATCTGAAGCTACAGCTTGGTCTTTTGTCCTTCCAGATAAAGCTACTGAATGACTTAACAATTGCCTTAAAGACAGTAATGGGTACATTAAAAAGATATCATTTTGAAACTGTGTAATATCTGCAGAGAGATATCCATTTTAATGGAATAATCTAGCTAAACCATGATAAAGGTAAAAATGTTCCAACCTACCTTCTCTTTTTTTAATAAATTCTAAAAGCACAGAAATTTATTCTTACTGTGTCAATCATTCCATTTAAACAAAGCCCAAACTCTTAAGATTTTGAGACCCTGAGGAGCCACAGAAAGTGTAGCCATGTAAATAGTTTGACATTGGCAGTGTCTTTGCCTTATCCCAACTAGTTTGGTAACTTCTGATACCAACATAACAATCTTCATAAAAGCCAGGAGAGCAAGTACATTCAATTAACTGAAGGTCTCACATAAATCTATAAATATGCATATTATGACTAAGCTTTTCAAAAGTGACAGGTGACTTTTTTTGTTAACACATTTTTGATTGATTGTTTAGCAAGGACAGCTGAGCATTCAGGATGTGACCTACATCATGAACACAAGAGATGAGTCATTCCCAACCAGTTGATTACTTTTGAAACTCTTTTTCAGTTCTGTAATATTGCTACTAGGGAGTGTGCCATTATTTCTTTAGGAAGCACGCAAAGTGCATCTCACATGTTGGCAAAGTGGCCTTTATTTTGTTTTGTTACAACCTGAGGAGAGACAAAATCATTTATGGTGAGGCATCAACTGTGAGAAGTAGTGGGCTTTTAGAGGAACTGGAACATGGAGAGGATATGGGGATTACAGTGCCAACCATGTTTTTTGCTGTTGCAATATTCACAGGGTGAAAGATCAGCGAAAACTGTCTTGTATTAAATCTAAGCCTGAGGTATGCTGTATGCAGAGGTGTATAGTGGTGAAAAAGGTGTAACTTGAATTCCTATATCAAAATAGTGTGATTGTTGTTCTTTACTAATTTTAAAATTGCCCGCAGTGATTTCCTGAACTTGAAGCAAAGAAACTACTGATCAAAGTTCTTCCTTTGAGTGATAAGACAGCAGCCTGATTCTTGTATTTTTTTTTAATTTATTTTATTTTTATTTTGGTTTTAGATGATGAATATTTTATCATGATCTGTGCATAACAGCACAACACCTATTCACAGTGCAGCAGACACGCATTCATCAGCATATTGAATCTGGCTGTTCAGTGCCAGGTTCTGGAGGGGCCAGACAATTTCAAACTTCTTCTGTATAAAGAATATTCGTTACTGTTATTTATTGCTTTATGGGCAGAATGTAGATGATGATACTTGAAATCAATTTCTGCCTCTTTCTTTGTCAGATTTTCCCCATCCACAGGCTGTGGCAGGTGTGTGTATTGCCAACCTAAGAAAGTCTAGCTGGAAAATAATAACAAACTTTTATCTTCTGAAGTGGGGAGCATTCCCAATTGCATGGCACTGGGTAACATGAACTCCAAGTGAAAAATCATTCATCAGAATTATTAGCTTTCCAGTAATATTCTTCTGTACATATGTTTACTCAACTCTTGATAATTGTTGGGGGTTTTTTCCACTCCCCCAAGATGTCCTATTCTGAGCATAGGAACTCTTATCTTGCAGAGCAATGAACCTCTGTCACCAAAACCTGTTGTATATTCTCAGGCATTGTAAAAGCATGATTCAAAATCTTTTCATTTCTTTTATTGACCATGAAGTGTTTCAAATTGCGCCACTAAAAGTGCCTACTGCTTTAGTTCAGATTGTGATGTGCTCATGAAGGAAATCTCCCAATTGTCCCTCTAGTGAGCTTTGTTTTGGAGCAGTCATGGAATATGTGATTTGGATACCTAACAAATAAGACTTTACTGCAAGGTGTTCTCCAGGAGCATGTGTAATGCACCGCAGTCCTTGGGATTGGACTAAAGCTAGTTTTGAGTTTCACACACAGACGTGTACATATGGCTGGACCTCTATACTAACTGCTTCAGTCTTGCTCCTGCTACTCTGTACTACTTGCTAATGTAGTAAAATGCCTTAGTCCGTCAGTTGTGAAGATCTAGGATCTAGGATTACGTTTAGCTTGTTCTTAAGTATCTCTTTCAAATTGAGATAAGGCAAAGCTAGGTAGAGTTGAAAACATCTTGGAGATTTCCTGCCTATAGTTCAGGTAGCATGTAATTGATCAGTGAGAATTTGGTGTTGTTCAGATCTTGCTTGAGTCTATTGCAACATACTTTTTAAAAGTAGGATGATGTTCTAAGATATAGAACAAAACTAAACTGTATAAAGTACATTGGAGGATAACAATCTCATAGAAAATATTAAAATGCATTATTTGTGCAGTTGTAACTGTCGCTTATTTTGTCAAATTACATTACACTGCCATGAATTTAGAGAGCAGGAGACTAAAGTTTATGGCTCATTAGCAGTAACAGTTGTGCACCTACACCGTAATTCCTGAAAATGTATTTTCTCCTTTAGTATTGCATATACTGTGTGGAATGACAATAATTACAGAAACTAATTGAATGAGATAGTCATAACTCCAAAAGTCATATTACTCATTTCAGAATGCTTCATTTCCTGAAATAAACAATCTTTACCGAGTGAACAGGCATAACATCCCTTTAAGTTTATTAAACTCATTAAATTTCCTTAAATATGTTGAAAAGTGTATGCTGTGCATTTAATAAAGGGTAGAGATACATGCAAGTATGACATTCATAAAACTTAAAATCCTTAAAATGAAATTTCAGTGAAGCAATTTTTCTCAAAAGTTTGTTTTTCCATAGCTAATGGAAAATAGGAAAAGTTTTCAGAATTTAATAGATTGCATTTTTCAACAAACTTTTGTTGGTTTTTTGTCCTTGTATGGGAACAGTTGATATCCTTACTCAGTGGAAGCTTTAATGATTGCATGGTCAAAACAAGGCAATCCTTCCTCATTAACACAGAGTTACACTTCCTCAGTAGACGTCCCTTGAAGTATGTAGTTGCAGGTTTGAAGAAAAGCTTCACGTTCTAAAACCAAGGGGTATGGATACCCATGGGAGCACACACACTGCCTCCCTCTCTCCCCAAGTCTTGCAGTAGCCCTTAGGAAACACCTACAGAAGTGTGGTTGGATGTTCCTGGGTTGAAAGGTGGAGGCAGCAACTGCAGCACTTCGTCAAGGCTTGGTGCAGTGTGGGCCAGTTCGGGAAAGCTCGGCTGCTTAGCAGGTACCTGAGCCCTTCTTGAAATCGCAATGTCACTTTGGAAGAAACAGCTTCTGAAGGTTTCGTTTCATTATCATGTTGTGGAGGCCCTTTTAGCCAAACTGTAGCTTGAGCTTTAGTGAAGGTGAGGTAAAGATGTAACATTTCATGGCATTATAAGGAGGAATGTGAGGGGACTGTTGCATAGGTGAGCTCCTGTGGGGCTGTGTGTGTGGAGCACAGCAAACTTGTACCCTCTCATTCTTGTTAAACGATGAGTGTATGAAGGAGCATTGCATGCCGAATGCGTGCCTGATGTTGGCCATGTCCACCTTCCCTGTACTCTGTCTTCAATAACTTGTGGTTTAAGTGTTTTTTGCACTGAAGAGGTTTATGAGTCCACCAGTAATCCTAATTCTGCACTAGGATTTTTGATCTGTTTTTTTCTTTTGTTTTATTTAGATTTTTAATAACCCAGTGTTGCTTTTTGTAGTCATTTTAATAGAAAATGAAGGCTTATTTGTAGGAGTTAATGATTTCAGCAATACGAATTTCCAGGAGTAGATTCCCATTTCAATTGAAGATGCTATATATGAACTCGAAGTCTTGCCAGTTGATATGATGAGGTTTAATAGTAACAGACTACTTACTATAAAACACAGAGGTGTCTACTGTGTTTACATATAGTGCAGTCCTGCTCTTCCCACTGCACACTTCTGAGGTTGTACTTGGTTATTGCTGTAGCATACGCATTTTACATTGGCTTTTTTTAACACCCCTATTATTTTCAAAGATTTTGGTCCAATTGCTGTACCCTTACCTCAGGTGCTTTGTCTTCAGTAAAAAGGAGCCCACAGTTAGAACAAACAAAATATAAATCTTTAATCTACAGTTACCTGCTTTGCTCCATTTTGTAGGTTGCTTGTTTATAAAGTAATCAAGTGAATTTCTTCCTGGTGGAGAGTCTTTTAATGCAAACTCTTT
Organism: Todiramphus chloris collaris; assembly: GCA_025345505.1. Lineage (NCBI taxonomy): Eukaryota > Metazoa > Chordata > Aves > Coraciiformes > Alcedinidae > Todiramphus > Todiramphus chloris. Next base: position 3,396,718 of record JANVCC010000039.1, on the reverse strand, counting down.
TACTTGTGGAATTGCTCTCTCTGACATTGATGCTGACAATCTTCATCACCATTCATTCACTGTGTCATATAAAACAAGGTGATAAATGTACCCTTGCACCCTAGGGTGTTACAAGTACAACAATTTTTCTCCACTTTGCTTTCTTTTACCAGTCACTGTGTTTCTGGACTGCAAAACCTAATTGTAGTATCTTCTGCTTTCCTAAACGAGCTCATTTTTCTCCAACCTAACCCATCAGAGATGCTGTCAATCAAGGAGAAACATGTCACACACAGATCAGGGTGGCAAAGGGCCACAGTGTTTAGGCTATTCGCAGAAAATACTTTAAACCATTTTGTGTTAAAGCCTAGATTTTTCTATTTGCAGTCTTATCAAATGAATCCTTTTTTTTTTTTTCCTCATGTGTCTTCAACAACAAATTGTAAACAAAACAGGTAAATGCTAAGAATAGATCTGTATAGTACAAGAAAAAAATCCAAGGTGATAAGTAGGTATTTCTTCCTAATAATTTTGAGTGTTGTACGTGGATACAGCCAATTTCCCTGTCGTATCACAACTGACTATAATGGAATCTAATAACCATTGGAAATTATATTAGTCTGCACTCTCCATGTATCTAAGGGGGACAGAAACCTAAAAGCAAGTGGATGGGTCAAAATAGGGTGACTTTGACTCAAACTCATTGGCTACAAGTATTCATTATAAACAAAATCTGTCAAATCTTTTCACTAATAAGGGTGTAGATCTTATTACAGCCTCAGGACAGTAATAAGTTATTCTCTGACATATGTGAATTTTATGTGCCTACTCTATAAAAAGTGCAGAGTTTCCATAGCAATTTTGATACTTCTATGATACATGATGTGACAGGATGTACCATTTTTCCTTCTTCCATGATAAATTGTGCCCACCACTCACACACGAGATTGCTGCTAGAAATCAGAATTTCATGTTGATGTCAATAAAAGCTAATATCAACAATTAGGCTTAGATGTTTGTTCTGGCAAGAATAACTTTATTATTATTTTTTCACTGCTTCATTACTAAGCTCAGCAATTCTGAAACCGTAAATCAAGAATGAAAGGAGGAAGTCTAAAAATTGGCTTAGAAAATTTTAGGGATAAAACTTATAAGAGGAAGAGGTGTCCCATAATAATGTTGAAAATTTGAGTCCTTTAAGAGTATCCATCCGTGTTTCTTTGTTTCTGATCAGCATTTACACGTACCTACACAAAAGCAAGAAAGGCAGGCTTCTTTCCCTTGGTGACTGACGGCATCTTTCCACAGACGGAGAAGCACAGGTCTTTTGCTCCATACTGCTGTGAAACTCCTCTCCCCTTAGATTTGGGTGTAAAAATGTCCGTCTGATCACCTCAGCTGGGAAATTGGAACTGGTGGGCACGGTGCTAACTGTTCTGGCCCTTTACTTGCATTCAGCTACAGTCAGAACTGACAAAGCTGTTAGGTAGCTCCAGCTGCTGGCTGGGACTGTGCAGATGGTGGTAGCATGCTCTGGGCAAGAGTGGAACATGTTCTTTTTGGCCCAAACCATGCACCAATGTAAAAGGCTTCTGAGCCTGCCATGCCCTGATCTTTTCACTTGGCCAAGCTGCCTCCATGTTCTGCATCTTGTCTGAAATAATAGAGCTGTGGAGTCCTTGAAATTTCAAGTTGGGTTTTTTTGGTGGGTTTTTAAACATAGCTATTTTTCACTATCTTTGTTGTTGTCATTGCTCTGAAACACATGAGAACTGATTTAGTGGCTTGTTTTGTGAAAGCACAAAACCAATATGGGCTCATTGAGATCTTGAGAAGTTTAATACATAAGGCATAACCCATGCCCCAATTTACTCATTGGAAATTTGATATTTACAGTTACTCTCTTTGGAATCTACTCTATTAACTAAGCATCACATGGTTTTAATGATTCTATTAATGAAGCAAAATATATTTATCAGTAAATAAGTAATGTAAGCATTTTGACAATACTTTGTTAATAAAGGAAAATCTAGACTATGTGAATGAATATAGGGTTATGTTGTTAATATAAAGACATTTTGGCAGAACACACTATTAAAAATAATTCAGCCTTGTTTGTTCTGTGCATACAGAAGCATCACTTCTTGAATTTCAGTCTGGTGGACATTCTGAGTCACTTTGTATCTCACTTCAAATATACCATAGTGGACTCTTGAAGGGAGAGCAAGTTAACTCACTGAACTGTCATTATAGCAGCTTTTTCTTTGGTATAAGACAAAGACCTTTCTTTGAAAACCTCTTGTGGCATGAGTAGCTTGTGGGATGAGTTCATGGTCACAGAAACAGGGAATGTAGCTTTCTTTTAGGCTTGTAAAACCAGGGCCACATACAAAAGGACACTATCTACTACCCTCTGTAAATATGCCTTACATTAAAGTTTAGTGACAAATCATACAGAAGTATCAGCAGGGTGTCTAACTGAGGTTAGATCCCACCAGCTTCTGCAGGAGCTGAAATTAATTGTTAAGGTTAATTTTTCTGGGAGAAACTTGTTACGAACTGCATAGGCTGGAGGTTGCCGACTGTGCCCACTGTTTCTTCACTTCTAATTAATTTACTGTGTACGTTCAAAGTTAGGTGTCAAAAAGGGTGGAGACGAAGCAGGAATAGGAAAGACATTTGCTGATAATGAATGTGGTTTTAACCCTCGAGAGGAGAGTGTTTACCACACTTCTGCAGTCCTTGTACCTAATTTTACGTGTTCCTCTACTCAGTGTACCAATGCATCAAAATTTTGAGACTCTTCAAGGCTTAATTTTTTTTTTATTTGTGAGAAATTAACATTATTTTGTTCTGGTTTTGCTTTGTGTGGTGACTTCAGCTAGAGCATTTTCCAAACTGTAACTTTTCCAGCAGTATGCAAAGTCAATTACCAAAGAAGTTCAGCAGACAGCTAACCTGAAGGACATCAGAATCCCAAAGTAATGAGTAGGGCTGCAGTAGGGTACCAAGGCTGAGTAGGAATCATGTACCTGCTGCATGCAGGGATGAATTTCTTCTTCTTCAAAGCAGTTTTTAAGCGTGTTTAGTGCTATCCATGTTAATACCAAGTGTTTTTCTGGAGGGATCAATGTTTTTTTGTAGTATGTCATATTAGGGTAAAATCTGAGTTTGCATAAATATCTCATTGTTTGAGGTTATTAAATTATACAATATAGAAGGGACAATAATTTACAGGTGTAATATACTGCTATGTCACAGAGCTGTATCTATTTCTGTTAAGTATATTTTCAGTGAAATTGTTCTTTTGGGGTTTTTTTTGTAAATATATGGATTAATTTGTAGAGCACATAAAAACTTTAGATTTATGTTGATTTTTATGTACCAAAAAGGGGTGATCCCCTAGCACATGTCAGTTATATTGGTCTACATTGGAGTTTGTATTAAAAAGAAAAGAAGTTAATCATTTCTCATTTATTGATCTAGCAGTTAATTGTATTGCTTTTCAAAAACAGTCTCAAAGTAGAGTGTACTCTTATCCTGATAGGCTAACACAGATTCCAATTTAGGAAAAATGAAACAGGAAGAACTTGTCGGCATTATTATTGTGTTTATTGTGGTTGTAAATATAGTCTTGTCATATTATTTTTCAGTAGAATAAATGCTCCTAGCAGACAAATTTAATGTGACCTTGCTATCGCACAATCATAACTAGCTAAACATATTTTGGGGTTTCGACTACTGATAGTTCAGTTTCCTGGTGACCTAGAGAAGGCTGTTGAAAATGTGGTAAATATCCATTCAACAAAAAGAAGGGAAAATTTGAACTTTGGAAATAGTGTCTGCTCAATATTTTTGAAAATATCCCTTATTTCTTGTCCTGTTACATGTATCTTTGTGGAGACAGTGGGGCTGTGTTCTAGGTGGCATTATAATATATATTAACTGTTTCTTTTTTGCTGATGGTGTGGGTTCAAGCTCTTGCTATTCTTGAGTCCTTTTCCATAAGGGCAGGGCAAGCAGAGAGGTGGAGGACAGGGGAAAAACCAGTGACAGAGGAATGCAGTGCCTGTCCCTGATGCTGACTCTTGTGAGTTTGGCGTAGGAGAGAGAGGTCTGTCTGGTGTGAGATGCAGCTGCCCCTGGAGAGACAGTCTTGGAGAACGTGGAGAGAGCAGCCTGAGAGGAATTTATGGGAGGACAGCACGAATGGAAAACAGGTCTTCTGGTTTATTCTCTGGCATGACTTTAAACTTCTGTGAACTTAAACCCAGCTATTTCAGTTGATTCATTTGACTTAGTTTTGGACTTGCATTGTAGAAATCTAAATCCCAGGAAAATAGCCTGCTTCTGTTTTCTGTCCTTTTTCTTTTTTATGGATTTTAATTTTGTTGGGAGTAGGGAATGAAGGGACACTGACCAATGTTATTCTTGCTAGAATTTATTTTGTCATCTCTCGGTAGCAAAAGCCCTTCACCTTACCTTGTTTGCATTATACTCTCTCACAGCTTATGCGCTAACATGGTGGCAAGTTTGTTCCTTTACACCTTTTGTAAATGCAGTTTAAAAGAACAATAAAGTGTATGACAATAGCTTGCATTATCTGGGGGAAAAAAATGCCTAGGAAGGCAATGGGGGTAATTTGGCAGAGCTACCTGGAAGCCTCAATGAATTCCTGAACCTCACTTTGTTAAACAGGCAACACCTGAGTGGCTGGTGTTGATTTTTACCATTTTTTGTTTTCTGTAAGAGGTTTTGCTAAGGCACAATGATCTAATCCTTTCTGACCTGCTGCTCTGCTTACATCTGCCCCACCACTCTTGTTTTGGCAGTTCACGGAGCTATGTAAACCAGTTCATTATTTAGCAGGGTTATTAGAAACCTTGTTTATTATCTCGTAGAGATATGAGATGACACGTTTCATCATGGTTTTTTCCTGTATGTAAATATCCAGGTTTGCATGATCTTTCAAATTCAGATGGACACCTGGGTTAAATGGGAAGTTGCTGAGAATTTTTGAAGATAAAGTACTTTGAGCATAAGAAGACTAATTTGATCGAAGTCAACCTGTTTTCCACATTCATTAGGTTCAGATTTGCTTTAATAATGCAATTTCTATCTTCAAAGGTTTAGAAACCCAAAACCTCATTTTGTTTATAGTACATTTATGGATTAGATGCATCCACTTAATTATCTTGGTAGTTTTCAGTTCCGTGTTACAATGAATTTTATCTGCAACTATTGAGAAATGACAAATTAGAAGTGACAAGTATTGATCAAATATTTTCAGCAATCAAATTTTTTCAAACAAAACTGAAATGTGAAAACTGAAGTGTTTTTCTGGATTGTATCTCTTTTCAATAAGTTTTTCTATGGACAAAACTTGAAAGATTGCATTTGGTCTCTTTTTTTTGTGATTCATTTGATTTTGACTTTTTTGTAAAGTGAAATCAATACAAATACCTTACAAATCATTATAATATTATTGAATGTGCTACACATAAACCAAATTATATACATTTTGATCAGGGAACCGCAGAGTAAAATCAAACCCAAACAAATAACTATAAAGCAACAGCCTGGTAGAGATCTTGCATAAACCACCATGTTCCATTGACAAAGCAATATATTTGGTAGGCAAAATAATATGTAACTCTAATGAGGTGTTTAAATTTCAGACCATGTTTCACCTTGTAGTATTTCTATTTTATGAATGAACAGAACCATTAAATTAAAAATGAAATGAGGTGGTAAATCATTGATTTGGTTGTATTTGAAGTCGTTGTATGCCTCTGGATTTTTCTGAAAGGGGGGTGGGAGGGGAAAGCTTGCAAAACTGTTCTATAAATGTTGCCTTCAGCTTGGCTATTTTCCTTTCATTTAATTAAAACCTCATTCCTTCTTTCAATTCTGGTCTATTGGAAAATCAACAACAAAAAGTTAGGCACTCCTGACTAAGCATGGTTTACTTAAAAGGCCAGGTAGCTCAAACCTCTGGAGGATTTGGTATCTTACCATTTTGTTAATGAATGGCACTCACTGGCTTTCCCGAAATCTCTTCAGTTCTTCCGTATAATGGTTCCAACTGTCCCAAGGATTTTGGCTGCATTAGAACAATCAGAATTTGCATTTTACAATATTGCACAGATCTTCACATGTAATTAGACAATCGATGTGTCGCTGCACTTGTGCATAGCTGCGTTGGTCTGATTTCAGGAAGTGTCTGAGTCCTTGATAATATTCTTACTACTCAGAGGAAGCACTAAAATGGAAACTTCACACAATTCTGATCATAACCAACATACTGAAACCTTTAGGCTGCACAATGTTTGGAATTTCTAGTTTAGGTATAGCATGGTAGAAAAAAGCCTTAATTAAGCTTAGGCTTAGTAACTGGATATCTACCGATTTCTTCAAATACTTACCTTTGTGTTAAAAATTTCATTTCAGCACTTGGGAGATAATGTACTGGATCCTAGAGAGTAGGTGACACTGGCAAGAAAATAACAGTATGCCAACTTTGGGCATCTGGTGTTTTCTTCAGGCAAGTTGCCGTAATTCATGAGCAGTTCCCCTCCAACCACTCTGTGTCTCTTGCTGGAATCTGTGTCTTCAAAGCATGTCTTAAATCAAACATTCTGTCAAAGAACCAAGAAGTTAAACCAAGAAACACGTACTTCCTCTGTGAGAAGTGATCATTCTCTTCATCTTGGTAGTGGCCCTAGGTGAAAATTGTTATGAGAAACCTATGAGTCCTAACAAGACTGTTCTTGCACCTGACTTAGTTCTCTGTCTTCCACTTCAGCTCAGAGATGCTCAGTGGCCTCCAGCAGATCACACAAAAATCGTTTCACCCAGGTAATCATTCTCTTTCTGCCGTTAGAATAAAGGCACGACAGTTCTCTACAATTCTAGACTCCGTGATATTTAAAGATTTCTTTAGGGTCAGCAGCCACAGAACTGAGAGTATTCATGTGAATTGTGATGGCCCTAAAGTCTGCAGCTGTCACCTTTAAGTGAAATGGAAACAAATGTTACTGTCTCTGGCTTTGAAAATTTTTGATAGCCATAAAAACTGAAACCTCTTTTTTCCATTAAACCTCAGTAGTACTGGCCTCTCCAAGTAACATCTGGTTAGTCAGTCAGGTACAACAGCCTGTACAATGGTAGAATTTACATTTGAAATAGCAACTACCTGATAAACTTCAAACTTAATGAGGAGATTCTGAACTTGAAAATTTTTATTCTTTTTCCATTAAAGTATTAATAGAAGATATTACCTCTCTTTTGCTCTTGAAGCGCCAAGGGTTATTCTGTCACTGATATGTGTAGGTATTGGAAGTAGACTTGATTAAACACGTGTTAAGGATTTCAGTCTCTGAATTTCTATGTATTAGGGTGTGTACTTGGATTTTTAGCTTTCCAGAGTTCATGATTGCTCTGTGCTTACATTCTCTGAACAGCAAATTTTCAAATTCATCATCCTGGTTTTGATGTCCAAATCATCAGGTGCTAAGTTATCAAAGGGAACTGACTTTACCTCTGAAAACCAGGCTCTCTTAAGTGCCTAAAAACAGTCACTGTGTGGAAACTGGAGCTTGAAACAATAAATCTTTACTGATACAGAATGACCTAAAAGTAAGTTATATTTTACGACTGAGGACAGAAGCTATGTTGGGTACATAACCCACGACATTTTTTTCTCTTTTCCTGATCTATGTACTTTGCTGTCACGCAAAGAACTTCAAATACACACATGCTAAATGAGATATTCTATTCAAATAAATTGAAGTGAGGATTGTGTAATTTACTTGCACTTTGTAACTAAGCAGTCTATGGAGAGAGAATAATTTGCTGAAAGAAAGAACAGGTAATTTTGAGTGACAAAGTCAGAAAAGGCTCTTTTGCAAGACAGTTCATGAACAGGAAATGACAAGATTTGTTGCAAATCTTTTCTGCGTTTAACACAAGAAAATGTTGGTTGCTCTGAGCTGATGTACTTACCAAAGTGATTTCTGACAGCCAAGTACCTTTGGCATGTTCCTCAAAGACTGAGAAGTCTGTTAACCTCTTGATCAGGAACCATAAGAAGAGGAGACAATACAGTAGGTAGTTATTCACTTTCAAAATTTAGACTGGCTTCTTAATTGTTAACATAGTTGTTCTTTTTCTAGGAACATGCTGAAAATATGATATGCTGTGAAATCTGTGTACATAGAATTGGTCTTAAGCTTTGCAGCCCAAAATGGCCCATGGTGCTTTTGTGGAAATGGTGTGCTTCTCTCCTGTACCACAGGGGCTTGTTGATGTGACATGGCCTGGGTTTGCCAAAAGGGGCTGCTGAGTTACCATCTCTTGGTCATTTTTCCATTCGATGTCTTTTATAGCCTTCCCCCCACTGTTTGAAAAATGCTTTGTGAGTCTGTAAAGAGCCTCTGAAATGAATAACAATGAGGTCAAAAGAAATAAAATGAGCTTGTTACCATGATGGCTGTTGAAAATTTATGAGACCCACTTTGTGCCAGCAAAACAAACTCAGCTGCTTTCTGCCTATCTGCAAGAAAAATGCCCTTTATAAAAAAAACAAACCCAAGAAATCTTACATTGTTTAAGTGCAAAGGTGTGGGAACTTCTCAGCTGGAACAGCTGTTAGATTCTTCATGCTTCAGTCGTCCTGTTTTCTCAGAAAGAGCTCTTTAACACTGTCTGATTTAGGTTGTCTTTTTAAGGAAGACTGTTCAAAAGATCATGCAGAATCCACTCATTTAGTGAGAGGAGGGAGACATGGACACAAACTGATTTGCGTCGATTGACAAAATGCTAAACCAGGTATTTTGTGATCACTTATTCTGTGATAAACCATTCATATCCAGCATTGGATTCTTTTTTCTTTTGGTCATAATTCTGTTTTCTTTTTTTTTTTTTTTTTTTTTTCTTTTCTTTCTAGTGAAAAGTACTATTTGTCAATATGTTTACTCAGTGCCCATTAATGCCTGTAATGATAAATATGACTTTATATCTTTAATTCCGTGGAATGGTTAGTTACCACAGTGGCCATGATTCAAATGGTTATGAAAATATTTTTGTCTTATTTTCCTTTGAAAAATCCCTTAAGGTAGGGGTTGAAGCACAGTGGTGAAAGTGAGGAAACCCAGTTCTGTCGTTGCTTGTGCCATGCCAGTTTGGCAGGTAGACTATGATATCCACAACCTCCTAGGATTTCAAATGAAACATAAAGAATGGCAATGTGCTTTAGAAACTTTGAAGATCAGTTTGCATCAGAGAACACCCTGCAAAAAACCTGGGATAGTTTTTAAACAAGATTAATGTATTGACTGATTTTTTTTTTTTTTTTCTTTCTTTCATTCTTTCTTTCTTTCTTTCTCCTCATACAGCGTTAATACAGGGTTTGATGCTGCAGCACCTCATGTATTCTGGCCGGTATCTCAGACATATATATACTGGGTCTGGTTAGGATGGAGTTAATTTTCTTTATACCAGCCTATAGGGTGCTGTGTTTCTGATTTGCAACCAAAAGAGAGTATATAATATGCCAGCGTATTACCTGTTGCTGAAGAGTCCTTACACAGTGTCACAGCCTTCTCCATTTCTCACTCTGTCACCCACCAGCAGGTAGGACACGTGGAAACAAGAAGCTGTCAGGGGACAGAGCTACAACAGCTGACTTGAACTGACCAAGTTGCTGTTCCACTTCACTTAACATTGTGCTCAGCAGTAAAAATGGAGGGAACGCAGGTTAGCGCTTACCAGCAGTTTGCGGCACTATCTTCAACTTCCTCTGTTTTATTGGTTGGTTTGTTATCAGCACTATTTTGGTCCCAAACACGAGATGCAGCACTACAATGAAAACTAACTACACCCCCAACAGCCCCAGTACAGTTTGTGGTCTCACCTTGTTTTCGCTGCATGTGAAGTTCTGGGATGATACCCCTGGGTTATGTGAAAAAAGAAATGCGTAGCAATTAGAAGTGCAGGACGAGTTTGGGGCTGGGATTGAGACACACATGATAATGAAAACCACCACCACAGACAACCAAAACTCAAACAATTATGCACAATCTTTTAAACAAAGTGCCCTAAAACTAGCTTTGTGAGGCATGTGGGGCTTTTCTTGGTATACTACTGGTGTTCTATTTCATAGCCTAAAACCACACGTTTATTTTTTAACCTACTTGCAGAAATGAATTAGAGGAAAGGGTGGGAGAGAATGGGGGACTTGTGAAATAGTTGTTCTATGTCAACTGACTCTTTTTTTTTTTTTTTTTTTTTTCTTCCCCTTCCACCTCCCCAGTTCTTTTTCATTCTGCTCCACTTATAATGTGATCAAATTTCTGTCTCTCCAGCTGATGAATCCAATTTCATTAGAAATTCAGTTTTCTGAAGCCTATGTTTCTTTCTCCTCACCTTTGGAGCTTACTCTTAATATAATTCATTTACACATTTGGTTGTTTATTTCCTTCATTGTCCTTTTTTATCTGTCTGCATTTCATTCACTTGCTGAGTCCTAACAGGACCCATTTTTCCCCACAAGGTCTATATCAGTACAGTGCCACCAGTGCAAGACATTCCAGTGATATATTGCACCTATACATCATCAAAGCAACAGGGGTTTGATAAACAGCTTTCTAATACATCATTAGATCATCACTGATGGCACTTTGATGATGTATTATATTAGGACATCATCAGAGCACTGTCATTCTAGTGATGTATTTATAAACAGATGGTGCTGTCATGCAAGAAAGAAGGGGAAGCAGAAGAGAACATTTCACTCTGTTACAGTAAAATATGTATCCCCACCATTCATTCAGGGAGACTAAAGACAAAGACCCTCTGAAGGCACAATTGTCTCATTAGCTGCATTTGCTCTTAAGTCCATTGACTTATTTATCTAGCTCCTGGTAAACAGGTAGAGAATCCTTTGTGGCTGGCAGTACACAGAGCTCTTTGAAACATATCTTCATGCTTGTTTTCATTTGGTCATAAAGTTAGGGTTATATATCATTTTTCATAGTTGTGTGTTTGTATGTATAATTAAAATGAATTTTAGTTGATATAGACATAGTAAAATTGTATTTCTTGCACGGGGTGTTGTGTTGAAAGAATCAAGTCAAAAGACTCCAGCAGCAGCAATAGATGCACTTGGCACACCACTGGACATTAAGTGTTTACTCCAGAAGTTCACTAGTTCCCATAATTCTGTAGGATTGTTTTCTCCTCTCAAAACCATTGCTTTGAATGAGTTTGAAGCTTCAGGACCATTTATTGATGAATCTTTCATGTTCTTAAGAATAATTCTGTTGTGAAATACCTGTTCCTGTTAAGTAATCTTCCTCTGTTGTAGGGGCAAAATGTTTTAGGTACAGAAAAGAAAGGAACAAATTATCATTTTAATTTTAAGAGATACAGATCTCATTCTGTGTAGAATCATAACTGCTAAGATAATTATTAAATTTACAGTCAGTATCAACTGTTCTGAAAGCTAGCTGTGTAGATTGTTAGATAAACTCTTCTGTTATCATTTTTCCTAAATGAATAGGATCATCAACACCTTCATTTGCTGGTTTAGTGCATCTGTTGCTCTTGTGTAGTCTTGCTGGACTGCACTGTTTAACTGCTTTTGCTGAGGAAGTCTTTTCATGTTTCATTTAGGTGAGGAAACCGAGAAAGACAAAGATTGGGTGAACTGTCCAAACCACACGGAGGTCTATACTGGGGCTAACAAACTCCAAATAGTCTCAACCTTTGTCCAAAGCCACAAATGATGCAGCAGGTAGGCCAGTCTTATGCCAGTCTTAGGCCAGTCTATATTTACAAGGCTATGATTTGGAGTCACTGTGATAAAATATGACCAAAGTTCTTATCTAAAGTTATTTTGGAACATCTGTTTTGGTCATTTGATTTTCATACATTTTTGGTATTGTTCTCCCTTTCTCCAGTTAAAAAGGTGTATATTTTTAGAAAGATATTTTTCAAGATACTTTACAAGATTAGTCATCAAAATGAAAATTGTGCCCTCACAAAAGATACACTTGCAAATATATAATATCTATTAAAAAAAACTATAAAAGCAATTATCACGTAAAATGTATTTTAAATATCCAGCTGTACTGTAACAGGACAGGAGGTGGTATACAGAGAGATTTGCTTTCCTATTTGTGTCTCTTTCCTATTAGAGTAAAAACTTAGTGTGCAAGAGTTGAAGGCTAAATGCCATTTCATTTTGCCCACAGAGAAGTTTGCCATGTAGAATTGTAGATGAATCTGTGCTTTCTGAGAAAGGGCACTCCATCAAAATAGTATGTATGGCAGTGGGTACATTTACAATGGGGGGAAAAAAGGTGAATATTTCCTTCAGTAAAGGTTTGTCAAAAGGAACATAAGGATGCTGCCTACTCAAAACAAGAGCCAGCACAATCTAGTCTCTATCTAAAACTTTGTGAGATCACTGGCAGTATGGGGCATCATTTGCTTGAAGTAATTATTGTTCTAGTTCTTGTACTCTGGGATGCCTTTTAAAGTTACAGAATAGAAATCATTTTGAGACAGTGAATTTCAGAATTGAAATACATGAGGCAGACATTAGGAAAGAAGGAGATACTGTTATACTAATTCTAGAGATGGACAACTGAGCAAAGAGAAATAAAATATTTTCCCTGAGGTTCCTGTGTCTGCAGTAGAGCTGAGACTTAGAGATGAGAAGATGGGCAGATCTTCAGTCTTTGGTTCTAGTGTCTCTACTATGATTTCATCTTGTTGAATAGAAGGAGGAAAATCCAAATCAATAGTCTACTGCAGCTGTACTTCTTAACATAAGAGTCTCCAACCTGGGGAACACTAAAGCATTCCCAGGTCTTCAGGGTAAAAATTATGATGTTAAACTCAAGATCTGGAGCAAGCTCTGGTTAAACTGAGCTTTTGCTGAATCCTTGCTGCACTGAGGGATGGGTTTGAAATATACTAACATACTGCATTTGACCAGACCTGAAACCAAGTCACAGAAGCCATTGGTAATGCCAACAACACACTGGGTTCTGTTATCAGGAGGGTAGCCAAAGGCAAAGGGAAGTGATCCTTCACCTCTGCCAGGCACTCAAGAGAGTAAGTCTGGATGGTTGTGTGCCATTTAGTGTACTAGACAGGCAGTAACAAACTGGAGAGAGTCCAGCTAAGGGCTACCAAAACAGTCAGGGGGCTGCAGCACAAGACCTATGAGGAGAGGCTGAAAAATCTTCCTCTTCTGAGGAAGACCTTGAGCTACTGCAGTGTCTCTTCAGGGACAGCTCAATATGCCTAAATATTGTGCAGTTTTCTTCTCTAGAGGTGCTGTTCAGTTATCCGGGGATTCAACCAAAATGATGCGAAAAAGGGAAAATAATGTTCCGGCTGTGTTTGGTAGAGGTGGTGGATCTTACACTGTGGAGATTTGCTGGCCAAATAAGAAATAGAAAACTGTGGATATATGCAAGTCTCATGAAATTCCCTGAACCTTGGCATTCAGAGAAGGATAAATTTGTTTATTGAAGATAATGAAAAATACTGTTTGGCAATCACTATTCAGCAGTGTTTTGAGCTCAGAGAAGGAACAAAGATGGTGCCAAAACTATTCATGTTAGATTTATGCAGCCATTAAAATTCAAAGTAGTGGGGTATTCTGTACCTGCTGCCTTGTCTAATGGGGAGAAGCAACTTCTTTTAACACTGGAGGGCATTTTCCACTTGAAAGGTCTGTTGGGTTGAACTCCAGTGTATAAGCTACTATATGACTATTCAAAGAGTACAGCAGGGTCTGCATTTCTCTCAGCTCTTTCTGTGTAGCGTACTACAGCAGCCGTGGCATTTCTAAGAAGAGCAAGCAGGGTCATCTAAGTCATGGTAGCAACCTGATTAGGTGGGTTTAATGACACAAATGTTTCTAGCTCAGTAAGGAGTGGGGCATGGTTGTCTGTAAATCTTCCAAAAGTCAGTTTTAGGAGAATGTTGTGACAGTTATTGCTACAAAGAGGAATAACATGATGTAGTAGAAACAGATCCCTTTCAGGAGGAAACAATCTTGATGCTAACAGAAGAACCCCATAGGTCATTCAAGCTTTCTTTTTTTTTTCCCCAATTACAGGTGCTGTGGTTATCTTCTCTTAAGATACATTCATATATTAAAACCAAAATTTGCTCAGACAAAATAGAAACTGCCATCAAATAAGAATATCTGATTGAAGATCATGGGCCATCTGCTTCTTTGGGTTACAGTCTATCTGTTGTACTCAAAGACAAAAACATAACTAATTGGAAAAAAAAAATCAGCTTCAGGAGTTGATGAATATGGGAGCATAAAATAGTGCTAGAGCCTGCAGTCCAGGCAGGCTCACCCCAAACTGGGGTGCATTTTATGCAAAAGAGTGAAAATGCATCTAAAGAAAGCACAAAATTTTCTAATTATTCTTTTTTTCCCCTTTGAAATTGGGAGGCACAGCAGTGTTAGGCTACTTGAAATACATAGGTTGCTCTGAAGGTAAAATTTTAAAACAATATGCAGATTTCTGCTAAGGGAAAAGAGATGGTATTCTCTGGTAGACAGAAGTACACTATGAGATGCAAGTATTTCCCTTTGCTTGGCACACTTTAACTCAGACTTGTGATACTGTTTCCAGTTTTGGACCACCAGAACAAGATGTTGATAAACTTGATCAAGCACAGAGGTGGGCCCCATGGTAGTTAGGGGGCTGTAAGGGAGGCAAAACAAGGGAAAGAGGCTCCACTGAGAAAACTTAAAGGTGGCTTTAAATTTATAGCTGTAGCCTTTCTCTGAAGTTTTCTTGGATAAATCAGACATAACTCACTTTCAAGAATATTCTTTCTGAATGTACTGTTGATTGATAGGACCCACGTTTTTTTTACTCTGTTCCAAAAAAGGAACGCTTCACATTTCAACTAAGAGGTTTAAATAAGAAAGGTCAAATTTTTTTGGTATGTAGGCAATAGAGAAATATCTCCAAAATGGATGTCTGAGGTTGTATGTGAGAAGATTGAGAAGATATTTTCATTTTAAGTCTGCAGAATAGAAATCTGAAGTATTTAGAGTCATGCTAGGATTTGTTCACTTAAGAGGCAAGTGTTATTTATTACTAGTTATGAGTAAAATAAAATAATTTTGTTATTCTCAACTTGTCTCATTTGTTTTTTATCCAACATACGATGGCTTCATAAGCGTTCAGCAATTATTTTCTATATTGATGCAGGTTGAAGAAATAAACTCCTTTCTGGTCTTTTGCTTTAAAAACGAATGTGTTGGAGGCCATAAGTACTTTTTCAGATAAAAAAGAACATTTATATCACTGTAAGAATAAAAGAATAGATTTGAAATGTTGGCCAGCCAACTGCGTGTGTCGAAATTATTAGTGAAAATGGAAATCATGTATTTTGTTACTGCAAATGGGACAGACAAAGGGAAATCATGCTTTCTGTCAGAAATGTGAAATGAGATTGATACTGGGTGGTATTCCATTATTTCAAGATGCCAACAGTTTTGACACTCCAATTGCAATTACCGGAGATAGTGGCTCAGCAAATTGAGAAAGAAATTAGGTTTGATCGCATGAGAGAGAGCAAGCCATAAAAAGCCCTCCCTCCCCCTTTTTAAAGGTATGTAGATTTGCCTGTAAGATTTTTCCTCAAGAAAACAAGGGGAGGAGGAAGTTAAAAAAAACCAAAACATAAATTGGAGCAATCTCGGGCACTATGGAAATTCAGGCAAGTTCATCACCTTCCCTACAAATAATGTTGATAAACACTTTCATTTTTGTGGTCTGCTGTTCTATGTCACGTCTCATTCTCATCTAGGGCCAGGCTCAGGCTAGCTCCTTGTCTTGCCAACATACTCTGTCAACTCAAACAGCAGCATGGAATCTTTTTTTCTACTTTAGAAACCATCATCTTGATGAATTGATTTCCCTTGTTGACATGTGGAGGTTTTATACAGTTCCTATAGAGATCTTTACGATTATCTGTAACATTTCTTTTTCAGAAATTTCTTTGTGGGGAAATGGAATGTTTATTCCATGATTGAATTGGGAACAAATAAAAATGACACATACAGCAAGACACATTATGCAGTTGCAAGTATTTAGGAATCTAAATAGGCCTAGTACTTTACACTGGGTCTGCAAAACTGATGGGGAAAAAAAAAAAAGAAGAGATCCTGTTTACACCCCCACCCTCCCCCCCCCCCCGTCCCCCCCCAAGTAATATCTTAAAAGATATTGTAAGTGTTTTGTTATTGGCATTGGTAAAAATGAAATGTAAAGATAGAATGCAATGTTTGTCATGGAAAGTGGGAGAAACCTTGCAAGCCAAAAATCAAAGCTGAAGCAGATGCCATCCTTTCCAGGCCAGCTGAATTTAACACTCATTGCTATGTACTTAGGGAGGTTATTTTGTTAAAGACTCGTAAAAGTCTACCGTACTGCCAAACAAAATAATAATCATTCTGTTGTCCAAAGAGATAAAAATACAATATTAGAGGCATAAAAGCACGTTGTTGCATAGTTGCATCCAAGCTGCTGCTGTTGCTGTTCTCTAACTCATATCATTTGCTGGTCAGTTGCTATACAAACACATTTTTGTGCCGTATTTTAAAGTCCGAAATTAATGTCATCTTTTGAACCTAAGTGTTGATGATGCACATCTAATGTGTCTAACTATGGGCTTGGATGTATATGGTTAGCAAACAGTTTCATGACTGTTCAGTTCAAGCCAGGATTTATACATGGGGCTTGATTTCTTTTCGAAGTAAGTAGAGCATCTAACTGACGTAGAACTCTTCAAATCCCTCTGCCTCAGATCACTGGTGCCCTGTGCAGCCCCCAAAAGGTCTTGGGAATGTGGTGAACCTCCCCTGAGAGTCAGGTTCGTAATGGCCAAATTTCAGCTCATTTTACTTTTGTCATGGACTATTAATTATGGCTTTACAAGCACAGCCTTTCCTTAATATGATATGGGATTTTGAAGGCTTGTGCAATTAAATGGGCATACAATGATCAGTAGATAGTAGAGTTTAGAGGAGTACTACTTATTAACTTGTAAAAATTGCAATCCGAGTAAATGTTACAGAAAATATGGAAAGCTTTGGCTCTGCCTCAGTGGTGAGGAGTTCCTGTGTCCCTGCCCTCAAAGAACTGTATCTCACTAATTTTGAGAAAATTTGTTTTCCCAAGTAGTCTCCCTGAGAAGAAACAAACAAACAAACCCCAAACCAACAAAAAAAGAAAAAGCCTGTGCTGTGGGCCTCCCCTTCACAAGGTGGAACTATCAGAAACCACAGGTGTTACATTATAAAGAGAAATGGAGCAGACAACTGCAGGAATGTTGTTAGGTGAGTGAAGCACCCGATAATGCTGAACCCAGGACAGTTTATCTGTTCTCTAACAGCCGGCATATTCTTGGAAATGTGGGTTTCTGATTGCCTCCTAGTACTGCAGAAATAACTGTCTAATGAAAGAAGTAGGCTTTAAATGTCATTAGTCATAACAGAAAGGTCGTAATTACATGAGAATGCCGTGTGGTCATGCAAGACATCAAAGTCGGAGGTGGTTTTGCTGTAGCATTTATGTAGCCTCCAGGAACCATTATTCTTTAGGAATACTGTAACTCATGACACTGTTAGCATCTGCTAAGCTCCTTTGTCACCTTGGCAGTGGGGGTACCTTGCAGGTAGTTATCTTGAAGACTGAAAAGTGCATGCAATTTTTGTATGAGAGGTTGGGGGTGGGGGGGCAGGTGGCTGTGAAGCTGCAGTCAGCACCCCTCTTTGTTCTTATAATCACCTCTTTTTCTTTGTGAGGAGTTAAACTTGGATTTCTGAGGCAGCAGGCTACTGTGGCGTGAGGTGGAAACAGTGCAATTCACCGGAATGAAGCAGCAATCGCAGTTTTTTGTCATACCAAGGCTGTGAGAGGGCTTCATTTGTCTTGGGAAGGAATTGTGCTCAGAAGAGTGGTTGTGCAGTGTACTGTGCTGCTGTCACAATCCATGTCACTACAGAAGGGAGCAACTGCGGGGAGTAGTGACACAAAAACAGGTGCAGTTTTGGTCACAGGAATTAAGTTAATTCCTTATAAATACCAAAAGTTATGCTAATTGACCATCACAATAACTACATAAAGAATTAGCTCTGAAACACAAGTGCTGTTAAAGTTACAATCACAGAAGTACATGTTTATTACAATACCTTCGGTTCTCTGTTTACTTACAAGGTGAATTATCCTGACTTCCCAGGATACAATTTTTGTCCAAATGCTTGTGTAGTAGTTAAACTAGCAACCAAAAAATTGCTGTATTTTGTAGCTCCAGTACAATCTAAAAATTACAGGGGGTTATCCATTGCACGTACGTATAAGACGACACAGCTTTTACAACTGTCTCAGGGTAACTTCTGCTTATTGACCTTTCTGTGTCAGGGAGTTCCCTTTATAACCTTTTTGACTTATCTGCCTGCCCACCACAGTCCTTTTCTGAAGGACTAAGGGAGGTAGTATTAAATTCCTCTCAAAAGGCATGGATACAGAATGGAGGTGATTTAACACAGGCGGATTTTCATCACCTTTAGATAAAGGAGGAGAAACTTGCAAGTGTGTACTTTGGGGGGGTTAATTTGTTAATACAGAGTCTACTCTGTTTAAAGAAAGTTATCAGAACCTTACTGGCTCAGATTTATATACCATGTCAGTGGGAGGTTTGGTTTAATGACCTCAAAAGGTCCTTTTTGGAGGTGTTTTAGTGGTATCTGAAAATCTTCTCTAAAAATGACCAAATCAGTACCTTCACTATTAACATAGTATACCTGTAGGTTTCTACAATATGCAGAATTAATAAGTATATTCTAGACTAGGAACGTGTTGCTATTTAAAAACTAGAATATCAGTTGTAATAGCTATTGTGTCCTAAATTCCTCAGTATAAACTTTACATTTACAATTTGCTTTCTTTAATTTATTTCCAGGCTACTATAATCTAAAGTTACTGGTTTTTCTCAGGTGGTCTTTTGTTTGTGTAGTGGGAAATCAACATGAGCATTTCTAAAACACCCAGGCTGTGGAAAGAAATATATATTGATTTATTCTGAAATTGAACTACAATATACAGATGATATACAGAGACAAGAAGATTCTGATTCCTCAGCATTCTGATTGGCTACTTATGATGTAATGGTGCATTATTAAGTGATAATTATTTTATTATTGCATTTAAAAAGAGGCAAATGATTTGTGAATCAATGCATGTGGAGACCACAAAACAAGTTGCTTATTGATTCACAAACTGTTTGTATCCAAGTTTGATGCTCAGAAGAGAAAAACAAAACCAATCTACTCCGGAGTGTGTTCATGAGGATAATAATTTTGAAAGCATGGAGTCTGGATTTGCATTCTAAATTGTCTCAACTCTGAAATATTCTTCGCACTTTAAAATATTGCATTGAAACATATGTACTGAGCCATGGAAGGCAATCCATACCATACCTTCCTCTGCCATTGGCTTTTATCAGCCATAAGGTTACAGGGGTTCAGTAAACTCTCCTTTCTGTTCCCCCACTTCTGTGTTGTGTCAGAAGTATGCTTTGTATTTTGGGTTTGGATTTTGTTTTGTTTTTCATTTGATTGTTTTGGTTTGGTGTGGGTATTTTTTGTGTGTTTGGTTTTGTTTTCTTATTTGTTTTGGAGGGTTTGTTTGGGGGTGGTTTTGTTGTGGGTTTGGGGTTTTTTTGGTGTGGTGTTTGGTTGGTTTTGTTTGGTTGGTTTTTGGTTCTGTTTTATATAATATGTTAAAATTAAAAAAGCTTTACTAAAAAGAGCTGCCTTTTCAGAGACAGCACACATTTAAAAGTTGGTGAACATGCTTCCCCTTTTTCAAAAGGTGGAATACTAAAGAGCATAAAATTGTTGGCCTACATTAACATGAAGTGCTAGATCAGCCCTTTGGTCTCATGCACACAACTTCCACTAATTTCAAGCGTACTGCACTGGAATATTCCAACAATGTAATTTATCCCAGGGCTTTTGATTTTGCAGATCAGTGTCTTTAAGAATTCATATCCACAGACAAGTCACTGAAGCTTAATCAATCGCTATCCATCTGCTGAACAGACAAAATCTCATTTACAAGGTACTGCAATTTAACTTATATGTTGGAAACCCTTAGAAAAAAACGGCAACAATGTCAGTTTAACTTGCAACTAAAATTAAAATAGGCAACACAGAAATAGATACTGAACTGAAGTGGGCTAACATAGTGAATCATCTTATCTCATCAGGATGTTTGAGTTTTCATGGCATAATGACACAATTAAAAAAAAAAACACAAATCCCTCTTTTCTTTAAAGTCATATTACATCCTACATTAAGAGAAAGTTTGTGTAAAACTAAGCCATCTGAAAGAGGAAAAGAGTTGAAAACTGTCTATTATCTCAACTTTACACTACTTTAGGTAGTGTAGAAATATTTTTATTCAAGGCTAAGGACTAGTTGTGTTGATGTCTTCGATGCCTGCTTTTTCTTTCACAAGAATTGCTCACATGTTTGAGGGCCTTCACAAACTGATGCTTGCTTGCGTTCAACAGTTTGATCTGTTCCATGCATCGTGTAGGGATCAGTACAAAAAGTATAACTCTGTTGAAATGTCTTAGTCTATTTCCTTTAGAGAGGTTTTTAATCTAAGCACAATTTCAAGGAATGCATTAACAGCTGACATAACATTAACAGCTAAGAAAGAATACAATCTTTTAGCAACCAAATAATAAATGTCTTGGGTTTGATTGTATATAAATGCAAGGTGGGCAGTTATAAGGTGAAGATAATCTCACAAACGTGTGTTGTATTCTGTACCCAAACCAGGCAGGATTTGAATGGCATTATCGTGTACTGATCATCATCTCCTGCAAACTTTTCATGGTACTCATCAGGAATTTTAGGAAGCTTAAATAAACAATGTAAAGCTGTAAATTTCAATGAGATGATAACTTGATCTTTTGCATCCTGACACTTGTGCATGAAGTCCAAAGCATGAATAACTTCGCTGTAGAGTCTTCTTATTCATGTGCATAAGAATTTTCAGGACTGAACCTTCACTTTCATTTTGATAGTGGCATTTTTGGGATTTTTTTGTGGGGTTTTTTAAAATTTTTTTTAGATACCAGCCAAACATAGTATAATAATTCCAACTTTTTACTTCTCAGTGAAAAATGTTAAGTCTATTTTACTTCATCGTTTTATCTATTTTTGTTTTATTTAAAGCTGTATGAGCAATGCTGCAAGACTACTGAAAACTCTCGTGTTTAGACCAATTTGCAGAAAAAATAACCCAATTAGGGAAACTTTTCTAATAGTCTAAGAATTATATCTTTTAGCTCACAAATACAGTCTTCCACTGTGAGTTATACTGAGCTAAGAGCTACGGGATTTCAAATATTTTCTTAAAAAGAGGTGAGGAGAGAAAACAAGGAAAAAAGAATTATAGATCTTTTGCAAGAGTAGTCACTGTCAGATTTTGTCTGGTCTGTTGTACTGCTACTTCAAATCTAATAGTCCCTCTTTAATATAACACAGTCAGCCTGCCTCTTCCTCTTCCCCTTTGAATTTCAGAAGTGGTGGAAGTCTTGACTGTCTTTGCAAGTAGAACTTCTTGTCTTCACTGGTGCTTTTTTTGTCCCCACCTGCAATGGTGGTTTAGTGCCTCTTTCTGAGAAGACAATTAACAATATGTTAAACAGGTCCTGAGCATTTACATAAAGTTAAACACCTTGTTCTTTGTTTTCAGAAAGAGTACTGACCTTGACATATTACCAGTTGTTTTCCTAAATCAACACTTAGGTTTTTCTAGTCTTAAGTGAGGTTTAGCAGATATTCCCACTGTATCTTTGCATTGGCTTCATTTTCTTAACATCATTACAAGTCCCTAGTTTATCCATTTTATCACAAAAGGAGACTGAAATTTTTCTCATCAATAGCATCCACAGTGATCTTTCATGAATCTGTTCCTCCCTGAAAATCTGATTAACCTCTTAACAAACCACATCTTGTAAACAGGTCACTGCTATGTCTAGCTGACATTTGTAAAGCAAATGACACACATTAATGAGTATATTTTTAAATCACAGTAATTGTATGACTTGCAGTATTCTACATTCTCTCCCCTACAATAGACATTTGTAATAATAAGAACCACAGGATCCCAAGATATGCTCAGTAGAGACATTTTGCTGAAAATTGATGTATAATAACTATGCTTTTTAATTCTTTATCAAAAATATACAATGAGGAAGTACTAAATTTTTGTGGAAAATGACTTATTGTCAGAGTTAGTCAAGAAAAATCATTCAGTACAATTCTGCAGTTCATTTCCAGGTTTTCTCTACCCTGGGCACAAACTGAACATGAAAAAGTGAATAATGGCATCTTACGTGATTTGGGGTGGAAATAATAGTCTATAGATTGGTTACGATTGGAATATTAGAGCACTCAACATTCAAATCACTTTTTTTTGTTTACTACATGTTTTGAACTGATCACAACACATTTCTGAGTCCAACATTGTCCTTGTTTCTAATTACCTTACCTCACAAAGTAGTGGTAATAGCACTAAGCTTGAACAATTTGACACTCCAGAATATTACATGGTATTCAGAAATACATTCATTACATTAATACATGATTATTTATTTCTATATCATTAAACATAATGTGCTTTTTATGTAGGTTTACAGATACATCAGTAAGTAGTAATGACTTTTATCTCACTGGAGTCTATGCTTGGAGAGCTTTTGGGGGTGCATCAAGATTTTATAACAATGATGAACTTAGATTTTTTTTTTTAAGCAGGTGGGAAAATCAGAGGCAGAATTTTTGAGATCTATCGATTGAAAATAAACATTTTATGAAAACTCAGGAAAACAGTTGGACATTTACAATTTATAGCTAGGCTCAATGACTAGTCTCACTTGGCAGATTTTTGTGGTCATGTTTAGTATCCATTCCTTTCTTTCTTTCACAGTTTTTGGTAGCATGTTTCAGCCTTTAAAGATTTATTTGCAGTCTCCATAATTCTTAACATTTCATATACTCTAAATGGCAAATTAGATCCACAGTGACAGAAATTTCTCCTCTGAGTCCATGTGGTATTCATTATGAAATCAGCCCAACTGTGACTCAGTTATAGTTTTTTCATGCATTTTTCCCCAAGATGCAGTGTTATATATTGCACTGGTTCAACTCTGTGTGTTGTCTGAAATTGCTGTTGACTAAGGCATCATATATAGACATGGCAAAGAACTGCCTATATAAACTGGATACTTTAAACACAGCAGTTGTACATTTATCTTTCTTAACTTCCCCATACTCTCTTCGTCTTCAATGCCATGCTTGAAATTCTCTCTGCTCGCTTTGTACAAAATCTGTTACAAGTATTAATTACATTAAGCAGAGTAATCATTGTTTTTTTACTCAGGAATTCAAGCACTCCCTTTATAGTAACCTCAAAAAAAAAAGTGAAAGCTTGTTATATGAAATTCTTGAGAACACTGAAGAGCAGCACAATTTACTGTGTCTCAGTCTCTTAGATCAGACTACTTCCTTTACTTCCATTCAAATTACTGTAGGACTGCAAATATTTTTCATGATTAACTTTTGAATAAACAGTATACTAATAATTATAATTTAAAAGTTAAATATGCTCTGTAGGTGAAAATAGGAATAGGTAACTGTGCATGGACTGGAAAGCAGAATAATATTTGATGTTGAATTCAATGAGACAAAAATGTTTATGTATAACTGCAACTATGTACATACATACAGGGTTTTTTTTTCTCCCAGCAGGTACATTTAAGTTACATTCCCATGAAGGTTTCTATAATATACTTCTCTTTTATTTCCAGACCTGCCTGTCTCTCTTGTATATTTAGCAAGTTGTGAGCTGCATCGATTGCAGCAGACTCCCAGAGAATTGCACGAGTTTCAGTACACTTGGTATTTTAGTGCCATGCCTGAGAAGGAAAGAGGGGGAGAAGCCATGGCTGAAATGCATTTGCAAGGGCTCTTTTATCACCTCTCTGGCACAAACCTCAATTCAAGCCATTTTTTACCAGCTGGAAATCTGGCCTCTGATTATCCTGCTTGCCCAAATGCTTTTGCAAAATGGGTAGTACTTCTGATTTTCTGGTTTAAATTAAAATTTCCTTCCCCTGCAGTTTTTATTGTAAGCAGAATGCAGTGTACTTGGAACAGTGCTATACAGAGGAGCAGAATGCAGAATATAGTGTACTTGGAACAGTGTTATACAGAGTAGCACCCCCCACCCCCCGTGTTTTATGCATGCTGATGCCTTGTACAAGGCAGAAATGAGTAACTTAAACAATACAATAAATTTTACTGAGACATAGATACAGGTCTTTTCTGGCTTGTCCATAAAGTGAAAAATATGGAATGATTTGCTTCCCCTTTAAGGAGGTTATTAGCTTGCTTGTATCTACCAGAGGAATAGAGGTTCACACAGTCTCCCATTATTCACCAGGTTTTTAATCTTGATCCCTGGCTTCTGCGATAAGTTATTGCTGGGGACTGGAATTGCTTGGGGAGTGATGCAGGTGCCTGAGGGCCAGCAAGTGGCTCTGTTATGAGAACTGGCTCTAACGATTAATGGTAGGATGCAGTGCACTACTGCTGACTTCATTGGGAAATACAACATTGTTAATTTTATCATTATAAACTCCCAGCACTGCAAGAGAATGTGTCTGCCTCCAGGATGGTGAATTTGATAAGAAGGCTTTTCTGATAAGATATCTTGTACTCCCAGGGAAAAGCATTCATGTTTAATCAGGGAGTATTTAACTTGCAATCCAAATGTTACCAAGTAATATGTACAGGTCATTTTAAATTTGTGCTCTACAGTTCAGGTCACAACATTATAAATGAGTTTGTATACACATTGAAGAAAGAATCAATATAGCACTGCTCTTTACCAAGACTGTCATAAGCCAGGGAAGCTAAATATTTTTTTCACTCAAAAGGAGGACAGACTTTTTAATGAATAGCAATACTACAGGCAGATAAATAAACACACACAGCCTTGGAACCACCCTGTAATGCACTCAGCAACTTCTGCTCTTTCTGATGTCAGTCTCTGTGATTTCCAGGCAAACCACTGAGGACAAGAGAGATGACATCCCCTCCCTATGGAATGCAGAAAACACGCCATAGTGCTACTACGCAGTATTGGGGTAAGGAAAGACTATAGTCGTTATTTAGGTGTTCATGGGATCAACATGTACACTGCCATCTTGCAGTGACATTGGTACTGGGTTTGGCTGGAAATGGTTAATTTTCTTCACAGTACCTTGTGTGGTGCTGTATTTTGGATTTGCAATGAAAGCAGTGTTGATAACACACCCGTGTTTTAGTTATTGCTGAACAACATTTATAGGGCATCAAGGGCTTTTCTGGTTTTTTGGACAGACCTGCTGTCCTGCCAGCGTGTGGGCTGGGAGTGCAGAAGAAGTTGGGAGGGGACACAGCTGGGACAGCTGGACCTGACTGACCAAAGGGATATTCTATGATCTATGACATTGTTCTTGGCACTAGAAGTCACAGGGACGGAGGAAGAAGGGGTACGTTTTCCCCTCCTTCATCTTGGTAAATACCTAATTTATATCGAGGATCTTGTACAGTCTTGGCTCGGCCTCACCGTAAGTGTTCCTACTGATAACCAAGAAATCAAAGTTATAGTTAACCAATTTCAAAGCTTAGGTTTTGCCATGTCAAGTTGTTTTATAAACTATAAGCTATGTGCTGCAACACTTCCTGACTTCCCATCCTCTGGAAGAGGGAGGAATGGTGGGTTGATGTCTATCAACTCCAGTATTCATAACACAGAAGTAATGGCAGCCAGTAGTATCAGCTTAAGTAAAGTAGATGATCTAGTAAAAGCATGTAGCTAAGTGGATAATGGGAATGCCATCCTGAATCTCCAGAGAGATGGTAATCCATAGCAATCGAGATGACTCAGAGGCCTGGAAGAAGTGCTTAGATGACTTGGATGTTAATGCGTGCAGACAGAAACTGCTGTGCAGTTTTCCTGATAGCCCTGAAAAGGTTGTATTATCTGTGTTGTATACGCATCTGTTTGTCATTCTGGGAGTATTCTTTGGTGCATTGTTGGAAATGCAATTTGTGCATTCACACAAAAGAACTTCATGGTTTAGTAAATGAGTAGCGGAGAGAGACAGGTGACTACATCAGGCGAATCTCAAAAAGCTGAAGGTTTGGAAGTCATCACAGGAAGAAAGGATTGATCCAGGTTTGAAAAGGGAACATGTGCTGAAGTAGACCTGATTTCAAATTGCCTAACATCTTATGCAAAAATAAACACTAGTGCCTTGCGACTGAACTGCTGTATATGATCACAATAGTGGGAATGTTTCAAACTCATTATTACTGACATAATAGTATACAATATACAAAGCCACTTGAACTCGGGCTGAGATTCTGCACTTCGTTCCTTTGTACTTTAGTCTCCTACAGACATCAGAAAGACTCTTTTTTTTCCCCCTCTAGTATGTACTTTGCTGTCTGTATCCTGTTTTTCTTCCCTTCCTCTGAAGCTACAAAAATGATCCATGAATGAGAACAGAACACAGATAGAATAGGGAAGCGCTTTGAAGCAATACAGGACATCTTGCATCCTCAGTATCTGAGGTCAGGAATGAGGAATGCTTTGGTTTGAGGGAGTGTTTGTTTTGTTCTCCTTTTCTTAGCCTTGCTCCTGCCCCAATCCCCAACACCCATCGTATTGTCAGACCCCTTTAAAGATTTATGCTTATAGAAGATGGAGAGTAGTTTTGAGCTGACTTCATTTAGGGCTCTGTCTCAGAGTGTGTCTAGTGTCCTTAAGGAAAAAAAAAAATTAATAATAATAAAGTGCTTATCTCTGACAGCTTTATTAAGAGAGTAAACATTAACTTTTATATGATACTTAGACAACTGATGATCTAGGGAGCAACTAGTCCCTCAAAAAGGCTGTTCCCTAACTTGGTTCAGGCAGCACTGGTTGCACAGTGCAGGCTAGTGTCATGCTTGGGGCAGACCTGTCCTAGGTGGAAGGCCTTCCAAAAGCCTTGACACCAGTAATATAATCAAAGACAAGTGTGCTGGAATAAAAAGGCCTGGTGTAGTAAAGAAAGACTGGGATAAATCTGAACCATGTTGACATGATTCATTTCTCTGATAAAATGTTTTGCCTTTCTTAGATTTAACTGGAAGCTTAATAAATGAGAACCTGAGCAGAACACAGTGATTAATATTAAAGTTCTAACTTGACTGATCTATGGTCCCATTTGGGGAACTAAGATAGGCTACAACCACCACAGCACCTCAGGCAGTAAGGAGTATCTGTCCTTTTCACCTACTCAGTGTGTGCTCAGATACCTAAATCCATGTTGGTTACTTCACAGAAGTTGAGCTGTGGTACTTTTCTTTTTTCACAGAAATGAAGAAGAGCAACTTAGGTTCAACCTATTTGTTTAGGCTAATACATTTAGAAGTGTTTTCTGCTGTAGGCTAGGAGTGTGAAAACAGCACATTTCAAGCAATGAATCATAACTAAATAACACATCCTGATGCTTTAGTCTTTCTGCCTTTGCTGTGCTACTTAGGTCTAGAAGACATCCAGACGAAACGTGACAGATGATTAGGGTCAATGGTGTGTTGGGTCTGACTGAGATGGGTTTACCTCTGTGCTGCCAATTGTGGCAGAACATTGCTGCCCGAGTGGAAGACATGTCTCTAAAGGTATGTCATGTAGATGTTCATGTTCCCAAAAGCAGTGCCACTGAAGAACATCAAAACAATGAACAAGGCTGCCAAAATTGAAGTAGCTCAATTGGACTGGGAACATAAGGGTGAGCTATTTGTAGCTTGATGGGCCCATGAAACATCAGGACACCTAGGGAGAGATGCACCATACAGATGGGCTCATGATGGAGGGGCAGACCTGACCATGGAGCCATTACCAAGGTCACTCAAGAACGTGAAACATGTGCTGCAATCAAGAGAGCCATGTGAGTAAAGTCTCCCTGGAACAGAGGGCAGTGGCTGGGTTTTTGATATGGCGAGGCCTGGCAAATTGACTGCATGGGCCCCCAAGTGCTACATACTCACCATGGTAGAAGCAACTACTGGTTGGCTCAAAATATACCCTGCAAATCATGCCACTGTCCGAAACACCATCCTAGGCCTTGAAAGGCAAATTTTGTGGAGACATGGTACTCCTGAAAGGTTTGAATCAGACAATGGGACACATTTCTGAAATAACCTGACAAACTCCTGGGCAAAGAAACATGGCATTGAGTGTGTGCATCACATCCTGTATTGCCCAGAAGCCTCTGGAAAGATTGAAAGATATAATGGACTGATAAAGACTATATTGAGAGCACTGGGCAATGGGGGATGGAAGCACTGGGATGTAAATTTAGCAGAAGCCACTTGGCTGGTTAACAGCAGGGGATCTGTTAACTGTCCTGCTCTTGACCAAACAAAACCCCTGCATACTGTGGGAGGAGATAAGGTCCCTGTAGAGCACACAGGGAAGTGGCTGAGGAAGGCAATGTGGATTTCTCCTCTCTCAGGAAAAGGTAGAGCCATTTGTGGGATTGTCTTTGCTCAAGGACCTGGGAAAAATAATCTGTGATGTGAGTTGGATGTTGCAGGAAGTGATGTAGTAGGAATAACCTGAAACAACGAAGAGTGAATTTTGTAAAGAGCTGGATGAGGGTGATGATGACCCAAATCAAGCTGGTGTTGGTGCCCAACAATCAAACATACTGCTTCTCCTGTCCCAAGCATCCATCCTCACAGATGTATTACCAGTTTGTGAACACCTGGAGGAGTGGAGGAAGACCACATAATGGGGGAATATTATCTTATCTGTTAAAGGGAATAGTAGTTAATGAGAATGAAATATGGTGGAATGGGTGGGACCTGAGCATGATGAAAATGGTATGGAATAAGGGGTGGAGAATGTATTGGGTTTGACTGGGATGGAGTTAATTTTCCCCATAGCAGCCATCCCAGTGCTGTGCTTTGCATTGGGAGTTAGAAAGGTGCTGATAACACACCTGTGTTGTGGCTGCTGTGGGGCAGGGTTTGCACAGCACCAAGGCTGTTTTTTTCCAGCATTCCCCCCCAGTGGGATGTAGCGGACAAGATCTAGGGAGGGGACACAACTGTAACAGCTGACCCAAACTGATGGTATTCTGTACCATACGACATTGACTCAACGATAAAAGCTAGGAAAAGGCGGAAGGGGATGGGGCAGCCACTTGTCCTCTGGAACAACAGCTGTGAGTATTGGAGCCCTGCTTCCTGGGAAGGGACATCACCTGCTGATGGGAAGTAGAGAGTAAATATTTGCTTCCATGTGAGGCATTTGCTTACATCAAACTGCCTTTATCTTGACCCATGAGGTTTTTTTTTTCCATCTTACTTTCTGTCCCCTTGCCCTTCTGGGGGTGGGTGGGGGGAGTGATAGAGAGGCTTCGTGGCCACATGGTGCCCAGCCAAGGTCAACCCACTGCAGAGGGTCAGCTTTTCATCTCTACAACAAAGCTTTATAAAAATCTACATATCATTCACTACATGCTCTGTAACCCAGTACGAGTACTGCTGTTCTTGTAGTGTCACATGCATGTGTACATTATACTTCTCATACATGGTTGACAGGTCTTAGAGAGACAGAGGCCTTTTATTAACACCACAGTCCACTTGAGTCTCAGCGTATAATGGCAACATTTCATCTTGAAGGTGCCCAGACTACAAGGTGTTCCTTGTTTAAACAAAAGCAACAAATCTTTCGTAGCCTGCTTTTCCTGTATCGGCTTGCAAAATGCGTATCTGACAAAACAGTACTATTCTGTGTAACCCTTTCCAAAAGACAGAAAATTCCACCAAATCAATAATAATCCCTCCCTACTACCACCACTGCAAAACTGCACACTCTGATTTTTGAGAGGGAAGGTCAGAATGTTTTGAGGATTTCATAGGCAGCATCTGAATTAATCCTGGCTATAGTATTCCACTGCAGTTCTGAGGCCTGCTGTGCTATTAGAAATACCGTTCTTCCCCTTATTTTCTTATTTAACTGATAAGATCAAACAACAACACATCTTCTACCTACTCAGGAATGCTCTTGATGGTATAAGACGTAGCTAAGAAATTTTACCTTAGCAGACTTTATTGAATAGTCTGTTCAGATGTCAGAGTAGTTAGGCAGTAATGCACTTCTCAGTAGGAACAAATTTAATCCAGGTTAGAGGAGACAATATATATTGAAATACAATTTCAAAGCCCTTTGGATCCCAATGGCCACCGCCTTTGCCAGCTCTGGTATTCATGTTCAGCTATACAGTTGAGAAGCTGACATTATATTTAGCACAGGTAGGAACAACTGCACAAAGGGTATGGCAGTGGAGAAGCAAACTGTGAATTTCTGCTAAAAGAGAGAAGCTGCACTTTTGTGAAACGTTTTTATATTTGATATGAATGCTCAGAAATGGAAGCATGCATCCACCTCAGAGAAGTCCCAGACTTACCCTATTCTTGGCAGTCAGGCTTTGTCAACTGTAAGAGCAGTTTTCTTGTACTCTTTTACATATGGGTAGTTACCATAGTTATGCATGAACAGGAGTATAGAAGAGGAGTGAGACATGAACGGAGTTTTTCTTTTTCACTCGGAGATAACTGTGTGAAGCCAGGAGGTTGTTTTCCTCCCCGTGACAGGTCTGTTCTAGGCATATGGAAAATAGTCTAATTTAGTTATTCATATAAATAGGCTTGACATCCTGAGTTTCCTTTCTCTACTTGATTGTTTGAAAAGCTCTTACACCTCTCAAGACATCTTCTCATTCAGAGTTCTTCATGGAAAATGGAGAAAAATCTTTGCTTCTAGGCTGTGACTCCACTGACCTATTTTAGATGTTCCTCTTTGGACAAGATGATCCATGCTCTAGTAGAAGTATCAGCTGCCTTCCACTGGTTATACAAGGATAACTACCTGAGGTGTCAACATCTACTTTGTGAGCACCTAAGATTAGGCAAGACGAATCCCTTTGTGGCAGAGTAATGTGCTGTGAGTCAACACAGCACTGCTCCTTGCAGTGGGAGGAACACAGCTGGTGTTTCAAGTGCTGGTTAACTCTGTATATCAGTGGAGGCATTTGTTGTCTCTCCTCCTTACACACTTGGGATCCTTGACAAGAGTTGCACTGCTCTCTTTTTCTACTGCCAGAGTGTGAGTAGCTATATAATGCAGCATACAGCCCTAGAGTATTATTTGTGGAGGTTTCTGCATGAACTTAGGACAAAACTTAGTTGCACTGTCAGCATCCTCTGTGATGCCGAGTGTTTAGAAGCAAATGTGATAAAGAAAATAGAAATGCAATTAACAAAGACCAATAGATACAAAAGCCCAGAGCCTGTTTTAGCTACTATTTGTCGATCCAGGCTGCCATCGTACCAGAGCTGAGACATGGAGTTATTGCAAAGTCAATAGCAGTGGCATGGCTTTCAGTAATGATTTCAAGTCAGTCACGATATCTGGGGAAAGTACTGCAGTCAGCTTGTGGTGTCCGTCCTTGCCTGTAACAAGTTTTGAAGCAGTGTCTTCTCTTTGTTCCGGTGACGTATGCTGCCTGAAACCTTGGTAGCCTGCCAAAGTGTACCATGCATCTCTTCATCTGCTTTAGCCACAGAGGAGTGTTTTAAAAAAAAAATAAAAATTTAGAAAGTCTTGACCAGAGTACATGTGCCTCTTTGGATAGACCATTTCAATGTACTTTTCACCAGTAACCATAGAGATTTGTTAGCCCCTGCCTAGACTAAGGACAACTGCTGCCCTTTAGGAAGACCCTATTGTATTTTCCTAAAATATTTTGAAAACGTTTAGAAAAGACTGCTTCCATTTTTGTTTTCAATAGCTGAAACCAAGTGCTAGGGCAATACTTGTTGTGCAGTGTGACTACACTATGAAGATTATACATCCTTTAAACAAAGATCAAGAGGAGAACATCTGAGTGCATGTTAATGGTAATGCCCTCCAGTTGAGCTGAAGCTCTCTAAACAGTAACAAAGTTGAAAAGCATCCAGAAGGAGCGCCAGGGACCTTGTGGCCTGAGGGCTTAAAGTTTATACTTTGTGTATCCCAAACACCATTTAGTGTCTCATAATATTTACAGAGCTTCTGGTGTGCAGGAGATATTCAGTCTCATAAGACTTTGTTCCGTGTGCTTTAAGAATGTCCTGAGAACTGTTATCATCTACTTATCACGGTTTTGCAAACAATATCCCTGTTGTTTATGCTGCTAAAATACTTTTTGAAAAGTCCAACAGCGTGACAGAAGAGAACAGTGTTCAGGTCCTCAGTAATGACTAAGCAAAGGCACAGAAGCGAAAGAGAAGGCGATAGGTCTATGTGATTCTTTTTTCGATGTTTTGTTGCTCCACAAAAATACAGAGGGCTGAGATAATCCTTGGTATGAAAAATATGAAGGCTAGGAAAAGAGATGCTGCATAAACAAGGCATTTTTTTGAAACGGGAAACTCAGTGTACTATTAGTGCTAGTGGTGTGATTTATACTTACCACAGAGTCACTGAAAATAAGAAGGACCTTTTAATACCCTAATATGCTTTCCACAATGGCAGAAGGACTTCTTGTGGCAGAGGTTGGGTCAAGGCAATATATTTAAGGGTAGAAAAGCAGATTGATGATTCTCACTGGAGGCCCAGTGGGACATCAAGGCTTTCTTTTAAGCTAAGATTTTTGTGCCAGGCTTTTTCATCATTTCACTTGTTACAATTTACAGAGGTCATGTGGTAAACACAGTCACAACAGAGGGCCATGTAAACCAGGATCTGCCTCTTTGGCAGAGCCCCTAGGGGATGTGACTGGAAAATACTGAACACAAATTGTGGGGAATCTCCTTTCTTTAACTCATGTTTTGGAGACCAGTGTGCTTGCCAAATTACCCCCACACCTGAATGCCCTGCACTTGTCAAAGAAGTGCCATTCTTAATTACTTCACTAATTTCACTCTCCTGCACACTCAACTGCTCTCCTTTAAAGAGAAACAAAGACAAGGTCTAAAAACACCTTAAAAACATTAGAGGTAAGTCCACTTCCTTGGAACTGTACCTGGAGTAATACAATTACTTTCTTTACCTGGTCACTTTTCTGTTTGCTGAGAAGGACGCAGGTGTTCATGAGAAGTTGCTACAGGTCTCCCAAGATAACTTTTTCCCCCTGCTTCTTCACTAGCATATATGATCACTCTGCTTCTGTGCAGTAAAAAGCAAATACTTCTCCCTGTCACTGGCCCAGGATTTAACTTTTTTTTTTTTTCTTTGAAACCTTTTTCCCCTTTGCTGAATATGGTGCCCACATAGCTTAATCTTTTAAACTCAAATCTTTGTGGACTGCAAGTGAGAACACAGGTGTGCGTGGAGTTCTGGCTTAAAATAGCAATTGGTAGTAAAAGTAGCTGCTGTTCATTTGGGAGAAGATAACAAATGAGACCTCCCAGGAGTCAGCAGTGCGACCTCACACTGTTTCTCATCTATATAAATGATCTAAATAGAGATAGCAATAGTAAACAAGCAAATTCTACTGATAGCAAAAGTATCAGGGAGTATTAAGCCCAGAGCAAACACCAGAGTGTTCAGAGGATTTTGATCCACTACCTCTGCAAATGCATAATTGTCAGTCTTTCCAGTAAAAATAATAGTGTAAGATAATAAGCACAAATAAATGTGACTGAGCAGCAGTATGTTATACAGACATTTTAGCAGAGACCTTGAAATAAGAAAAAACAACAGAAACTTGATCTGAACTTTAAAATGCAACAAAGTGCCAACAGCAAACCAGGCTACTAGGGCAGATTGCTACAAAATACCCAGGTTGGAAAGGCTGTTGTTTGTAAATTTCCACCATTATAAATAGGGCTTTTTGAATATGAGCACTATTGTCAATAAACAGAAAATAAAATCTTATGCCCCCCCCCCCCCAAAATTTAGTATATTGAAATTATTTTGATCAAAACATTAGAACCATAGAATCAATTTAGATGACTGTGAACAAAATCTTCTTCATTTGATATAAATATTTTGCTCCTTTATTTTCTTTTATAATGCTACAAGATAAGTAGGTGGATTCTGATGAACCTTCACAATGCTGCTCCTTATTGTAAATGTCTCTAAGTTCCGTCTCTTAAGTAGATGTTTTACTGAGTCTCTGGTCATTGACAGTAAATAACTGTTAGCTCAGACAGATCTGAGCATTAACAGTCAGTTGTCAGGGGACAAGAAAAAAATATTTTAAAGAAAATATGTCTTTAAAATTTTTTTTTAAAATGCTATTTTGGGACCTATCAGGCTATTTGGTTTCCCTTTACTAGAAGGCATTTTTCAACATTTCTTATTTATTTGTATTACAGTTGTATCTCAGAGTTCCTGTCAAAGGCCAATGCCCTGTTGTGCTAGGAAGTCCAGGAACATCAAACAGAAATACAAAATCAAACAGATAAGGATTAGAATGAAGTCACAGGGCAATCTTGGTTAGTATCTTCTTGCCATGGTTGAGATTCTATAGGCAGTGTAGGACAGGAGCTGAAAAGAGAGGAGATGATTTTGTTGTTCTTGATGGGGCACAAGGGTGGGGAGTCCTTTCACTTTCATAAGGAAAGATATGAGGAAAAAAAACCCCATGTTTAAAACTAAAGGTTTTGAGCTTTTCACCCTTCTCCCTGATATATCACCTCATTAGAGTACAAGGGAAGAGATAGGTAGGATATATACGTGCACAAAATTCTATAGTGGTACTGACCTAAAATATTGAATAAGCATGGTCCATCCTTCATTTTTCTTTAATTAAAACAAATGTATTGGGGACAGAGTGGTATAATCCATCACTGGATTAATGGGAAGGAGAAAAGCTTCAGTCCTAAATTCTATCTAAGTACACTAATTTTCCATCTTATCACCTTCTGATTTTTACCTAATTGTTTTGTGGAGATGTGTTTTCTCTTCTCCTGATATGTGCTAGAGAAGCCACCCAAATTGAGCTTGTTGGCCTGATGCCAGCCTGTGCTCTGCTCTGTTGTTACAGTAATTCAACTAGCACAGGAACAAAATCTGTCAGCTGAGCAAGTGTGGATTTTTTACTTGACAAAACTTACTGAGAAACAAAAGCTGTGAAAGACATCTGAAGTCTGATGCAACAAAACCTGGGGGAGAGGGAGTAACTAGCACCCTTCTGCTTGACTCCTTGCTGTGCATGTAACTCTATAGCTCAGTGAAGTGCATTTTATTCCTGTCCAAATCTACAACCCAATCCATCTGTGTCTTTTTACATGTAAATTATAGAGCAAGTAGGTTCAGATTTTGCTCTGGTTCACCTCTAATCTGGGTTACCAGAAGTATCAAGTGAGGCATTGCTTCACTATTACCATTTCCAAAATCTCTTTTACTTAACTCTTTAGAACAGGTGATGTGTTTTCTCTGAAATGCAAAATGGGATGCCAGGGATCCTGCTGCCTGAATGGCTCCCAGCATTGACCTGAGGTAATACAGGGCCATTTTCTGACAGTGGTTGGTACCTCTCTGAAGTCCTAGGAAGAGAAACAAAAGCCTTCCAAGTAAATGCAGCATTTCTGGAAAAGTTTCACTTCTAATTTTTAATGACTTTTTCATTGGTGGTGTTTTTTTTGGGGTTTTTTTTTTTTTTTTCTTAGCTGAAGAGAAAGAGCTATACCAAATTGTGAAATTATGTTAATTTTCACAGTTTTTCTCATTCTTTCTAAGTTTATAGTATTTTATAAAAATTATTCTTGGAAGCTTTTCACTGCCAATTTCTGTGTGTCCTATTGCTTAGCTAGAGCAAAAATAGTATGATGTATAGCATAACTAATTAGTGTCTGAGAGATAAAAAGGTACATTTGCTCTCTACATTTGCATCACACAAGGTTAGACCTTGTAAATTAGATGAAACACCATTAATAATCAAACAAATGAGGTCAGATACATTGTTCTTTTCATTCTCTCCACTTCTGTTATGACAATTTTACACTTCTTGTGCTCCACAATTGAACAATTATTAGTTTACTAAATACTACATGGGTTTTGACAAAACAAACCCCTGAAGAATCAAAGTAAGTAATTTCTATTCCACAGAAGTGATTTTCACATTTGCCTGCATGGGATATTGTACAAACAAGTTATCATAATATGTGGGCATGTATAATAAATAAGATACAGGAAATCTAATGCACTCTGATGCTACATGAGCAGTACTTTGCAACAGAAATGTGTAATGGTCCTATATGTACCTGGTGAAATAGGGGGTGTGAAGAAATAAATTGCTTCCCGCAGTTGAGTTTTTGATACCCAGACAGTGCAGCACTACTGGTGGGAATGTACGTCCCCAGTTCTGACCAAAGCTGCTGGTGTTCTCTGTAGGGCAATGCATTTAGCCTTTAAATGCTGGAAATTCCAACTGAAGTTATAACTGCTGCATAAAACTAGCGTGTTAGATTTCATTACTGTGATTCGTGATTCTACTACTCATGATGGTTGGTTTGGGGGTTTGGGTTGTGTGATGGTTTGGTTTGGCTCCCCAAATGAGACATTCTTTGCAATGTCTCTTCCAAACAGGATGGTGCTACATTCTGCTTTTTCTAAAGCATAAGACAAAAGGCTTACCACTTGAATACTTTTGAAAATTTGGAGGAAATGTTACAACACTTTCCCCTCATGGTTAGCTTTCTATGGGTAGCTTTATTTTCATCTGGTGGCAAATTGCTTATGAACCTTCGGTTTAAGAGGGTATAGATTAAACAGTTGTTTGGGTTTGCTGGTTTTTTTTGTTTTTGTTTTTACGGAATACCCCTTGAATTATGGCATGGTGGGTGACTGTAGTACTGATTTATCTGAAATATTGATGTACCTAGATTCTTAGCCCCATGAGAAACCTGTGAATGGGCTGTGCAGAACTCTGCAAAGTTACTTACCCACACCTTATTACCATGGAGACCCACTTCTGAAGGACACCTTATTCACAACCAGTGGCAGAAGGAAGGTGTTATTTCTTTTTATGCATAGATATATAATTTTATCTGAATAAATTAGACACATATTAGGAAGCTGTAGACTTGTTATCTCTGCAATTCCTTTGCCTTTCTAATTAAGCCTAGTTCATGCTCACCTCTTCATTCCTATTCTGTTTTCTGGCTCTAAAATGCTCTTGTAGTCCATCCTCCCATTCTGGCTAATTATATTTGCTCCACGTTTCCACTTTTGCCAGTTCAGCACCTCTGGGAACAAAATCAGCTGTTGAATGATTGAGACTCTTCTTTGATGTATTTCAGTTAACATAGTTGGACAGCCAGAGGACAACAGGAGAGTCAGGATGAAACAAAAAAGAATTTAATGGCCTAACATTTTTAGGCTAACTGTTCCAGGGTGATGCTTCATTTTCATTGCATGTGATGTAAACCAGTACTAAAGTTAATCTGCTTTCCTTCCTCTTTTGTTCAAACCCATGTTCTTCTCCAATTATGTTTTTTTCTCTTAAGAATATTTTTAGTGGAAGTTTTATGTCAAGCCTGTTTTGGTTTATGCTCATCCTCAAATTACTCAAATCTCAAGTCTTACCAGTAATTATTAATTTCTTAAAATTTTTACTGCATGTTTTAAACAAGAAAACCAAATTACCCAAGAGACTGAATTATAAAACAACTGTGACAAAGCACAGTATTATTTAAAGATATAAGTTTTAAAAAAGAGGTTTTCAGAGCTCTAGAGCTACATGGAAAAGTCAAAACAATCTAGACCTTAATTTGCTGATTTTTCTGCTGATAAAGCAGTTCTTTGCTTATAGTACTTTGAAAGTCCTAGAAAAGTGTAAAGTCGTAAAGGGAAATAGATTTAGGAAGGAATTAATTTTAGCGAATTTCAGCAGAAGATTTTTTTTTAGGAAGGTTGCAATTAGGCTTAAAATGAAAACCACTGCTGGGAAGTAATTTACCTTTGTAATGGATGTGTTGTGTGTATTATTGAGTAGTTTCTCACTTTGGTCTGTAGAAATTTAGCATTCCAAAGAGAAAGGCATCTCATCTTCACACAGACGCATTATGTTTCAGAGCTCCTGGATACCTTGAACAAAAGTCTGACCCTTACCCCTAAGCAAAGTGTTTAAGTCTTAATGCATTTCATTTTAATTTTGGTTTCTTTATTTTGTCAATAGTAGCTAAAAATAAAAATAAAAAATTCTTTTTTGAAAAATGACTTTTTTTTTAGGGCAATAAACTTTGCCAAAACGTTAATTCATCAGTAAAGAGCAAAACATAAGTGTCTAAGAGAGATTGGAAATGGGGTTGTGGTGGGATGTATGTCAGTCCCCTACTAATTATAATAGGCTATGTACCTGGCATAACAAGTTTCTGTAGTTATCACTAGATAGTCAAAACAGTATTATACTTGATCAATTTTCTGCGTATTTTTATATGCATGCAAGTTTACTTGAAACAAGTAATGGTTTCTATGAGTAAAGCTTTTCTAAATTTGTGCATTTTGTGATTGGGAAGACTGCCAATGGGATGGGAGCTTCCATGGGTGACTGGATCCTATCTGATCTACTAACAAACAAATTCTGTACTGCAGCTTCTCTCTGTGTTTTGGTGTGTACTTTCTCACCTAATGACCTATGTCCATAGAACACACAGGAAAATAAATTCTCCATGCACTTTTTGTCTAACTTAGTTGCAGTTAGCCAATAGGTTCCCAAGTTGCTAGGTTAGGCATCCTCCCCTGCAAATGCAGGATGAATGTGCACCTTTTGCTTGAATAAGAATTAGTTCTATACTAAACCTGGCTAAAAATGGGGCTTTACAATGTGCTAGAGACCTTGATAGCCAAGTCCATAGAAACCCTTTCACATCTGAGTTGTAAGCCCTGATAAACTGATTTTGATATGGAAAGTGCTGACACAACCTTAGTGTATAAACCTGCACAGCGTCATTCTAACTAGGAGTTTACCTTTTCTTAGGCTGTATTTTAGGAAGCATTTCTTTACTGAAACGGTTGTCAGGCATTGAAATGGCCTGCCTGGGGAGGTGGTGGAGTCACCATCTCTGGAAATGTTAAAGAGCCAGGTAGATGTTGTGCTTAGAGACCTGGTTTAGTGGTTTTTGATATGGCTAGGAATAAGATTGGACTTGATGTTCTGGAAGGTCTCTTCCAGCTGAAACTATTCTATGATCACAGTACTTTGTGAAAAGATTCCAAAAGAAACAAAGGATTAAATGCTCATATCACAGTTTAAGGTGCCTTCAGAGATTTATTGACTTTTGTAAGTTCCCATATTATGGACTTGTAGAGGGTTCAGTATCCTTAATGACAACTATGGTAACAAATAATTCCCTTATGGGCTGGCTCCCCTGGGTAAGAGGCAGTCCAAGAGGTAGAAGGTTGATTTTTGTCAAATGCTATATTCCAGAGACCAATTTTATCCATGCTTAACATGGTGACAAAATGACACAAGGGACAGGATGAGGAGAGGAGCAATAAGGGGAGAGCACTCCAAAATTACATTAATTAATATAGCTAGAGATTACATTATGTGTGACACTAACAGTAGAACTCCCATGAATAATAATAAGATTCAGTGATCAGTTGAAACTTAGGAAATATTTTAATACATCTCCCTGAGAAATACTGTCTTCCCCATTAGAGATGCAAACATTTAAGAGAACTTAAATGGCCTCATGTAGATCATACAGTAGATAGCAAAAATTAAATGTATTGAGGATGACTGTCCTCTTTCATATAACCATAGAACACTCCTATCTTAATTAAAGAATTTTTGCTTGATTGTAAGGAATTAGTCTTTTTATATAACAGCTTAATTTTCAGAAGTCATGGTCCTGGTTTTGTTGTTAGTGCCCAGGCTTTACTTGGATTAAAGCATAAATTAGAGACATATTTTCAATTAAGTTATAATTTACCTTCAACTATTCTCTTATTGTTGTAACCTCTCACAAAGAAATATAAAATGAAGGATGTTTTAAGAATTGACTCTGTTATACACAATAAATGGAAGCACTTTTTATTTCCCTGACAGTAGCTGTGGTTTCTGTAAGCAGGTAAGAAGGCATCCTTAGGGACTGTATCATCAATTTCTTCAAGGGGCAGCATTCAGCTGAACTGTGACTTACACTACAGATTTATGTTCTAATGCTCTTAACACGTTCATCTAGTTTCATTTTATCCTCATAATCTGACTGATTCTTGGATAATTTACTCAGCAGAACTAAAATCAGCTTTGAAAAGTGATCAACATTGGGAAAACTTGCACAGGGAGTTGTTTCCTAAATCGCATTAGAATATGGGATTTTTATCCTTAAATTCAGTATAAATCCTACTTTATAAAGAACTCCAGTGGCTTACTCTTTAGCAATAAGCCATGGTCTATATTTTCTTTTCTTCCACGACATAGCATACAATAATTCCCAAATAAAAAGAGATGCCTAAGCATGTTTGACAAATTGAACTGTTTTCTTCCATTTGTAGTAGCCCATTGTGTGCATACAAGGCTCCCAAGTACCTTCATAATTGTATCTTTCGAGGCATACCTGAAGGTGCTTTATGACTGACTTCCTCAATCTATATGCAGATTTATACTAAGCCAGTAAATAACTTGTAACAATTTGTATGGTTTCTACTCTTTGCACTCCAATTCTGTTCATTTGTAAACCGCTGCCATTCTTGTGTGCATCAACAGTAATAAGATTGCTAATAAAAAGCAGTTGATATAATATATAATGGGAACACCAAGTGTAACTTAGAGGGACGATTTTTGACACAAGAGCTTTTTCAAGCTTTGGGCAAAAATAGATTAATACAATTTTATTTGTTCTTTTGTTCTGTTTTTGTGATCTAAATACAGCCTTATGGCAAAACTTCTGTCTCAAATCCCATTTCTCATTCTCTCGTGTATCTTATAACCCTCTTGTTCATTTCAATATTTCTGTTCTTTGACGGTGTCTTGAGGTCAGGTGCCAAAATGAGTCAGTTGTGCACTTCTGAAAATGTTCACACGTTGTTTTCAGTCAACTTTTCTGTTCCAGAACAGAAGCTTGTGAAAATGGCCCTCCTCTATACTGTTGACTCTACATATAAACAAAGCTCATGGTGGCAGAGTCCATGAAGAGAGACTTCATTCTTAACATCACCATTAATGGTGCCCGTGTAATCTTTTCAGGTGACTCTCAAAATTATTTTGCCATCTATATTACTCAGTATTTTTGGTATCCATATTACAGTTTACAAGAATATCAACATATGTTGATAGGAAAGGAATAATCTCATCTACTGTAAAAATAAACCACCTCCAATCTTCCTCCTCTGAGGCAGTCAGCCTTCTTCCAGTCTGATTTGTAATGTCTAAGGACTAAATTGTCTCACTGCAGTGATAAGAGTGCAGCACTAAAACTTGAAAACCTCTTTTTTTTTTTTTTTTTCTCCCCCTAGATATCGCAATGCAGCCAGTGTGTGCAGATGTCATGTCGTGCTGATTGTGGCTGTGTCCTAGCTATCGGAGTTGCTTCTCTTCTCACCACCACCAGTGCAGACGTACTTCTGGCATTTTGATTGTTGTTGCTGTGACCTGAGTGACTTGAATGCTGCAACCTGGTTTCTCAGAATCCTCTTCAGATCTCTGCACATTATGTAGTTGTTGAACTTCTGTCCATCTAAACCTTGGAAGAATATGAGAGAACTCATCAGTACCTGATGTTGTATGGGTCTGAGATAACCTTTGTTGAGAGGCAAATTGTAAGAGCACATAATTTTTCCACTTTCTCCTTGCGTAAGGTGAAACCTCTTAGAGGAAGTACAGTCTCATGATTCTGGTTGTTGGTTTACCTTGAATTTAATGCAAGACCTTTCACAACTATTAACATTTACTTATGAAAGACCATAGAGCCCTGTGATGACATCTATACTCTTGTATTTGAAGATTCCCCACAGGAACTTGGGGACTTTAAATGGAACCCACTTTCACAAACTTAATTATAGGTGTGGGCTTCAGAACATATTTTTGTTCAGTAGCAAGATATCAAGAGACTCCTACACTTTCACTTTTTCTGCAGTTGGATCTGTGGTTTAATATTTTCATAGAATAGAGAGTGATTGAGAGTGGGAATTGCATATCAGAGAAGAGGTAGTGAAATGTCATTTGTGTTGCATAATTTGTACTATCACTTGTCAACAGTGATCCCCTTAATGCCATCCCTTTGACAGATGAGCAAAGCAAGCTTTTAGAATTCTAAAGAGTAAAAGCTGGGATAAAAAGACAACCATGTTTGATTCCCTTCTGCAGTTCAAAGGATTTGAAAGTCACGACACTGGTTATTACCGTGGTCTTTGGAGAGATGTACAGAAACTTAATCTATCTAATCAAACTGTCTCGAAAGATAAACCTAACCAAAACTTTTACCTACACAACTTCTACTATGCTTTTTTTTCCCTACCATATTCATTATTAGCTAAGGGGATAGCATATTCAGGACATTAGCAATATTAATTAACTGCTTTGCTACTACTCAACGCACTAGATACGTTCACCAGATATCGACAGCCTGTGCTGCTGAAGACCTCAGTGGTGCCGTGAGAAGGTTTTGAAATGATCAAGGTTTCTACTGATCACAGAAACGAAGCTCTAGAACTGCTGAAACACAAAGCAGTGTAGAAAGGAGCCTTGTTTTCTGGGCAGTGTTTAATAAAGTCCATCTAGGACTGCTGTATGTTTCCAATGTACTTGCAGTGTTATTAACCCAAATGGCAGCTATTGCCAGTCACCCTTCAAGGCCAAAAATTTCCTTTATCTTTGGCTTATTAAACCTGGAGAGGGAGTTGTTTTTGGAGAGTCAGAACTTGTGTGCTGTTAATGTGTTAGTGAGCTTTTAAACAATTCTGACAAGTTTTCGAGGTATATACATACTGTTTCTTTCTCATGTGGTAAAATTAACCCACTTCATTCCACATTCAGTGGAAGAACGGATTGTAACTCCAGTCTGCTTTGCTGGGACCACTGCTTTGTTTTGCCATTGTGTGGTAAAACATTGATTACATCCTCAGGCTTCTTTACATGCATGGAACTTTTTAGGTGAAATATTCCCAAAGTCGTGCTTTTTTCTTTCCTTTGTGGTGTTTTGTAGTTCTGAAGCTCTTGACTGTTTGCAGTATAGGTCTTACATTTGTTGCAAAGTGTTGGAAGGTATTTTATG
Organism: Todiramphus chloris collaris; assembly: GCA_025345505.1. Taxonomy (NCBI): domain Eukaryota; kingdom Metazoa; phylum Chordata; class Aves; order Coraciiformes; family Alcedinidae; genus Todiramphus; species Todiramphus chloris. The sequence goes on along the minus strand of JANVCC010000039.1, from coordinate 3,353,355 downwards.
CCTACTGTCACATAAAAGAGTTGGAGTAGAAGTCCTGTGTTTCCTGGAATTAATGTCTATGACTTAGTCACTTGTCCATTACATGAGTCTGTCTTTCCAATCCTGGGGCTGTAGAGAATAACTACCATTTCTCACACATGCACAGAGTGCCAGTTGTGGAAATTCCGTGTGATGTATCTCTTAACCTCAGAGAAGTGCAAAAGCATTAGTCTGTTACTACCACCAGAACCCATGTTCATGGGATATCTGTGTATTCTATCCCATCCTGGTGACAGCTTAGAAGAGATGGATTTCGCTCCCTTGAGCCACTCACTTTTATGTCTCTGAGCAGAGTCAGAATACTTGGGCTTCAGGAAGGTAAAGTGAATTTCATGGTAAGGTCATAGAAATTAGTTAGCAAAACAGTTGCTCTTTTCTACATGCTGAAAAACACTTGAAGTTACTATTTGGTGACTTGATTCTACATTTGAACTCTCCTGTACTGTGTAATAAGCTAGGAGTCAGGTAGCTGGAAGAGAAGTTCCTTTGAACCTTGAAGTGCAGCTTAGTTGTATATGTAGCTTGGAAGAGTGTGTAAATAAATTGGGAGGGGGGTTGTATGTGGCTAGAATTTTGCCAACTTTATTTCTTCATTGAGTCTTTCATCAAATAATAAATATTTTGAGGAAGTTGTAATAAAGTACAGCTACAGTTTCTTCTCTCTGAGAAGCAGCTTATTTGACACAAAATAGAATGATATGCCCCAAATATTCCCTATTTTTCAGCCATTACATAACAACTCTGGACTGCTTTATGTGTTCAATTGTCTTTGCTAAATGGAGAGTAACATGTTAATGATTAGTTGACATTTTAGGGAAATGGAAGGGCTTGGGGGTTTTGACTTTTTAGTATTAAGGAGGCAGGTTTTGAGAACTTGCAGTGCTGAATAACTTGGGGAGTGGAATGATAAATACTGCAAAAGGATTCAAAAGAATTTCTAATTTATATCATTTTTGATTGGTAGTCATGAGGGATATTTTCAAAGGTCAATAGAGAGGTGGAATGCATAATTAAATACAGATTATTCAGAGGAAGATTGGAGGTTGAAATACGAGCAAGTTAAATTTGTATCAATAAATACTAAACACAGGATGACACTACTTAATTTCAGTTCAGATTATGTATCACTCCTCAACAAATGAAAATTATGTATAACTGCAGTTTCAGAGCTGCATATTAAATGTAAGAGGAGTGAAGATTTGATGCATGTGATTTAGAATGCAGAAAGACAACAAAGTTGAGTATGAAGAGGACCTGCACAGTGTATGTATGATTTATTCCAAATATTTTTACCTGTGCGCTAAGTAATGTGTTAAAAAATTCAAATGTATGGAAGATGCAGGAGCAAGGCAGGACAATTTATATCCCATATTGGATATCTCCAATGTGTATTAACTACTGAGCAACAAAAAAAAATGATTCATATTCTGTTCTTCATAAATATCTATTTAATTTGAAGATGTTTCACTGTTAGACAAAAGTGTTTTGAAAACAGAATCACGCCTCTAGTGTGCCACAAATTAGGGGTATCAATTCATATTTCCAATTAGAATTCAGTGGTACAGTAGGAGAGGCCTTGAAGAACATCTAAGAATCCAGAATCCAATTTCAAATATGTTATATTGTTTAATGATGCAGTCATTTTGTTGGTAAGGTTCTTATCCAAGTCATCCAAACAACAGTGCTATTTTATGTGTTATGGTGTTGTTCTTGTAAACATAGTGGTTTAAGAGAATTGGTCAGATGGAGTTTGTAGGGAGAGGCAGTATCTTTTATTGGACTAACTCATGTGACTTGTCTGTGCCCCTGACAGCTTGGCTGTTCTTTCCTTGCTAGTTCAGTTGATCTAACAAGTAATATTACCTACAAACTCTGCCTTGATCTTATCCACAACCAGAGGTGGAGGGGTTTCACATGTGTGTGCACAAGTACACCTGTCACATATTGGCAAAATGAAAATATATTAAGAAAAATGAATTAATTTCTCAAGCATTTAACCCGAAAACATAATTTTCAATTACTTTTCAATTTTTTGCCTTAAAAATCTTTCCATAGTAGTGTCAGGAATGAATGTTGCAGAAGGTCTTACTGATGATTCTCCATGGAATCTTCAGAAACGCTGCTGCTTCACAGTTCTTCTGTACTAAAACCCTTAGAAAATGGCTAAGATGCATGTACTGAGCTCCTCTTTGGACTGATAGAGCTTAGCTTGCACAACCATACTACTCTGGACCATCTAGTTGTTTTGCTACGTAAATGATTTTCTTTGCTGGAATCTTTAGGGGGCAGTTGCAGGAGAAAAAAAAAAATCTCACAACATACAATTTGTCTATCGAGTGCTTAAATTTAAGTAATTGGTTAGTCTTCTGCTTGTAAAACCTTGGATAACTCTTTAGTACTGAGTTACCCGTGACCCTAATGTGGGGGATTGCATGACTTAGTGTATTATGTCCATGTGAAATTAATACATTCAGCTCTAATTGGTTCTAAGAGGTTCTGGAGAACTGATAAATCTCTGTCCTATGATAATGCTGATGGAAGATGACCTGGTACCTTTAGGACTGCACTGATGAGTTACTATTGCCAGAAGTTGTTTACAGCCAGCAGAAGCTGGAGCACAGGGCTGAGTGCTGCTCCCAAATCCACTTTAAGCCCATGGCACATACTCATGATATTTTATGTTCTTGTTTAGCTTAATATGGTCTTCTTCAGCTGCAGCTGTCACTCTGGTCCAAGACTTTACAACACTTTGCACCTTCTGAAAAAAAAAAAAAATTAACAAATAATCAAATGTGGCTTAATAACAGATAAAAGTCTAGTAATAAGGTCTTGTAGATTTCTCTAAATTACCTTAATATTTTTAATGGCTCTTGGCTTAAGTTACAACCTCATCATCTTTCATGGTAGAAATATTTTTATCTTGCCTGGGCTGGCTTAGAAGAGAACATTTCTTTGTATACTTTTAACAGGAATGCTTTCTTAGTTTTTGTTAAAAAAAAAAAAAAAAATTGTGAGATAGCTAGTATAGTTAATTTTAGTCTAACATACATCTACTTTCTGAAGTGAATATAGGTCTTTGATATCCTTTTGTTTGTTCTCCTCACTATCAGGCAGTTTGTTTTTTCCTGTGTTTTTTTTCAGAAAAGTAACACAGCTAAATGTCTTACATGATTTATAGAAAATTATGCATGCAATTTGCAACTTTTTAATAAGAGCTTGTATATGATTAAGAATGTCTTAATCCAATAATATAGCATTTAATTTTGTGTTTCCTTCTTAGTGATTTTTTTCTTAAAAATAGTTTTGCAACAATTATGTAAATGTTATAAAATAGAGGAAGATTAGAGAACATAAGATGTGCAAATATTTTTTTAAAACAATAAAGTTTAACAAAAAGCGAGGAAAACCAACCGAACAAACGCGTCAGTGTAAATTTAAAGCCCGTTTTCTGAGGGTGATGGTGTCGGGCTCCGGGTGTTGTGCCCGGGGCCCCCCGCGAGGAGAGGCCGGGGCTGCCCGGTGCCGGGCACAGCCGGGTCCCGCCGCCCCACCCAGACAGGGCACGGCCGAGCCCCGCGGCCAGGCTGCTGCCGCCTCTGGGAGAACGTGCGGAAGAAAGGGCAGAACCCTGCCCAGGCCGTGAGCAGCCAAGGGACGGAGCCAGCCCTGCCAGCACCCGGGTGCAGGGGCGGGAGGAGCTGCAGGCGGCGGGGCAGATTCCCCGGCGGCCCCGGGGAACATGGCGGTGTCTGGGTCTGTCCCAGTGGGCTGCCGCGCGTGGGAAGGACCCGTGCGGTGTCAGAGGAAACGAGAGCAGGAAGAAGCCGCAGAGAGTTGTTACAGGCTGACCGCAGCCCATCCCTCTGCACTGCTCAGGACAAGAGGTAGAGGAGTCCAGAACAAAAAAAAAAAAAGTGGAGACTCAGAGAAATGCCAAGGTGGTGGTTTTTTTATTTATTTTTCAGTCCTTATTTCCCACCATCTAATGCCATTTTCGTTCGCAATAAATTAAATTAATTTCCAATGCTACTTGAGTCTGTTTTGCCTGTGATGGTAACTGGTAACTAATCTCCTGGTCTTTATCTCAACCTATGAGATTTTCCATTCTATTTTCTACCTTGTTCCGTGAGAGAGTGGCTGGATGGGCGCCTGGCAGCCAGCCAGGTCAACCCAGCACCTCTGAGGGTTATGGCAATCTGTTGTTGCCACAAAGATTCCTCAAGAGAACTGAATTTTGAGACCTATGTCTTTTTGTGTCCTGTAGTGGTTTTGTGTCCTATAGTATTCCAATTCAAAAGCCATCCTGCTTTCTTTAAATATGTAAGTCCACTACTGTCTGTTAAAATAATATAAACCACATGCCACTACCTTTTCCTTTTGGTCCCCTTTCTATTAAGGATGAGGTCAAAATGAAGTCACAAATTGATGGACTGTACTAAAAAATTTTTTTCTTGCACTGTTCTTTTCTCTGGCTCCTGCATTAGGAGTACACGCCTTTGAACTTACTATGAGTGTGCTTTCTAATGTCTGTTGCACACAGTGTTGTTACTTGCAATGTCTATGATCATTGACTCATAACAGGTGTTTCCAGTTTGGAAGGAAATGGAGCAGAGGCTGAGTTGACAATTCCTACTAACTGCAGGATCAAGCATGAGGAAGTCAACCATCAATTCCATATTCCATGAATTATCTGACTGTACATTACATTTTTCACCAATTACCTAGGCAGTTAAACATGGCTAGGAGGTGTGTGTGTCCAGGAGGCAAAATCAATTAGCAATTTCCCCTAGTTAATAAATGTTAATAAATTTATTAGGTGGAATAAAACAGTTTAATGATATACCTCACTGACCGTACAATAAGTTATGAAATTAGAAGTACTCCCAGTTGTCTCTGTATGTATTTCGTTCCTCCATATACTCTCTCTGTGTTTGTAGTTTAATATTTAAATATAAATTGCATGAGACATGCAAGAACCCCAAAATGTGCCACCAGTTTATCCTCCATGTGGATTAAATTCTTCCCTAATGGACTACCACTGCCATTCAAATTAGTAGGAGGAATGATGATATTAAGTGACTAACTTAACCAATGCCAGTGGAGTAAAATTGCTTAATGCTGAATAGTGAGAGTTAACTCATAGGATAAAGTACTTAAGACTCATTTAGAAATGAGCACTCTTAAACTCTGCAAGGCTGAAGCCTTCTTTGTTTTATAGACTTTCAGTGATTTATAAAATCAGACCCTGTTTTAAATTAGTAGTTACAATAGAACAATTTTTTCTATGTAAGAAGTGTTTTAAATAGGAAACATGTATGTGGATTAATTATAATTCGTTCAGCCTGTATTCTACTGCATTGCTTGATATCTTTCTTTTTATTTGCCACATTTCAGCTGTTTTGTCATCTTATCCTGAATTTACCCTAAATCTATATTGTGTTCTATGAAAGTACATTTCTTTCCTATTTGTTCTTGAATATCTGATTATGTCTCAGTTCTCAGTCTCATTGCCTTAGTTCCCATACACTGCATAATTGACTTATCAGACCATAAGCCTAATTCATCCAAATAATTTCAAATTGATTTGCAGTATTCCTCTTTTTGTCTGACTGTATTTGTGCTGTTCAAATAAAAGCACAAACCCCAGGCATCTTGTATTCTCCCCCTTTTATGACTTATTCCTTTCTTGAAGTTTGTTCTGCATTAAAACACTGCTACTCAAAGGTGAGCGTGCATGGCAGTGGAGCGTAACTCCTCAGCTGCTGCAGTGACTGACACAAACTCAGCTGCCTTTACTACTTCTGAATTGAAAGTAAAGAAATCGCTTGAGGTATGATTCTCTTTTTACACTATCTAAGGTGCTAATGTATGATCCTTAAAATACAATTAAAAAGTTCTATAAAATAGTAACAGTTTACTCTGTTACTCTGTTACAGACTGTTTTTAAAACATCTGGTATTCATTAGTATTTGGTACCATTCACATAGTTTTGTGAACAAGCATGGTAACGTAAACACAAATGAAGAAACAAATGAAATGGAAATGTCATTAAAATCCTGTTCTTACAATGGAATGGGGAAAAATCCCTTTCCCTGCTCTTTGCCCTTTATTGCTTTTGTGTGCTCTCATGTTGCTTTTTGTCAATACCTGCTGAAAACTCACTGATTACCGAGTGGCTGAAAGGAGCTCAGACTGTGTGAGCTTCTGCCATAAGATGTTAAATGATGTAGTTCTTAAGAAAATTACATACCAAGAGGGTATTCAGAGAGCTTGCAGAACATGGAGCATGTAAGACTTGACCATCAAAGAGAATTTCTACAACATTGGTTCCTTTGTCAGTCATAACAAAACCATGGAAAATGAGGCCATGTGAGACATGCAGTGCTCTCGAAGCTGTGCTGGTATGTTGACTCCTGTGCGACCTTGTGAAGCCAGTGTGGCAAAGTGCAGCTTGCTTTTGAAACTTGATTCAGTGGCTGGTGAGACATATGCTTTCTAGAAAGGATAATGTTCACACAGTGCACAGATCCAAGTGGAGTGTGCTCCCACTTACACTTGGGTAGGGCTTGCTTGATGACATCTGATAGATGCTACACAACACCAGATTCCATGTGTTGAAAAAAGATGGAAGAACTTTTAATTTTACAATGCCTCAGCAGCTGTAAGTTGTTAGGACCACATATTGTGCCCCAAAGATGCTCAACAAATGAGCACCATCCTCTTCACTGCCGGAACAACTTCTTCACAGTCTGATTGAATGCAGCGGTGCTTTGTGTTCTATGCTATGGGCTTAGTCATGGCATGTGCAAATTGCCTCTACTCCATTGGAGTCACTACTTTACAGCGTTCTCTTTAGACCAGCAGAAAAGATGGCCATAGACTTGATTTGCAGTGGTATTATTGTAGCTTTTTTAAACACATGCTTAAGCTCTGTTGTGAAAAAGATGCTTTCCAGAAACATCTGACGACACAGGCCTTTAGGATTCTGACTTCTGTGGAAGTCAATGGAGTTTGACATCTAATTGGTCCTGAGCCCTGTAAGTACTTCTGACAGTCTGGTTTGGAGATAGATTTTATGCTGAAGTTTCTGAAGTTTTTACTGCTCCTGAACCAGTATTACAGAATATTATATTTCTGTCAAAAGAAAGTCTGCTAGCAACTTCGGGGTAGGTTGGCTGGCTTTTGGTTTTGTGGTTGCAGTTGAATTATATTTATTGTGACTTTATGAACAGAGAAAGGTTTTTATTGGGTAATCAGTTTTGGGGAAGAGGGGCAATTTTGAGAAACATGTTCTGGAGCTTTAAATATCACGTGTAGGAGGAGAGCAGAGTTAAGGAATTCCCTCAGGCAGCTTGGTGTCTGTAAGTCAGTAGGTGATTGCACCAGCTGCGGGGAGGGTAGAGAAGAGAAAGCTACAGGAAGTAATTCTTAAAACTCTGTTTGTAGTTTGGTTTTCTACTGGAAAAATAACACTGATGTTTCTTGGTAAAGAGTTTTACAGTTCTTGATGAATAAACATGCTCCCACTGTTCCTTGCCTCTCCCTCAGATTTACTTCTGGACAAAAAGATCCCTTGTATGCCTAGAGGGATGAGGCCAACCTGATCCAAGCCCTGCTGGAAAGGTGGCACAAAGCCAGCCCTGGCCCAGGCACTGTCTGGCCCTGCCTCACCTGGCATTCCTTGCCATCAGATTATTCTTAAAACATAGAATTATCTTCTGCTAAGAGTACCATAGCGCATCTCGCGATTAGCTGTTGGAGGAAAGCCAGCCCAAACCACACAATGTGTCATGCATAGTTTGCCTTTTCTATGATATATCAGAAGCTTTTAAAATCAGCTCACATCAGAGAGTTTAGCTGTGGATGTCTTCCTGAAGCCCATATTTCATGATGGTGCCGTGATGGTGATGGCTTTGTCAAAGGAAATGTATGCAGAAAGTGGTGCCAAAGATCTACCTTGTAGTTAGGGTGGGAAAGCAAAACCAGTGTAAGAGAAATCTGTCGGGATGTTACTGTTACTAGACAGGCGGACAAATGAGTGGATAGTTCCTGCTTGTTTTCTTACAAAAAAAAAAAAAAATAGTTCTCATCAGTGTTATCAGCTTAGCCTCAAAATGACTTTCCTCCCCATTATTGCTTATAAACAAACCTTTATCACAGATAGCTAGCCTGCTGAATTAAGACGCTGTATTAAACAGTATATTGCTTCTGTCAGGGCCGATCGGCTGTTTGTGCAGATAATAATGCCAACTGCAACAACAACAATCAGCTAGTGTAAATTAACTTAACTGTGTGAAATAATGCCTCCTATATCAGATTAGCTTGCTGAATGACTTTATCCTTAAATTAAAGCTTGCTGGGGCGTAATAGTACATCATTTAAATGGTGCTGGGCTTTTCAGGTAATGTCTTCATATATTACTGTAATTTCAATTCGCCAAGGCATGCAGATGGCTGTAGTCTCTCGTTCCTTGTCTCCAAAGCGTCTCCCGTGCTGCCATTTTGTAATTACCGTGCAGGCACACTGCCTGCTGCTGCTAGATTTCCCATGGTGCACCAGCAGCCAAGGCAATGTATTTTAAAATTATTATTCTTGTGTGGCCCTCATAACATAAATGTAAATCTTTTATGCTAACGCTGTCAGGGGTTTAGCACTAGGGCTCCAAGGTGCTCTGATGTAGAAATCACCAGCAATCCATCAACCAAATATCATTTGGGATCCGGCAAATGACTTGTATTTTGGGAGGACTGTAAGCAGAGCATTATTGTAAGGTTAGAGTGTGATTTTGTTACTAGGTGCTTGGAGGCCTTGAAGGTGTTCTTTATTTATTTATTCTGCGATTGTACATGGGTGCTTAAATAAGAAATTCTGCCCCAGCTCAAATGCCCAGCATATGACTTGATGAAAGCTTACTGTACTTAATATGCTGAAGATAACATCTGAGCAAATAACAGCCTCCAAATTAAAAGCCTTAAAATATATCAACAAGACCAGACTAAGATAGATAGCTGTTATAAAAGCAATATAGAGAAAGAAACTCTCCTGGGTCTGTGCTGTGAGAAAGAATGGGATTATTTAGTCCTTCATACTCACGTGAAAAGCTTCAGTGATTGCTTGGTATTAAAAATTCAGGTTTTATTGCCTACTGTTTCATAATTTTTTTAATTTGCATTTTATAAAAGGACAACAAAATCAAATGGTTTGAGAAAGCCTCGTGATCGCTGTTAGCTCTGTGCGCAAGGTAATCCTGGCCACCGAATGAATGCTGTGTGTTAAGAGCTCTTCCTCAGCTGAAGGTGGCATCACCAAGTGTCACTTTCCGAGCGATGGGTTCCGGACCACAGTAATGGGACAAATGGCCATGAGAGTGCACCCATGTATTTCTGCAGTTGAGGGTAGAATGAAATTAAGGTAAGGAAATTTACCTTGAAGGTAAATAGCTGGGAAGCAGCATTGTGTCTGTGTGACTACAGGGCTGCTTGTGCTGGGTTGCTGTTAACTCAGGTGAATGCTGCACTGCTCTGCACTTTTTGTTTTTACTAACAGCTTGAGCTGCCCATATGTCCACTGCTGTGTATCCCACACAAATTTCTGTTTTCAAAGCAGGGGGTTTGGGCACTCCTGTTTTCCATTTCTGTTTGTGGCAGGGCTCAAGAAAAGAGCCTGCATACAGAAAACCTGCAAGCCTTCAGGTGTCACATAGACACAGGCACTTTCAGAAGCAGAGGCCAGGCTGCCCAGCTCTGAGGTTTCTGTATGGCATTGTGCATAAATCAGTCCCAAGATTTTTCTGATGCTGTTAGCCTTGGTTGGGTCTGTGTACAAGTAAAGATTTAAGAGCATCACTTCTCTTGCAGGCAGCAATAAAATTCAGCTGTTTCCATTTCTTCCACCTGAGCACTTCTGAACCTGTGCACTACAGTTTGCTTCTCCCATGGTAGTTGTAACCCCCTTGCAAATTGCAGGTCAAAGTACATTAGTCTCTTTACACAATGCACAGGTAGAGGAAACAATCCCAACATTTGTAAGCAATTGTGGCATGTTGTAGCTCTGCAATTCCCATGAAAGAACAGAAAAGTGCCAGGTCAATTGCCTCTTGTCTTTTGGCTTCTCTCCAAAATTTGCGCCTCTTGTCTTTTGGCAACCAGCCAAATCTGCTTGGATGATGTGGAACAGCGGTTTTGAGGACTGGGTGCGCACACTGCCACAAAGTGGCCTTTCTCCAGTTTTATGTGATGCTGTGTGTGCAGCCTGATCCTCATGACCAGATCATTCCTCTCCTAGATGGACAGTCAAGACAGCAGACTCTTTAGAGGGTCCTGCTGAGCCCAATCTATTTCTCTCCCTGTGCCAGAACATTTTAAACTTGCAGCTGCATAAAGCAGTGGCCAGTGCTAACTAGGGGATGTCTTTAAAAAGAGACATGAACAGTCAAATCTTCTCAGCATTTATCTCTGTCCAAAAAATGATGGATGGAGATAGCATCTTTTTCTTGCAGTCTACAAGGAGTAGCAGAAGTCTCTGTTACAGATGACAACTCTCTTGAGTCTGGTATTTTGAGGATGTGGAAAGTTAACTTTATCTATAACAATGTGCTTCTGCTGAAAACTTAAAACTGAAGAGCAGAGAGATATGGCACAAAGGAGAAATATCAGAGGTCTCACCATTCTTGCTGTGCTGTTCTTTAGCATCACAATAATTATTGCTGGTTTTCATTCTGTTTCTGTTCTGTCCACTAGTGACTTTGTGTCTATGCTTGTTTAATGTGAATATTGGGGTTTTTTCCTCTGCATATTTCAACAGCTCTTCCTTTTCTCTTCTGGAGATGGGCAGCATAACAATCAACTGTTATTCTGATTCTAGTTCTTATCATTTTTACTAAAAGTGTGCATATTCAGAGTATTAAATACCAACATTATCAAGGTATTTATGATATCGGTATGTGGTCCCACTCTGCTTCTGTGTCCCAGGGGTGGACTACTACTTTTCACACAGCAACATAGTAATAGGATTGGTGAAGTCTGAAGCAAGCTGAACTATCTCCTTCAACTCAGATGGGTGCCACTTCTTTTATGTGTCAAAATGATATATCAGAAGAGAGCTACTCTGCACTTGGGGTCTCTGGGTCATGAAGGAAGAAGGTTCTGCACTGGAAGGCTTTTCCGTAGAGTGAGGAGAACAACAGAACATCAGCAGTGCTGGCCAGCATCAATCAAGGGCTCACTTGCATTCTGCAGTGGAGCTGGCTGGAAGCAGCTGTGTCCTGCACAAGCAGCTCCAGACATTTCCTCACAGAGGCTCATGCTGCCAGCTACTGCACAGGGACACCCCACACCCCAAACCTTCACAGCAGAACAATGCAGTTCATGCTATGCATTGGTGCTACTTCTCCAGATGAAAGAGTCAAGAATTTGTTTATAGAAAGCAATAGACTGTGTTGAATACAAACAACAATATTGAACTAACCGTAGACCAATTGCTCTGTCTAGAGGCAAAGTCTAACAAACTCGGCCTGAAATGCCACGCGTGGCACATAGAAGGGGATATGTCAGTGTTGTGTATGCCAGGAAGCAGTGAGGTTCATTTGCATGATGTTCCTTGCAACACAATTGGCTGAACTGAACATCAGACAGCCACAAGCTGTACTCTTCAGTATGTTGTTCCTGTACAGCCCTGTGATGGCTGAGAAGCAGCTCTTTCCTGGTTACTTTGCTGCAGCAAATACTGGCAAGGCTAACATAGGTACCTTTCAGCATACACTGAGAACATACTTCAGCTTCCATTAGCTGCTCCTGAATAACTTGAAAAAAAGAAAATTCCTGTGTTTTAATTGAGACTAATCTTTAATGCAGCAGAAGAACAATTAAAAACTCCTGTTGTATTAATAATTGCAGATGGAAATAAATAGACAGCAATATTAGAGATTAAAAGATGCACACACCAAATATTACATAAAGCATGTGTGATGTGATTCCTGATTGTGTAACTGTTTTCTCATTGCCATGATTCTGTCATTTTTAACTGGGGATTGAAGCCAGTGTTCTTCCTGAAGAACACTGAGGATTGCTGCATCGAAAAAGTGTTCTGAACTTCTTGCTTCAGAGTCACTACTCAGGTGGAGTCATTGAATATTAAGCTCTGCTTTTCTTCTTTCACCAGCTCTAGCTGAGTACACTGTATGTTCACTGTAATTTAACCATAGCTAATTAGAGCTGGGAAAATGGGAGTTTTGCCATTGTTTTCAGTGGAGCCAGGATTTCTCCCAGCCTGTTTTTCAGCAGAGATCTAATACTCCCTCAGTGGATTTAAGATTTTGATAATGATAATGACATAGCTGTATGATACCTCCTGGGGAGGAAGACAGCTAATTGTCAGCCATGACAAAAATGTGATTACTCTTTAATTGTGTTCTTATGTATTTCCTGTTAATCGCTTAAGCACAAGAACTGTGCTCTGAAATATGTAAGTTGCTTGTGTTTGAAGGCCATAATAAAGCAATTAATTTGGGATAAAGTTTTTGTCGTAGCACCAAAAACCACCTAAGACTCAATCGTCACAAGGGTTGTACCCATAATTTTAGTAAAACTGGTGCTAGTAGATATTCACCAAAATTAGGTGGGACCACAGGTGCTTTTCAGACCTTGATATTTTCATAGTTCTGATGTTAAAATGGTTTTTGACATATAGTGAGTTTATTGACTGACTGATAGGGATCTGAGTTGACTGTAGGATTTCACCCTGATAGTACTTTTTCATATCAGAAGTCACCTAAACTTCTTAGTCCAGATTGGGATTTAGAAGTAAGTTCAGCTTTAGATCATTCTCAAATTGATTTTGAGAAAGTTCCCATATAATGAAAATGCTACATTTGTAGGCCTATTTCATGCAGTTAGGGTTTTTTTTGATAAAATGCTGCATTTTACACCTCTCTTCCTCTGCTGCTAGAGTCTGTGGCACTTCTTCTTGTGTTATGTCTTGCCATTTCCAGCCTTGCCATCATCTTACCTTGGGTACCTTAATTCTTCAGCAGGCATTATTCTCTCTGAGAATTCAAAAGGCACACTGAAACACCCATGAAAAATTTTCAAGCACTACCTTTTCAAATTTAGATTGTTGCAAACTGCTCTAAAATCAGATGACAGAAGTTGTCATATATCTTTTGTGAAATTAGGAAGGAATCTGTATGTCTTTCCTTTTCAAATCTAAAGGTAGGAACATTTTCATATCTCTATTTATAATCTATCTGCTGTATATGTAATGGTAAACTGGTCTTCATTCTGTGTCTGTGAATTCTGAAAAAAAATTCTTAAATATCAAAATATCACTGTATCAAAATCTCCTTATTTTCATCTACTTAGGCTGGCAGGACATGATACACGTGTGATAAAATTTGATAGCGTAATTTGTAAGAAAAGTTAGAGTCCTTGAAGAATAATGACGGGCTAAGAAAGTAATTTCTTGAAAAGTTGTGTTAAATGGGAATTATGATAAAAGGAAAGTTTTAGTACAGAAAATTAGCTTTCTCTCCTTGAATTTCCAGGGATGTGAACAAAGGAAATGCTAAAACTAATCTGTAATCGAATATCATAGTAGGCTTTGGTTTATACCCAAAAGATTATTTGTTTTGAATCTACACAGGGTGCATTGAAGAACATTCCCTGCTGACTTTTCAGTATGGGCTGACTGATCTTGTCTCCTTTCCTATTAATCAATATTGTACTGTCCTGATGCAAGGGAAGGTAATTCAGGATTTCCATGTGGTAAAGAAGAGTCTGATCCTCCATATTCATGTGTAGTTTACTTAATAATTTGATCATAAATTTAAAACACTTCCTCCCCCCCCACCCCCCAAAATAGTTTGATTTTGTGTGCATGTAGCTTCACCCTTTCCTGATTATTATTTATCATCCTCCCTACAGCTTTAACCTGAACAGAACAGTATAAAAAAAGCAGGGGAGGGGAGAATTCTGTTGAAGCGTGTGTGTGTGTGTGTGATTTATTTACATCACTGATTGCTAGGGAAATAAATGGAGCAGTTAATGGGAGAACACCTGCTATTGGGTATTCATATGTCCTTAGCAAGCCTTCAGAATCCTAAAAAGATTTTATTATCATTAGCTAATTGAAACTGAGTTCAAAATAAGAAATAATGGCTATCATTTTTCCTAGCACTAAACCTTGGATTCCCTCCCCAATCATTGTTTCTAATTGTAGCCTCCTCTGCTGATTGCATTTACCTTCTTTTTCATAAGATCTGCTGGAAACACTTTTGTATGTAGAGTTAATGGAGAGTAGATCAATTGCAAGTTACTGGAAGCCAATTTTCCATAATCACAGAGATCATATCGGGTCGGGTTTTTGTTGGGTTTTTTTTTTTAATTAAAAGCCCAGAATTAGTCTAATTTTTAACACATGTCTGTGCGCATGCATATACACACACTCTCCTTCTCCCTCCCCCTCATCCATAGCGTTTTGTACAACTATGGGTCTGTGGACGTCAATAGAACTTCTCCATTTATTTACTCTAGTGGGGCCAGAATTTCACTTTTACCTTTTATACAGATTTTTAAAATGTAATAATGTAGTGCTTTTCTATCTCTTCTTTTGTTTGTTTGAATCTGGGAAGGGGGCGTGTGCTTGTAAATGCTTCTGTGGCATACATGAATTCCTACTAACCTAGGCAGAGACTTTTGTGGCTGGCAGGAGTCAGGTCTGCTAATGACCACTTTCGAACATCAATCAAAACTCTGGTGTTTTGTAAGGTTGATGTGCAGCCCTTTTTCTTAGCCTCCAACACTATCTTTCTTTCTGAAACTTGGTGATATTTTATGAAATCTATCATATAACCTCAGTTGCTCTGGACATTTTCTTCTAGGTCTGGAATGCAAGAGTCAGCAGCATACTACTATCAATTGTGCTAAAAGATACTGACAAGTCATGTATTACGAGATTTGACCTCTAGCCATGGTATAAGAAGCTTGTGCAATGTGCCTTGAATTTCTGACCCTGAAAAACAAATAAAGAACAGAGATAGTGTTTCTTCAGCTTCACTTCTTATAGGAATGATCAGGGAATAAGTACTTTATGGTTTATTGTGGGCACTGGTGCAACTTTCTTTTTCTCTAAAGTCTAAAAAGATATGTACCCAGACTGTCAAGAAGCAGAGAAGGATGAATAGTAGAATGTGAAAAAAAATGAGAAATCTCTATATTCATCTCTAAATCTAGATGAGTATTAGAAGAATTTCAGGCGTCTGATGAAAAGGAAATAGTCCTTGCTTCAACTTCAGGTTAAGCTCGTGCAATGGCAGTGTGTTATAAAAGTGGTTTAGACACTAACATTAAGATAGTTTTTTTTTTCATCCTGTATGTGGGGTAGTCTCTCAGAGACAGTATATGCTGAGAAAGCCTGTTACTGTGGTATGTTCAGAATATTGGGTTTGAAACCATCCCAAACCAGTACACACCATAACTGGAGAAAACCAAAAGTGTGTGACTATTGCTGCGTCGAATGAATTATCTCACATGAGAGATGGTTATGATAATAATTTTGTGAGCAATGATTCTTTGACGTCAAGGACATGCTTATCTGGCCACGTGTTTTCCTTCAGTAAGAGAATGAGGGGACACTTGGTAGACTCTGACGTGTATTTGATACATAGAAAGTTTAGGCCAGGAGTCCAGCTGACTTCACAGATTGTTTTTCTTAGTTCCACTGCAAGAAGGGCTTGCAGAGGAATTTTCTCTGTTCTTGCCTTTCTTGGCAGGAAGATAGCCTGGATAAATTGCAAGCTATGCAAGTGAAGTCTTTTGAGCCAGATTTGGGTACAGTCCTGTAGGTTATGTAAAATGAAATGGAAAGGATGAAAGGATTCTGGCCGTCATTTCCCATTTTCACCATAAAATGATGTTAAACCTTTATTAAGCAATTATTACAAGCACATATGACTTTTATACCACTTGGAGGTTGAAGACAGTTACGATGCACTAAAAAATTTAATAGGTCTTCAGCAAAGACTGTACTAGACTGCGTAGAAAGAAGGGCCTGAGGATTCTTCAGAAAATAGTGCTGAAGAATAACTGCACTTGGTTGCACTTCGTCTGTGTGAGATGTAGGAGAATGTCAGGTGCTTGTTGGTACAGCCCATACTATCTATGTTCAATAACTTAGCATATGAGAGTGTGCAAAAGAGTCACTGGTCTACCTTTGCATCTCTTCCAGAGTGCTGCTAGAGACAGGGCATCCTGCTTTACCAGTGTGCTTCTGACTTGAGCTCAGATTGTTG
Source organism: Todiramphus chloris collaris (assembly GCA_025345505.1). Lineage (NCBI taxonomy): Eukaryota > Metazoa > Chordata > Aves > Coraciiformes > Alcedinidae > Todiramphus > Todiramphus chloris. The sequence continues at coordinate 3,337,031 of JANVCC010000039.1, read as the reverse complement.
CTCAAGCGTGGCTTTTGTATTCTTAGAGATGATCAGAAAGCAAGTGCCAACATGGGAGAGAATCAAGGTTTTATGTTTCTTGTGTGTTGCACAGCAGCATGTTTTCAAACTGATCCTCATGAGAAGGTGTAGTGCTCCCTGAGCAATCACTTCTCCTTCTTTTATTTTTTTTCCTGCAATTTCTCAACATGATCATCTGAAACAAAATTAAATTACTGAGATATACTAAACTGGCGTGACAGAACAGACTTCTTGGGGGGAAGTACTGTACTCCCTCACCTTTACTGCTTCCAAAAAAGTGGTTTTATAATCTTTTTCTATAAAACCTCACTATAAGATATGGCTTCTTAGTGTAGGTGGTAAACAGCCTGCCTTTTAGTCAAGCACATCTTTAAAAATATGATGCATCACCCTACAAAAACAATTGAAGATTTTTCCACAAAAATCCATATCTTGTCCCATAAATAAGAATGTTAAATGATGAGCACTTCCTACATTATACACATCCCTGGATGTGATGTCCTTCTTGGTGAATTTTTGTTAGGAAAAAAAATACAATTTTTATTGAGATCAATAAAAGATTAAGGTGACAAAGTGATTTATTGGCTGTACTGAACACTCATTTTTTCCCCAACAACAATACAACCAACCAAGAAAAAAAAGGAGGATGCCATGAAGTGTTTTGTATTTAGCTTTGTTTTTACCTTGGGTCCTTGGAAAACTGGGAAAACATAGCTAAGTCATCCATCAAATCTTAAAATAGTGCTTAAAATGAGTAACTGCTGCTCTGGCCCTCAGACTACAGCATATGGAGGAACTTATTATATGACCCACTACACACCAAAGTCCATGGAAATGCTCCCATTAACTGCAATGAACAGAACTCCAGTACTGCAGAATGAAAGCAGGAGAGAAACCAATTTATCAGTGCCTGAGAGATGTTGCTCACCATCAAGTCTTTCTTTTGATTACTACAGGGCTGCAAAGTCAGTTTGCCTCCTTCATGTACAATTTGATATGCCTCCAAAGAAAACTTTATTTAAAAGCTCTCAAAGAGGGGTGGATTAAATGTCCCTGCAAAAAGATCACCTAAATGCACTTTTTCCTCTTAGGATTGACATCTCCTATCAGTTTCACCCTGAGTGAATTTAAGTAGGGTCTGTAAATGAAGCAGTAGTGAAGCTGTCGTTTCTGACTCCTGCAGCTCCTCCCCAGCACTGGCAGAATTGCTTTCGGTGGCAGATCCCACGTGAATCAGGGTGTAGGAAATGAAACTGTGTTCTACAGTGTTGTTGCTGAGTGTTCCAGATGAGCTGTCACCACTGGTGCTCTGAGATGCTCAGGGCACTGCAGGAGAAGCTTCAGAGGCACTTAAAATTGGTGTAACCTGACTCTCACTGCAGAATTTTTGTACCATGTGTTGATTAAGTGGCAAATATCTGAATCTGCTTTTGTCTAGTCTGGGAAGGAAAATATTAGAGAAATTGGTTTGCACCCTCAGCAAAGTTGTTCAAGCCTCACTTTTGTCTGGCTGAACCTTATAGCCTAACCCAAACACCTCTCTTAGGACTCCAGGGTGAATGTGAGCTGCCTTGTGTTTCTGCAGATTGCCATTGACTTGAAAATATATGTTTTGCATATATGTCAACAGGTAGACCTTTGTGTATTTGTTTAAGTGCATGAAGAAAACTAAAATGCAAATCTCAATTGTTTACACTGGAAATGTTTGCTTGAAAAGTTGTGTGGTGACATGATACCATATATATCAGAATACAGGACTAATCCCACACCTGTTGCGTAAGCTGTAAGGTGTAAAGATTAGCAGTTTTTCCATCACATGAACGTAACTCCAGTACTGCACAACAGTACTTTTCATAACATGAAAGACGGTAGTAAAATACATCTGAAATCCTAAAAATGAGATTCCAACTCCAAATACAAGTAAAATTTACCACTTACATAAAAGCAATGATCCACACCTCACTAAACACGGGTTCGATCAAATATGTAGCATAAAACCTAACCATTTATAACCATTTGTGAATGTAGTCATTACTGTGCTCTGCTTTTAAATAACGTTTTAAATCTGTATATGTTTTAATATGATATATTCTTTATCAATTTCTTACAGAACTATTGCAACATTTTATATTAAATTTAATGTTAACTGTAATTTCATTGTAATTTTTAATATAAGATCCTTTCTGTTAGTTAATGTTTTATGCATATTTATTTTAAATATTGTTGCAGTGTCCTTGGAATTGTTGATACCGTTGACTGGAAAGGAAAACGGATCATTCCATAGAATGTTTTGGGGAAGGCATGTTGTAAATGAGAAAGCTCAGGTACATTTTCATTGTTGTACTCTTCTGTATGAGTATTACAGAATAGAAATGCTTCTGCTTAACCTTTTTGTCTTTTAGCAGTGAAATTGCCAGCCTGGAGAACCTGTAGCAGTTGACTGTACCATCCATCAGCTGTTCTTGTCTTTTCCTGAGCTTGGCTAGTAGGTTTCTTTTCTTTTCCTACTGATTATGTGGGTTATGACCAGTTGTGGAATATATGTCAGAAGGGGAGAACTCTGTCATGTAAATGTGGCAGAATGAGGTGCTGGGTTCTGACAAAGCTGTTCTCTACTTTCTGAGGGCTGTTTCAACCTCTGCAACCCCACACAGTAGGATTCGATTAACTTTAAAAGCAAAAAAAAAAAATAAAATCTGGTGCTCCAGATTTTGCCTGATGTTTATTTGGTGCACCTAAACAAAAAGGAACTTTTGTTCACTGCACATACATTAAAATTGAGGATTTGGAGTTTAAGCACCAATTAGGCTCAATCCCTAAAGAAAGTATGGAGTTGGAGAGAGTCCTTTGTGTATGGGAAATGTGGCCAACTAAATACCACTGAGAAAAACCTGGAGAAAGGGACATCAGTTCAACACACAGATGGCCCACTGCTAAAAGTGAAACAGTGTGGTGGCATCAGATATTTTTAATACGTAGTAAAAATATACTGTGCGTGGAAAGTACTTGTTACATGCTTCTTCTCATCTGGAATATACAGAGACTGGGATTTTATCAAGTTTGGTAATTCCTGAGACTTCAGAGTTGACGCAGCCATCTGTACGTTGCTATAAATCAAGAACTGACTTTTCAGCAAGCATGTTTATCCAACTCTGTCAGAGAGATAAAGTGTGTGAAATGTGTAGTATGTCTTTAAACCAGACAAAATCTCAGCTGGCAAAATAATCTGTTAGGATGACGTTGCTTTTGAGTATTCTGCATATTTGGAACGAGCTAGTTCATGTGTGCTCATATGTATATAGAGTAGAAAAGCTTGCATCAGCATCAACCTTTGGGCTTTTTGGAGTGATCCAGCTCCTTGTCAGTCACTGAGTCCAGTTACAGTAGGTAACACAGGGTGCACCTTCAGTACAAAGCTCACTGCAGCTTTCTTGCAATGGAAATCAAAAGGAAGTGGGGTAGAACGGGTCAGTCAAGTCCGGTCATTAGTCTGATGTTCTGGAGACCGGTTTCTGCCGTTAATCTTCCTGTATGACTGTTGGTCAAGTCATGTACATTTCTGAGACTTTGTTTCTCCCACATTAAAGGAGAGAGTAGCATTGCTTAACATCACAGATAGGAGTTTTGTAGCTAAATGAAGCTCAAAATTCAATTTTTAAAATTTTATTTTAGACTGTATGACTGGTACAATGATGAAATAAAAATAGGTTTATCATAATCATTGACAAATGTATGTCTTTCCCCTGAGATAACGGTATTAATTTGGCTTAGCTGTGCATGTAAAATCATGGAAACGCAAGCTCATGCCAGTGCGCATCACTTCTTTGTTAGGCACATAAGCCTGGCCAAGAAACCCTGTAAAGCATGTTTGTAAAATACATTTTCAAGTCTTAAGGCCATCCTGGATCACAAGCAGGTGAGATTCTGTATTCTCCCAAAATACTAGCTAGGTCCTTAGCACAGATTTGTGATATGGGCTGTGTTTCCCCTGCATCATCCTTCACAGGGTCTTCACCTTCCCATTTGGTAGAGGTAGTAGCTGCCAGTCTAAATGTGCCATTTTTAAAAATCCATCTGCACATCCTCCTGCTGAGATAAACACTTTCTTCTCCATCTTCTCCTCCTTACTGCAGAGAGAAAGGCACATTAACATCATTTTCTCTTTATGCATCCTATGCATGTTAATGAATGTGTGCTCTATATTTTGTTTGTTCATTTTGTGATACTTTCCAATGGGATAGTAATTGAAAGTGTGTGTGGCAAACGGTTACTGACAGCACGTGAATTGAAAAGTCTTTGCCCATAGATGGTCAAATGATTTTGTGCATCATTTTGGAAAGAGCAAGAATAACTCCAGTGTTTTGAGGAGCCACTCTGATTTGCACAGAATTATTCATAGCAAACATACGTGCAGATGTGAAGCTCTTATCTGTAGATATCTTAAAATGTATTGGTTTTTAATAATTTGAAACTACATCCTCCTCGAAACAAGACTCAAGGAGTCACAGGCAGCTTATTCATCTATATGTATTTTATTGAAGGAGATTAATACATAATTTTTGTTTAAATAAGGCAGATGAGATGTTCAAAATATCACTACAGTTAGTAACTGAAAGTTAAAGCAAATGTTGAACTGTGTTGCCAGGACTGCAGAAAACAATGAATGATGCATTCATTATTTTTACTGATACAATCAGCAGGGATCTCCCGTTTAGAGAGCTGGTTAGTGTCTGCTGTGCTGGGTACAGCCAAATCCAGGGTGCTTCTATTAATGCAGCTCATGGAATGAGCCTAATGCCTAGAAATCAGAAGGCAGAGAGAAAGAGAGCAATGTAGGGGTTTTGGTGGTGGGTTTTTTTTTTTAGATACAGGTTACTCCCACTTTGCATGTGTTGTTTGGCCTGGTTAAAGAGCACTAGCAGAGAACTAAGGATGAAGTCACTTTCCTAACAGAGCTGGGGTTTGCATTATGCTGGGCAAAGACCATTGTACTATAGGGAGCTATACTGAACCAGGACAGTACCTACATGTCCTTCACACAGGTGTCATTGCAGGAGAATATCTCTCTTAGATGCACTTCATAGAACTTCCTGAAAGGGATAGGGTAGCAATAGTATCAGGTTTAAGATGGGAAGTGACGTTGCAGTTGCTCATGGTCTCAATATATATGTATTAATTACTCCAATTTGCATAAAACAATTCAACTCCAGTACAAAGAAACCAAACCTGTAAGCCAAAATGGCTGTCAATATCAAAGATCTATCCACTTATGCTCTCCTTCTCCTCCTTTCTTCCCATATAAAATTCTAGCGACTCCGCCTTGGGGAAGGGAGCTGCCATCGTAAAAAGATCAGCTAAAGAGAGGAGAATAATAATGTCAGCATTAGCAAGAAGCTCTGCGTAATACCACTGCTTCTGCCATGGTACCTCTGTCCTCCCCTGAAGCAAGATGCAATATATCTCTTAGTTTGAATATTTCATTTACAGGGGTACATCTGCTTTGCTTTCATGTTATATTCAGCATTACCTATTTATAACACTTTTTCAAACCGATTTTCCAGCTTCTTGATATGGTACAAGAGAAACAGAAGCTATGTATCAGTGTAATGATAAAAGGCATGAGGAAAAGGGGAAAGTAATAATTGGTTGCAAATCAATTTGTGAACCTCAAGCAAAAATAAAAGTGGAAGAAAGAAGGAAGAGAGTTCTATAACCTCAGTAAATAGCAGAAATTACAATGTGCTGTGTACATTTGGTTTGTACTTTTATACAGAGTTAATGGATAAGGATATTTATCTGATGGTGTTTGCTCTACACGTAAACTCTTCTGATTTAGATGATAGATAGAAACCATTTATATAGATAAACACAGTAGGGGTCTAAACACAGATCCCTGTGGAACACCAGATGTGAGTAAATGAACATTTGATTTTCCTCTTGTCTGCGTCTGACAACCTGATGGATAAGAAACCATCTCCTGAATTCCCTTAAAACCTGATAGCGCTAATGCAGATAATAACATAGAGTGAGATATGGTATTTATTAAATCTGCTCTCTAAATATTAATACGACAGCAGCTGTGATCTTTCTACTCTTTAACTGTACTCTTTAAGCACTGTGTCACTTGCTAACAAAGATAAATGCACAGGACTGGTGTAGAGGGTTTAAGACCACAGGGGTATTAAAATACTTAAGATTCATGCAATTTAGAAATTAATATTCTACATCACAATTGATTAAATAAAAGGAGTGTGAGAAATTTACAAAATTGCTTTTAAAATGGAAACAGATTGTGTGAATGGAATAAAAAGCAGCTATGTTAATTCTTTTTAGCCCGCTGTCCCAGGTGGATCTAATGCTAACCACTGAAGAGTGTATTAGCAGAAAGAGGCTTTAGTATTTCATAAGTTAGAAATATAATTTCTGAAGTGTCAGCAGTTTTATATCCATTTTTCTCTCCCTCACCATTTCTTCCACATCTCTGAGACAAACGTCTTAGAGAGGAAGAGGCCACCAGAGGCCATGTCTTAGCCAGATGCTTTTATTTATTATGTCATGTCTTTTCCGGAGTAAACTGCCAAATGCACTTGTAGTTCAAGTGTTCTTGGGTGCTGGGGGGTGACTTCCGGTGCTATAACTTCTTACCTAAAGCTAAACTTGCCAGCTCCCTCTTCCCAGAAAAGCCCATAAGCCCAGTTCATGTGTGCTTCTTATTTATTAGCCCAGTTTGATTGTCTTTGATTGGACTGGGCTTTATATTTATCAGTGAAAGCATAGTGACAATAAGTACCAACTTCTGTGTCGGTGATAATTCTACTCTTTTTTTTATGTAGCATCAGCCCCAGTCTAAGGGAACAGGGAAAACTGAAACTGGTGTCACCCAGACTCTGCGGGAAGTCTCTGATCTGCTGTGTTAAGCACTTGGTTGCTTTGTATCTCTAGCAGAGAGTTACAGTGTCCAAACACAAACTGTGGAGCTGTGTCCACGATTGTGTGGAGCTTCAAAAGCTGATCAAGTGCAGCTTGCGTTGCCTACAGGAAGAGCATGAGGTGATATTTAGCATCATTGTTTTTTGAGTCCTGCTTTAGGTGCTTGCATTTAGTGTATTGCTTGTGTTCAGTTGTATACAGTGAAAGAGGAGGCCCCATTTGTTTCATATCAACGTCTCTGGAAAGAAACTGTCCATGGAAAAAAGCCCCGTTTACACCAAGACTGAATTGTTGAGATGACGGGTTTGAGAGAAAGAGGTTTCTTGGAGGTACTCTTGCTAGATTTATTAAGGATCCTTTCAACTCAGCTTTGTCCAGTGAACTGTCCCGATTTGAACTGTTACACTCCTGGGTCAGTCAGAAGTTTCTGTGGATGTTGCAGATGGGCTAGAGCTACTTTCTACTCCATGGCAGCATCGCCTCACTCTGGATGAGAGTGTAGCTTTATAGGCTCTTCTGCATCCAGTCTGTTAGTTCCAACTTGAGTATGTTGATGAGTGATTTCATACTGGATTCAATAAACACAGTAGCAGGTACTTAGAATAATTCTGCTCTTAGGAATGAAAAGCTTATTGGCCTTGAAGCAAATAACCCACGCACAATTTGTACCACTCCAATGATCAGAAACTGGACCATGGATAATTGAGATGGTACGAAACACCTACGGCCTCCTGCTCACAATTTTTGGATTCATTAATTCCTACAGTGTTTTGTGCCTACCTACAGGAGGATGTTACAACAGCTTAGTTCACTATAAACAATTCTGCCCCATTTACTTTAGAATTTTGTGGTTGTTAATCCATAAATGTGTAGAATGCACATTTGCAAACAAAGGAGCTTGGAGATGGTGACACTTTTCTGGAATCCGCTGTTTCAATACACTGTTAAAGACTAAAATTTTATAAAAAGGAAAACCACATTTTCACATAGAATCCTGTATGGTTATACCTGACCCTAAATGTGAAGAAGGTTTTGGATGGGAGATGTTTTGGGGGGTTGCTTAGGGGGTTTTAATTTTATATTACTTTGGGGTTTTTTTTGAGAAAATCACAAAAATTTTGGTTTTGATTCCAAAATGAAATAGAAGTTTCATGTGGATTATGGGACTTTGTGGCCAGTATAATTACATTTGATTATATACAGTTTAAAAGTTAAGTGAGTTGGGTTTCACTCAATAAATATGTTACTCAACATTGTTATTGCTGGTCCCCTTCTGCTTTTTAGAAAGGGGAGGTAAAGAGTGTCATGGTGCTTGTGACAGTAAAAAAATGAAACTGTCATTGAGCATTTTTATTTACAATATGATTCTAATGTGAAATGAGGGGCAAATTTTCAGATTGAGAATTTTATTGTAATGCAGTTTATGCATCTTGAAAATATTTTTCTTCTCTTGGCTTTCATTAAGTGATACATTTTTACATTTTTCCGCAGTATTTCAGGATGCTACTCGATAGGTCAGATGCCTTTCTTCCAGCAGACAACAAACTCTATCCCAGTGTTAAGTATCCAGCAAATTTGAGGGTGTGTTTTATACATGGTATTTTCCTACATCAAAGTTTTGTCAAACTTATTTGGTATACGGTTTATACAAACTTTGTAGTCTGGAGCTCTAAACTCATGTATGGGGACTTAAACCTACTGCTAGCAGGCTTGAGTGTCTTCATTTCCTTTTATGAATCCCTTACAAATATTCCGCAGACACCTAAGAGTAAACCACTTGAAAACCACTGTTATAGGGTAAAATAGTCTCAACAGTTAAAATCTTGTTTAAAAGGCAATTTTTTAAAATCAGATCTGGTAAATTTATGCTAACCTCAATTTTTCAGTATTTGCTAGGAAGGGCAAGAATTAGGATTCTGATGTTAAGACTAAAAGAGGAAATCTTCCTGGAATATTCAAGTGTTATTTTTACCTGGTATTTGATTTCACTTTTTTTTCACTGGTACCAGTCTAGATAAGAAATTGCTCTTTGGAAGTGGTATTCTGAGTGAATAGCAATGTCTGTGAATGAAGTGGAGTCGCCATACTTTTTTTGTCTGGGTCTGCAAGAAGCTGATGCAGTCTAATGGGCAGAGAGAGCAGCAGCATTATTCATAGCGATATGTAAAGTACCCTCTTGGGCTCACCATACATTTTTATCCTTCATTATCAAATTGACACTCCTGCATGGGTAGATTCATTCTCTTGCAGGGAATACCACAGGCTATATTTCTGTACTTTTTCTCTCTCCATCCAGGCATTCTCTCAGTGCCTTGGTAAATCATCATGTTTAAATCATTAATAGTGAAGAAAGGCATGCTACGTAAGCAATTATATACTGATTAATGTCGAAGTTAAATCCCTCTCTTCAAAGATATTGCTGACCCTGCTGAGTATCTCTGTCATATTCATTTTCTTTGTTCTTTGGTAGAAGCTGTTGGCTTATCAGTCCAAGCACAAAGGCGGGAGTGTTCTTAGGCTCAAATCCTCATGCACAGCACTGAATATGAACAGTTAACATTCTCTCTCAAAATCAACATGTGGGGACACACAAGTGTTGAAAATCTTCAGTAAAGCTTTATCTAGCTGGTAAAATTCTGTGCATGCTCTTAAAACTCTGATCTTTGTAAACATCATGGCAATTCCAGTGGTACTAGCAGTGACGGGAGCTCTCACAGAGATGGGCCATTAGTGCTGGCAGTACAGCATCAATTTAGCCTGCTGTAAGTGTGGATGACATGGTGCTTAAAATGTGGGCAACCAGAAGTGTTTTTCTCCAGTGACACTCCTGGTGTTACTACTAACATGAGAATCAAACAGGTATAGGATCACGTAGGAATGGTTTCAGTCACTTCATTATCCTAGTGTTAGAGTCTATGTGATGCAGGCAGGGAAACAATAGAATATAATCCTGACTGGTGAAGCAAACTGGGATTCAGGGGAAAGAGATTATATTTTGGTGTTTTCCTAGTGTTAAAAAGTAATATATAAAATACAGAAGCTCTGGAATGCTCTGAGATATCTATGGTGCTCAGTTTGTATAAATACAATGATAGCACCTGTAAAGTTGTTTTACCCACTAAAATCGTGAGCCTCTTTTGCTGCATTGTACTGTTTAAATGCACTGATTTCTCCTTGCTCTACATGTAAATGTTTCATCACTGACACCCAAAGGTGTTCTCTTAATGAGGTCCTTGTGCCACTTAAGAATGTAAGCCTATAGTATTAGGTGGTGCTTTCTTTTTGTGCCATGGAGCAAATTACTGACAAATAGCATTCATGTACCTAGTAGCTAAAAAGAAAAAGGAAATACCAATATTGTGCATCTGCTGGCAGAAAGAAATATTTGTAGGACATTTGCATTATAGTATTTTTCTAAATCAGGAAGAGATATTGAAATATGTCAACAAGCTCCACCTCCTCTACCCTAGAACCTTTGATAGCTGGGGGCAGATACCTCCCCAGTTATGCAGCAGAAGTGAAAATACACCTTTTAGCATGATCAGGGATGTGCATTTTGCCAGACCTGCCCTGGTGAGAAGCTATCACTTCAGAATTGTTACTCAAGCTGTCTTTTCTGCTATTACTGTTAAAACATTCATTGACTATTAATTTCTGATTATACTGACATCCTGTGCCAGGTTCTGTTCTAGCCCAAGGACCTCATTGGGTTACAGGGTTGAAGTGGAAGTTGAGTGTATCTTCAAAGATATTCAGATGCTGTACTGAATGCAAGTCCAGCAGAAAAGGATCAGTTTCTTTAGCTTTGTGCAGTGACTTGTTTCACACATACAGCTCTGCATGTATTTAACTATATTCACTCTGTTTCTTTAGAGCTACCAGTTGTAATGTTATTTGTGAAACAAACTTTGCTCTGGACTCTGAACTTTGTGCTACAATACTGAAATATTGTAGCACAATATTGTTGCAGCCTGCGGTTTTTGGCAATGCCTGTAAATAACTGCAAATCTTCTTACCTGTTTTTTCAATTGAAGTTTTTCAACACTTGACAAAGTCTGGCATGGGGATTCCAGAACTACTGTAGGTATTAGAAACTTTTCTTTTTATATGATATTAGATCCGAGTAAGAATTTTCAGTCAGTCATCATGAAGCACTATAAACTGTATGAAGTTTGCATTTCTTGAAAGTACCACTGCTCTAAAACCTTCTCATCTCCTTCCCCCAGCACCTTTTACCACTCCATCTCTCTTATCAGGCTAAGAAAATCTAAATTCTCTACAAGCTTTACTTTACAATGGAGTACCACAGGCAAGATCACTTTGGTAGCTCATGGTAGGGCTCCCAGCCACACTCCTTATGCTCCTCCGGAACAGAGTTATAACTTTCCCTATAGCCACCTTATACTAGCCAGCTGGCCTGACAAGAAAGTTCCTGGGTTAAAGGAAGTCCCTGCTGAGTCCATCTTACTGTTCCAGGGGTTGGAGGGAGGAGGTTTGCTGTTAGCTCTCTTACCCCATGTTAAGTTAAAAAGTGCATGTTAAAAACAAAGGAGAACATTAGTCTTCTGGATGAGCTCAATTAAAACCAACAAAGGATAGAAAAGCAAGCGTCTAAAGTGCTACAGTAGTTTGAGGCTCATGGGTCTGGAATAAATGAAAGAATGAAATATTCAGTTGCTGCAGTAAGACTTCCTGTGAATAACATCTTATTGCACGCAGTGTTTCTCCCTTTCACATTCTTTTTCTCCATCATCATTGTTTATTTTCATCTGATGTTTTAGGTCCATTGTAAAAAGGTCCATTAAAATAATGTAGTTTAATGTATTAATATATTTTTCATCTCTCTCTCCCTCCTTCCCTGTCTGTCTCTGTCACATACACATGTATTTCAAAAGCATGGACAAGAAGCCCAAAATAAGGTGAGGGCTCCTGAGCATGCCAAAGTTTGAGTAACTGAGTGGGTAGATGACACCTCTTGGTGTTTTTCAGAGAAGGCTGGCTGACTTACCGGAATAAGTCCTTTCAGGCTTGCAATGAAAGGTGAAACTACAGGGAAGTAGCAGTAAGCAAGTAAGATTTTAGGGGCTCCTAGTATTTGTGAGGGGAATAATGTCACAAGGGAATACAGGAGGTGAGAAAAGGTAGTTCTGCTTCAGAGGAAAAGCAAACAGGCTATAATTATTCCAGAAGAGATATAACACTAATAGCAATTTGAGGTAAAATATTCTCTCCTAAGCAATTTTTGGAGAATACTATGGCAATAAATTCAGCATCTTTTTAAAAGTCTATTTATTTCACCAACTTCCTCAGTGATTTATGAAACAGGTTGATTGCTAGATAGTGGTGGAGCTCAGGGCACCTCTGATCTCTTGGTTTTATTTTCTTTGCCTAGTTGTTTCATCCCTTTGCACCTTAGTTTTCCTTCCCTCCCACCCCCAGGCAACCCTCTGTCTTTTCTACTGTAACTTGTGCAGCATTTGAGAAACAGTGCTATAGCTGCAGTACACCTACCATACAGGGCTTGACTTCAGCTGGTGCTTCAAAACATTACTGTAATTTTTAAAAATCAGATTTGTGTATATGTTTAATGGGATGAATAATAGATCTGAATTTTTATTTTATCGATGTTCCAGGTTTTTGGTCAAACTTCAAATCAGACAGTCCTTCCCCTACGTTCCCCTGCTTCTTATTAAACTTAATATTAAAAGGGAAGTAAACATGTGTATTATATAGAATCTGTTCCTGGAGCAGAAGTTGTGTTAGTAAATTCTGAGGAATAGAATTGAGCTTAAGGAAGCCAAAGCTTGTTTGGTTTGTCAGAAGGAGAAAAGCACAGATGTAGGTTGTTTCAGGAAACACTGTAGAGACGTATAAATACTATAGACTGTTTCACAAGATCTCTTGCTTTCATGGATGGGTAGTGTTTAGAAGCATCTATATATTTCCCTGTTAAATCAAACCTCGAAATGTCTTCTAGGCTGAGACGGAATTTATGTTATCAAAACTGCATGACCCACTAACTCTAGAGAAAATGGAAAGCAATTCAGTTTTTATTTAGACTTGCAGTGCCAAGTAAAAATAAAACTTAGCTTCAATGCCTATCATCAATTAGTAATCGAAGTCTGTACATTCAGAACCAAAATGGCATGTCACAAGGATAGAAGGAAAAAGCAAAGATAAATTATTTGGGAAGTAAGCAATTACTAATCTTAAAACTCAAGGTATTAAACAAAGAAAATGACCATGTGAGTGATGCAGCAATAGAACCTGGCAAACGTTTGTGAGATGCTGTTAGTTTATCTCAGGGTCCTGAAATATAACTTTATTATTGCCACTGTTTCATTACTTGTGCCCAGTAATGTTTTTGATAGGCAGAATGTTTCCCAGATCTCTAAGGAGTGGTCCAGACTTCACAGTCTAAAATAGATGGGGAAAATATTCAGGGAACATTAACTTCAAGTGGGACTTTCTGCTCTGATTGACAGAATTCATTACAGAAGGTGTGTTAGAGTTTTCATGCTCTTGCAACTTCTCAGCTGGACTTTAAGCCTCACTTTTCCAAGTGTGATTCAGCTCTGATCCCCCTCCTCCCTGTACTGATAATTTTTTTCCTGCTCTTTATGTGGCAACACAGAAAACTAATTTTGATTAGTTTCTGAAACAAAAGCTTGCTAGTTTCAAAAATTTTATTAAATCCCTTTCAAATTATAATCTGATCTGAGAACATATTTATTTCTTCTGCTCTTACTCTGACTTTGCCTGCTGAGGTTGGAAGCTCCCCAGAGCCTGGTGGGGTCCTCGTTTCTCACTGTCCTTACTTATAGATCTAAGCACCACAGGAAATTTAGCCATACCTGCTTAGGAATCACCTCTTTCCCATGAGGGCTGTCCAAGACAACACTCAAAAACCCAATGAAATCAATCACTTGAGGAGGTAACTCTTTTAGCAGTGGCAAAGTGTGTCTTGGAAGTTGCAGTGTGTGGACAGGTCTCCCAAGAAAGAAATTTGCCTACTTACTTAATAAGGCACATCCTGCAGTTTTCCTGGAGGGCTGGCTATGAATCTTAAGTTGTTCTTTATTTATTTAAGGGCTTTATTTATAAAGGGAAGCAGCAAGAAACCTCCCCAGGCATTTCCGGATACAAAGCTTCCCGAAATCTGGGAGTATTTCAAAGAAGTCTGAAGCTTATAAATCTTCACAAATGCTTGTGGCCCACTGGCAAGTCAATCCTTCCTAAATGGGAGGTAGACTGTTAGGTATTTATGCATCAGCTGCTCATGCCAGACTGCTCTAAGGCGATGCTCAGAAGAGAAAGCACACACAAGCTGATGTTAATTTGGAGGTCAGTCTAGAAAATTGTAAAGGTCCTTATTTGCCTTAAAATATCGTAGGAAGTGCTAGCTAAAGGTCGCTGGTCACAGATAAAAGAATATCAGACCATCTAGCAGAGCTACTAACGCTTCTTTGTTATAAGGAGGTTAAAATAAAACCAAGATTTGGTTGTCAGATATTATTCAGTCACTTTTCTTCCCCTTTAATTGTTTCATGCAGATGTTTTGTACCTGTAAGCTGCTCCTAAAAATTTACCAGCTACTCAAGAATACCAAATAGAGCTTCCTGTGAGCCCATCCCAAACATTTGCCAAAGTCCTGTGCAACAAGCAGTAGAACAACTTGCCAGTCTGAGTGCCTTATGATTTATGAATAACTATGGTTTCCATTAAGCTGTAGAAAGGGGATAGTGTGTTTCACCCTGTGCTGAGAACCCCATTTATTTCCGTTCCTGTCAGCAGTTTGCATAAGTGAATGATTTTATTTCATGTGAGAGAGAAGGCAAACACACAAGTTATCCCAGCAGTGGAAGATTTGTCAAATAAAGCTTTTAATAATGGTGTTATTTGACAGTTTTATAGTGCTTCAACTTTCGAGCAGTTTGAAGGTGGTAGGTTTTCAATAAAAATTAAGACCTTATCTAGAAGAAACTCAGTCCCTGTTGTTTTAAAAGAACTAGTCTTGGCTGCATTGGAGCACCTTAATCTACTACTGAAAGTAAATCTCAATCCTTTTCTGTATTAATACATCTTGCAATCCATCATCAGTAGGTGTTCTGTGTATTTTTTTGCCCTAGTATATCAAGGTGGCCTGATAAACCACCTTCCTAACCAAACTTGTTGGGTGATCATTATGTTTCTCACAAGAATAAATTATCCAGTGTAGTTCTCTGCGGCTTACTTAAATAGTCCAGCAGTGTTTCCAGTCACTCTTACTTATTTCTTTAATTTGTTTAAGGGGTCCAGTAAGTTATTCAGGTGAGGAGAAAAGGAACAGGAAAGTTGCTGGTTTTCACAAGGTCAGAGTTAATCCTATCTGTGTTCATAAATCATTGTACATCACAGGATAACCACGTAGCGGCTGAGAACTTGTTAATAGAAAACCAGTTCTGAATTGAAAGTTGCCTTGATTAAAGCAGGAATTTTTCAGAAGAATCTAAAGCTGCCTGAAATTTCCTGCCAGGTAAGCAAACATAAAATTAAAGGCTTATATTATTTATAGATCTGCTACTTCTGTTACAAAAGTTGGTTCATCTTCACAGTCCTGCAGAGAAGTTAGATTTTAGTACAAGCCTTTTACCAAAACAATTTCTGAGAAAAAGAGGGCTCTATAACCTTGACACGCATTTAATTTGGACAATCAGAATAATAAACAATAGTGTAAGTACCAGCGGCATCTCTTAGATTTAAATTATCTGCTCAAGTTCACATATAGAGAGATTGCGAGAGCTAAGATTTGATGCAAAGAGATTCTGCCTCCACATTGTCTTACGAGCTAGCCCCACACTAGTTACAGAGGCACAAACTAGCTCCAGTGAGCACAGAGCCCTTCCTCATGCTTAGGAATTCAATTTATGCATTGCTATACCAACGGATATTTACAGGGAGAGTGCTCTGCTGGTATATACCTGGCAAAATTCATTGCCATCCTTTGTCTGCATATTAGACAGAACCTCCCGAATCCCAGCAGTTTCAGCAAAGTTTAGGGATCATTAGGGTGAAGCCTTTCTACTCGATATTCTCATTAGCAGTGTTGTTAAATCCAAACACACATATGGTGTATTTTCAAATGCAATGCCACAGGTTTTGTTCCAGAGATCTTACAATCTGCTCCAGTAAACAAAATGAGCAGAAGACAGGAGCTGGAGGGAGGAAGGACAAAAAAAACCCCAACATTTTTAGCTAATGTGCTGAGGCTCTTTTTACAAGCTTGTGTCTTCCCTAAGAGGGCTTAGGGGAATGTTTATTTTCTTCTTTTCTCTAGAACTTGCTGAAAAGCTCTTGAAAGAGATTGTTCTGTTTGAAGGCCTTGAAATCTTACAGCCTGCGCTAGAAAGAGTTACTGTATGTATGCTCAGTCTCATCGGGCCGCCTCCCCTTCTGCTACTTACTTGGAACCCATGCCAATGGAGCACCCATGTGGTTAAAAGCAACCTCCGTTTAATTCCAGGGGAACCCCTCTCACTGTTATCTAATGACTTTGATTAGCATAGATCAAACTGAGTCGTTTTGTGTTCAATAGCCCCTTCCTATTGTCAAGCCAGAAGAGAGGGACAAAGACTGGCTTTTATTTACTGGTGTCTTGAGGCAATGCCACCAGAGAAAGTCTTTCTGTTCACTTTGTGAAAGCTGGATAGAGCCTTGGTCCTGTGCTGTACATATTATTTGTTTATTTGATACACAGCTCAGTGTCTCCCTCACACCTCTCCCTCCCACAGTGTTCAATTCCTCTCTCTCATCACAGAAAGGTCTGACAGGAACTTTCCTGTCTTATCTGTCTCTTTGTGCTTTCCTCCCCCTCCTTCTCATTCTTTACCTCCCTCTGTCTCTCTCATTCTCTCCCCTGCTGCTCTCAGATGGCTGGCTTTGCTCAAGGTCTGCAGGCTGGCATGGAGCGTGCCTGGAACAATATGTTCCTATTAAATTTACCCTCTCTCATTGTTTCCTCAAATTAAATTAAATTTTACTCTCAAGTTTGTTGAAATCACATAATAAAAACATCCCTGAATGCAATCGCATTTAATCAGAAAGCTTTCCAGCATTTATAATGATAAAACACTATTTGAAAAAGGCTTGTTCAAGTATTTTACAGATAAGCATAAGCACATTTCTTATTTACAATAGAAATTAATCTCTAAAAGTCTCTCTGAGGTCTGAGTTCCTTCCATAGGTTTACTTCCATGGCTTTCACACTGCTTTGTCCACTCCAAGATCACCAAGATAGACAGAGGCAAAATTCAGTAAATTTTAGTCTTAGTCCTGAGCTTTATTTTGTAACTCATTCAAATTCAGACTGGTGTTAATTCCTTGTATGTATTTGATCAAAATTAGTATGCTCTGCATTAATGCTACTGGATGTTTTACACTTATTTTACGACTGTTAGGTTTGAAACTAGTCAAAGGCCTCACAGAGGGCGCAGTAACGCTGCCCGGGTTGGACCTTTCAATCGGATAAACACAGATCACAGATTTTGGGGTGCTGAGCCACTGTAGTTGTGTCAATGTAAGCAAGGAGTTTTCAGCACTCCTGAAATGCTAATGGTTTGCACATTTCAGAATCAAATTTGTGACAGCTGGACAAGAAGGTGTCATGGTTTCGGGAGATACGTATATAAAATAGTATGCATTGCACAGCTTAAAATTGCTGTGGTGTTAAAAAGCCACAGGAGTATTTTACTGTTTCAGAAACATTCTTCTTTGATTTGACTACAATTTGAAACAAAACCACAGCAGTATCACCATGGTAATATATAATAGGATACATTTCAGAGAGAGAATAAGACATGTTAAAATTGCAGATTGATCACCCTGGATGGTCCTGCAGGTTTGGGCCACTCGTTGACAATTCCAGCATCTCAAAAAGTAGAACACTGCTGTAAGAATATGCAAAATTTGAGAGCCATGCTGTGCCTCTCTCTTATGTATCCTGCACTTGTTTTATATGCTGAAGACATCTTGACATCAATGGGGTGTTTTCAGAGCAGGATATGTTTGAAGTTTGTAGTAGAATTCCATTGTAGAGAGAAGAGGAAGATGTGCATGTTGGCAGCATTTTGACAGATCTTTTTCCAGTAGTGTTTCAGAAGATCCAGCACTCATCTTTTTTATTACCAATGGTAGTGTTCATCAAAGGAGGCTGATGAGCCTGGCCAATTACGATTTTTCTGTAGTATGCCTGGAATTTCTACTCATTCCTTTATCACACTAGGGATGCAGTGTCCTGTACAGACACAAACGAAACAGATCTGTTCTGTCAAGCTGACATAGCAGATAAAGGGTTAAGGATGAGAAGGTACCAGATGATCCAAAACCTGTTGGTACAGCTTTGATAGTAACATGCAGGATATTTTACTTGCACAAGTCAAGAAGGAGATGGAAAAATGAGACTGGCTGCTGTTTGCAGGCTGCCTTACTAGGCTGACAAAGCAACTCTAGTATTACTCTGACAAAGATAAGCATTGGGGGAATGATATGGAGAAGCATGAAGCTGTAGCAGCTGTTGACATTTTGTCCGAGCACCAAAGCGAGAGGTCATGGAGGAGCAGAGAGATGATTACAGCAGCGAAAGCAGGAAGCAGCAACAGAGAAAAGAAAGGCAGGCATCGACATCTAGAAATGTTCAGCAAGTACCTCCTGTCCATTTCTACTGCCAACTTTTCCTCATTAAAATGGAAAGGCTTGGCAGCATCTGGTATATCTGGAAATACCTGGGTAGCTTCTTTTCTCAGCTACTAGAACAAATCTCCGTAATAAACGTTTCAACAAAGTAATTTGCAGCAGCTAGGCAGCTGATTTCCATCTGAGAGCTTCTATAGTTTCTCCCTGTTTTAAGGGGAGATGGTAGCTAACCTAGAGTTATCTACTTGCACTAACCTCAGCTATAAATAGGAATGAAGGCAGCACTACAGGCCCAAGCATTGCTACATAGTTTGAGAATAAGCTGAACAAACCTGTGCATGGAGAAATCAAAGGATATAATCATAAGCTGCTGTTGTGGAGGACAGACTAATGATGTGACAGTGATTTTTATTGCCTTGGGTTATAAGACCTTGAGGGACCTTATGGTCTTCCCTCGGACCTGAAATATTTCCACAGTTCAGCGCTAGCCACTAGATATAGAATGGCAAAAGATTACTTCTCCATCACCTTAAAGATAAATCTTGAGACCACAGCAACCTTTGGGAGAAAATATAATTGTCTTTCTAATTAAAATTGATTTTTTTTATTTTTTTTTGGTGAATGTGCCCTTCTATTGCTATCCCAGCTGTATAACTGGCTGTATCTCCCTTATTACAACAGATATTTATGTTCGTCAATTGACAGCATACTCAGCACAGTATGCAGTGTGTAAGATACCGGCTTTGGCAACAGATCACAGACCAGTTAGTCCCTTTGGAATATATGTATCTCCCTAACTAGTGCTGAGAATGGCTGTGGGATGTGGTTTTCCTTGTTTATTGGGCTGTACCTGCGGGTGTTTCAGGTGACATGTTAAGTAAAAGCATTGACCAAGGGACGAGATTCCTCAATCCTGTTGTCAAAAGGAATCAGGTACCTCCCTTCTTGAAATGTCTTTGAAAAATCCTGGGATTAATAGTTTGAGTATGAATACCAGTCTTGAATATAAACATTTGCAGAACTGTGATGTTAGTAGTCTTCACAGATTTCATTGCTTTATTAGCTCTCCCAGGGTATAACTTCTTTTTCACAACAGTTTATTTTATGCTAACACTTCAGAAGAGGATTGTAGAGGTGCAAATGATGTTGTGGTTTGGCCTTCAGCATTTCTATACTGTAGCAGAGGTAATAGGCGTATATATGTTGTACACCTTACTGTACTTAAAGGATGTTTTTGGGGCTGGTGCTTTTTTAGGGGGAAACTAGGAAAAGAAAAAAAAAGTGAAATGTTTCCATCCATGAACTAAAGAGAATACACTTTGATACTCTTGATATCTGGATACACTGAAGCATAATAAGCGTGATATTTTAAAAGATATTTCAGAGTGATACCTCAAAACACCCTGAAAGTTTAAGGTAATGGAAAATTCAGCATGAGAGGAAAAAAACCAAACCAAAAAAACCCAGGTGGAAATGCTTGCAAAAGTTTCATTGAGTAGAACTAAAACAGTTGAGCAGCCTGAAGAACAGTTTTGCTCCCACTGGACTTTTGTTTCTCCTACTCTTCATGTGTAGTACATCCTCTGGCAGGTTGCAAATGTACCGACATCCAGGCATGAGTCATCAGCAAGGATGGACCCTCTCTTCCTCAACACTAAAAATACAGATTTCACTCACTGTGCCTAAGGAGCAATTCTCTATCTAGTAACTGTATTGCTCTGCTGGCTGACACTGAGGGAACACACTGAACCACTGCTTTATTCAACTCGGTGCCCTTGAACTTGACATGACTAACCCGAGTGCAGTAAGCGGGTTCAAATACATTCTGGCATTACATAAGGCACTGCGCTTTATGATATATGGGATACAGGCCTGGGCTGCTAGTCCTGCCAATGAAGAGCTCCATCACCAGCATTTGTATTGTGGAAAACTGAGCACAAGAGAGAATGTCATGTATTATATGCTGGTAGAAAGAGATGCCTTTTCCTTATCCTTTATTGTCCTGAATGTTCTTTTTATTTTTTGAGCATGACAGTAATTATCTAGCTACCCTTCCAGGAAGTAGATTTGAAATCTTCTTTTCAACTTGTGGTGGGAGCTATATCAATACTCTCAGGTTTAGGGCAGCGGAGGTGAGGGAGAAATAACTCAGTAGCTTGGCTAAACCTAACTGAACATATTAGTTATGAAATATTTAAACCATCAATATCACACATTGATGTGCAAAATGTTTAATTATGTATCATTTCAGTTATTATTCATGTTAGATCTTAGACCTTAAGATGTACATGCATTTAAAAAATAGCTCAGGAGATGTATCAGGAGTGTAGAGCAGCATGAAAAATCTGAAGGCTGGCTTATGCTTTCGTCTTGAAAGAGTTCCTTCCTCCCCCCCCCCAAATTATCGAATCCTTTTCTAGGGTTCAGTGCAAACAATGTTTCTGCCTTTAGTAAATATTTCTGGTAAAACAAGACCATTTCAAAGGAAAAGCTTCTAAGTTTTAAGCTTAATGCCTCTTCTATTCTATTTAGGTCCATATGCTGTTTCCGTCACTGTATCTTAAGTGTGTGTAACTAAGTGTCTTCCAGTATTGCATTAAGCAGCACGACTACCATCTGTCACAAATGGTTTGTTCTCTCTTCCCAACAGCAAAATTGTATGTAGTGTCATGCTTCACATGTACGTATCTGCTAAGTATTTGCTAGAGAAGGCAGAAATGGATTGTTTGGCACTTGTACTAGAAGATGACGAGGACTGTTTGCTTGTGACTGTTTGATTGTTCAATGTAGGGCAGTGGGATCTTTGCCTTCCAAGGGCACCTGATTACACCCACAGTGCTGACTAGTGGGGAAATTTCCTTGCTGTCTATAGGACTGTTTGTATGTATAATAATCGTAATGAGGGAACAGGCTGTTTGGGTTCTGGGCCTGAATTCTCATGTTGCTATATTTTTACTTCAATAATTTCAGAAATGCTGCTGTGAAAAGTACTCTACCTGTTTGTTTCTGTAGCTACCTGTGGTGCATTTGCATGCCACAAAAAATTTGCATTGCCAAATCTTTCGCTGACAGTTCATAAGCCAAATGAAGGGGACAGATGAGCAGAAGTCGTGAGGAGAATAGAGTTTTGTAATGTTTCTTTCTTAGGTTTTTAAAATACTGGAATAAAAAGATATGCCAGACATGTTTACTCTTTATCACCTGTACAGTAATAAACAGTGAAAGGTGTAAAATAACCAACTTCCAGACTGTTGGGCTTGAGTTTAGAGCTTGTTTACAATGGCAGAATCTACTCCAGCTGTACGAGCAGCTTCGTTCAGTCATTCCGATGCAACGGCAGTGTCCCGCAGAGACTGCTGAAACAAACGCTAATGAAGGAGTCTTTTGTTTTTCTAGAGATGAACACATTACTTTCTTCTCATCTTTAGAAGGCATTTGGAAAGACAGGATTGCTGATGCCTACATCCAGTTTCATAATTTCAATTAGTGATTTGCTTTTTCTTATAAACCAAGGGCTAGTGGAATTAACCTAAGGTAATTATCGCTGATGGACTGATCTTTCTGTGAAGCCTAGAAAGCAAGGCTGTTATATTTCATCAGAAATATGCATACACATTTGCTTTGGGATTGGATTGCTTAGTTTTGGAAGTCTATTTTAAGGCTTATACAGGCTCAGCTTCTCAGAAGTTTCAGAGATTTTAGCTGCAGCAACAGCATCTGTGTAAAATAAGCTTTAGGTGCATTTAGCTCAAGACCTGAGCTGGGAGTTATAGATGCTTGTTGGGCATGGTTTGAAACTTTGAGTCTGGATTGGTGATTCTTAGTCTCGTATTGCTGTTTTTTAGTTTGAGATGGCTCTCAGTGGCTGCCAGCGCAGTTTGTATACCTCAAGCAGTGTTAACGAAGTGCGGTGCCTGCGCGTCTTGCTGGCCCCCTGTGTAGGCACCTTATCTGCTGTAGGAGTAAAACGCTGGTAGTTTGGACTGCTTGTGTCACGGCACAGCTCCAACTCCTCTCTGCTGTCTCTCGAGCCGTCTCCAGAGTCTCTTCAGCTTCTGCAGAGACTTCAGGTGAAAATACAGACTCTTAGTGGGACAAATTAGCTGAACTTCAGCTCTAGATTTTCTTCTCTGGGAGGGTATGTGAGATGATCTTGTTTGTTCTGTACCTCAGTTGGAGAAAAGTAAATCCTTCCTCCTTGCTGGTGCAGTGTTCAGTTAAGAACAGAAGTGAAATGCTCCATGTAAACGATGTGCCCACAGGCTGCCTGCAGTGCAGTTCTGCAAAATGTTATTTGTGGATTCTAAGTACAGTCTGTATTCTCTTGCACAGAAGGCCTTACTTGCACATCCCACCACTTTGAAGCATTTGATAGATTTAACCACATTAAAAAAGTGGTGGGTTAGGGAAATTTACATCTCACCTCTGTAAGTTACACTGTTTCCCAGCAAATGACACTTTCTTATCTGCCCAGGCAAGATCTGCAGCTTCTAAAATCTATTCAGAATGGCTGCACTGCATACCAGTTGCCAACTTGTAAAGCTTTTCTGAACACTGTTGTGGCTCCAAAGGATTATTTATTGAACAGTCAAGCTTGTGAAACCTCCCAAAAGCTGCAATGCAAAGCTGTCGCAAGCATGATTCTATTGAAAATTCTTTACAGAAATGCAATCCTCCAGGAACAAGCGGGGCGTTCAGGTCCCACCAGCCTTGTAAGAGCATTTCCCTTCCCCACGAGTAATGACTAACAGAAACAATGTGATTTTCCATTGCCTTACAGAAAGTTTTCTCATCTGCTGTGGTGAAGTGCAAGTATAAAACATCTTTGTGTTCATAGGAGTTATTATGTCTGTTTGTGTCTTGTCTACTCAAAGGTATATAGTGCACCATGGAGAAGGCACTGGGGAGAAAATGGCCTAAGAGCTTGAGTTGTGAATTCATGGGTGTGATGGTACACAATAGACACGCCCAACACAGAGTGAAAGCAGCACATGTTGGTAATAGCTTTATAGATGTTTTAACACTTCCGTTTGGTTTCAGATGTGTTAGTGACAGCTGGAGATTCCTTATTCTGAAGTATTACCTTGTTAGCTCTATTCCTTCTTTTAAGGAGATACTGTTTACTGTAGTAGGCAACAGAGGTAGACAACTGAAGCCTTTTTTTCTACTTAATTTTGTCCTTTTTTGCTTTGGCAGTGATATTTTACTAACAAGCAGCACACCATCCCAAAGAGAGATGAAATAGCACCATGCTATGAATGGGGTCCACAAGTATTTTTTAATACTCTTAATTGGAACTGCTCTGGTTTACTTCACTTGGACCAAGATTTCACCTGATAAGAGAGCTCTGTGATTAGCTGGGCAATTGTAGACTTTGACTAATCCTGAGATCAGGTTAGTTTATACGTGCTACTTCAGTTGGAACGCAGGCGACAAAGTATTATATTATAAGCTGTGCCAGCCAGGGGCATTTGATGTATCTTGTTTTCTTTTGTGTGCCAACAGATGATGTGTTAGAGTTCTAAAAATACAAGATGCTGATGTACAAAACAAGAATACAGAAGGCGGAGCATAGCACATGTCTGCCTGTTGCACTTTTTACACGGGAAGGCTGGAAGGACCAGTATAAACCCACAACTGTGGGTTTATCAGATCTGTGACACCGTAAAATCCCAACAGTGCACAAACCCATAAAGCTCTGTATAGCAAGTTGTTCTCTTGGTGACAACCCAGTTGCATGCCCCACTCAGCTGCTAATTGTAACATGTATGGCAGTGAGTCTCTGCAGCGGCACCCTGCAGTCGGTTACATTGGAGCACGAGATGTCCATAGGTCCATCAGAGTGGCAGTAGATGCAGGGAGAAGGACTTTTTCTTTTCAGCCCTAATACAAAGTCTCAGCTGTACTCTCTGAGATTCTGCTCATGGGGTTGGGGGCAAATGAGGAAGCCTGACAATATTTTTAAGCTTGGTAAGCTGAGGAAAAACTGCATTCTTAAGCACAATCTTCTGTTTGCAATTGTAAAACAGGTTCCTTTAGCAGGATGAGTCTAAAACTTAGTGCGCAATTTTTAAGGGGGCAAAAAGGAAATAATAATTAAAAAAAAGAATGTTTTTTCCCAGCACCATGCAGCAATCAAACTGACTTCTGTACCGATGCATGCATTTTAAGTGGGCAGTTTCAGTGCTAGCATGATGTCGTCAGGGCACAAAATTCAGCCAAGATGCAGCAGACCATCTGCCAGAAGGAAAACTAGGGGAGTGAGTGACAAAAAGCCTCTAAGCTTGTGGGAGGGGTGGGAGCATTGCTGGTTTGCTGGAGTTCAGAGCTCTGGCAAACAGCATACGCTGCGGTAGCTCCTGCCAAAAGGAGGAAAAGGAGGCAGCAGAAGGGCAGTGAGTTGGATGGCTTGGAGAGTGACATTCTTTTGTGTCAGAAGTGGTCAGTATTTTACCAGCTGAGTTCCATAAATTGGCCCTGGGCTGTCAGTGCTGGTGCCAGCTGTTAACTTTGTAGCAGCCATAATCTCAGCAGGGACAAATAGGGAAAGATGTATTGACAAATGGCACTGAGCGTAATAAACTGCTCATCTTTATGAATGCTGGGATCCAAATGATCAAAACAGATGTACAGTTTCCAGATCTTAGCTGCACTGTCAGAATATTCCTGGTTTCCTCTTGCATAGTCATCCATAATGAAAAGAAAACAAGCAGATTTGCCTTTCTCTTGGGTCTGTCTTTATTGCTCACTCAACATTAATTACAGAATATTGTTGGAATAACAGACTGGCAGGCACCAGCACCCTGAACAGAGTATGTCGCTTACTCCTTCCTTCCTGTCACTTCACTACGTATGTAGCATATAGCTAAAATCATCCTCAGTACAAGCATAGAATTGACATGGTCGTGTGAAAGCATCACTTTTGTCTACCCCTTTGTAAATTTAAGTTATCCTACAAAAACGTGTCATGTTGTAAGGCATGGGGAAGGAAAATGCGTGAAGGCTGCCATTTTCCCACTGAAGCCATAAAAAATGAGGTAGGGAGCCAAAGTGAAAAAATGTTTCATTCAGAGGAGTTAACACGATGATTTCTTATATTTTCATGTCAGGGGAATTGTAGAGGGTGAAAAAGAAGACACTGTGAAAATATATGCCTTTAAAAATATTTGGACACAAAAATTCTCTGCTGATTTATGTGTGATTTGCAGGTTCATCAAAATGACTTTTATACTTAGTGTTGCCTGAAGTGTTTGGGGTCATTAGGGACTTTTCAGCTTATCAGATAAATCCTATGTATCCTGCCTTGCTGTTTGACTATAGCATTTTTTAAAAGACTTGTCAAGTCAATGGGTTACCACATCCCCAAGGCAGTGCATTTAATAGTTATAAAGTGCTGTCCTTTGCTAAGTGAAATACCGAGTGCTGAGAAGAGTATAAAATTCCTAAGCCATAAGCGAAAAGATGAGTTCTAATATATTTCCCATGTACAATAGGCATAAGAAATTCAGAATACAGACCATTTTCACTCTACCCAGAATGGTAAGCATATTCCTTATTAAATATTAATATTATCAAGCAGATGCATTAAGTTACAAGCAGAAGCGACTCAAAAATCAGAACATTGTGAATCTTAGACTGCCCAGTTAATTGAAACTTACCCTCATACAAATGGTATGACTAGCACAATTTCCTGGTGGACTTCAAGTCATGTTCCAAGGGAATTCAGCCTCTCTGTTTGGGTCTAGTCTCCCAGAAAAGCCTCAGGTTACTGACAAGGACTTAGTGCATCCTGCAGTGCCGAGGGCCAGCCTCAGCAAGCCACAAAGCTAGCTGCCATGGAACTAGGTGTTTTTAAAGCTTCTGTACTTGTGGACAGAAACCGGCACAATTCTTACCACCTTCCCCTCTGCCAATCATTAGATAGTGGTGATGAATCTGACAATCTCCAGATTCTCATCTTTAGGTGACTAATACTTAGTAAGTGGCCTCAGTGGAGCTGAGAAGAACTGTGCATCTCTGAGACCTTGCAAGTCAGAAGATCCAATCTCTGAGACTGTGTGGAATTGAAATCCTCTGAATTTCAAGGGGCTTCTGTTGTGTTTTTTCCATAAATCAGTGAGAGAAAATACTCCAAGCCACACAAGTATTTCCTTTACCCCACTCTGTTTTACTTTCTGTATAGAAGCCTGACACAATGGCAGAGTTATTTTAAGAAGCACTTTTCTCCCCTTTCAGTATCCCAGAACCAGGAGTAGTACACGAGAATCCGGAATCATGTTCACGAAGGGGATCTAGTTTTTTAACTTTCCCGTCACTTGTATATCTTCTAGTTGTCAACATGAAAGACACTGTAATACTTAAAATAGTTTTAAATCTCTTAAATTAGAAATAGCAATTATACTCATCTTTTCTGGGTGTCTGCTGGCTCAGTCCAAGAAGCAAAATCATTAAAACTCTCTCCTGCAGCCTGTCGAGAGAAATAATATTCAGTGGGTGTTGAATTTCATATGATTCAGCTCAGTCTTGAAAATTGGCAAACCTTTTATTCTCAATTAGATTTAAAATCTGCTTTCAATACCTCATTCTTCATAGACCTGACTTTTAATGGAACTCAGGAAACAAAGCAAATGCTGACCTCCTCAAGCAGGGGTATCTGCTGTCCTTCTCAATCTAGCAAAAGCCTCAGACAGAACCACTGTCTTAGTGGGTTCATCTGAGCAGTTCAGAAGAGTGATCTTTTGGCCCAAAATGCCACAAATAGCATTACAGAAGAGTAACTTAGCTACATATTGTTCAAGTCAAGCATGCATGAAGTTACATGGAAATGCCATCAGACTTTAATGCATTCTCTTAGTAGCTATCTAAGATAAAGTTAACCATAGGACAGATTATGTTAAGGCAGACCACAGAATTAATACTACTTGTAGTTTTGATACCCTGCCAAGTCAGGATGTCGTGCAGTGAACTGGAGTGAGTTTTTGGCTGTACATGGCTTATTTTTCTCTATTTTCCTTTACATTTATACTAAGTGTAAATTCAGATCCATGACTTCCTCTGCTGCATTATACTCAGTCTTATCATTTCACGTTTTGTCAATTTGGCATTATTATCTGGCAGCAACTCAACTGGAGCACCAGTTTTGCCTTTTAAAACTGCATGATAAAAACTTTGGTTAGTGTCTTTTTGGCTTTGGGACGTGATACTCCCTTTTAACCTCTTACCACCTTTATTTAAACAAAGCCATTGGACTGACAATAAATTTTAGTTCCTCTAACAAGAAAGATGTAGACAGAAAGGATTTGAAGAGGTTTTGAGTAGGTTATGAGATATGACAGTGTATAAATTGAGTTTGTGAAAATTGTTCTAACTTCTTAATGCTACTTGATCTTCTCCAGAGTTTATAAATAACACATGGGATCCTGTAGAGATTATAAACCTGGCACATCTAGATTTTACTCAAGACCAAAAGCAGAAATGACTTATCTGCTAGATAAAGCTGTTCTCACAAGGTGTCCAGCACAATTTTAGAAACCTAAATTATTCAGTTTGATACATATAGGGTTTTAAAATATATCTTCAACTTAAAGCATTTAAAAGATATTTAGTCTAATGGTATAGACTCTATCTGTTTCATTCTACCATCAAAAAGAAACAAGTCTTATCTTGGAAGTTTACATCCTAAATAGACAAGAGAGACAGAAAATGGGTGAATATGGACATTATTGTCCCCGTCTGTCAGGTAGGGATGCAACAGCCTGCTGTCTCTGGCCCTTTGCATGAGTTTTTTTTCACGGCTAAATCAACTGTCCCGACAACAAACCTTCTTTGTTTTGCTTATACTGCCACCAAAATTCTCAGTATTTTTCTAGAACAGATGATGATACAGTAGCATTTTTAATCAGCCAAGTAATAGGCCATATACAAAGAAACCCATAAATGTTCAGGATTAATCCAAGTCAGTTTTAATTGACTGTAATGAGTGTCCACTATTGATTTTACAGAAGCTGAGTTTGGACAAGTGATCTTTTGCAACTTATCACTCCTGATATGCTAGTTTCACTCATGGACAAATTTATTCAGAAGTTTTTTAGGATATTCAGATGTCTTCTAAGCATCTGGCTTACTCCATATATTTCATTCTTGTGTAATGAAACCTGTTCACAAGTGTTCACTTGACAGAATTCTGCTTGCATGAAATTGATACTGCACAGGGATGTGAATCATTATACAGGTATTGCAGGGGCTTTCTGCATGTACAGAATAGCCTTTGTCTGTTTTGGTATTTTGTTCAGCTTTATTGAGAACTCTGAATTTCCTCAGTGTATGTTCTATATAATTATAACATTTCCAGCAGCAACAATATTACCCTAATAATTAAATGCCATATAATAACTAGTAACTCAATAGCAGCAGAAGAGTGAGAAAATATAAGGGAGAGAAGAACCCAAGGTTAATTCAGGGGTGCTTATTTTCTTACTAACTATGGTTCCCTAAACCCTTTTATCAAGAGGGTGAGCAGTCATTGCATACAAAGAAAACTGACACTGGAAAAAAATGACTGAATTTGAACTTCCATCCTCTTGGATCCTATGGATCTCTGCTTTTTCCTAACTCAGGTACAGCGGGAAATTCAGAGATCAGACTTTAGCTTTGAGGCCACTTCTTTTCCAGTGGTCCACAACCACTCACCTCACTGTGCACTGGCACCTGTTTCCTATGGAATTCTGCTCTGGGGCAGAGTTGTGGTTTGGGGTGAGCTCTGACTGAAGCCGCATGTGTGTTTTTTCTGGAGTCTAATGAAGCATGTACATGCTCTGCAGCTGTTCTCCCTGCTGGGCCTCCTTTCTCTATTTGGATTTCTGTGTCCATGAAACATTAAAATCTGTATCAAATGTGGTTGAAATCAGGCAATGTGTCCAAAATTCTTCAAGACAGAGGCATAAAGACTCTCTATAAATGTATGTCTGTCTCCTTTGGGAAAAAAAGAAGTAACATCCTTCAACATGTCAGGTTGTGAGAAGTTGCTGGGGGTGATAAGAACTCCATAGTCAACACTCACAGTAGCTTATGGTACAAGCTGTGTGAAGCAGATGAAATCCTTACCTCTTCAGCTCCTTTAATTCAAAGGCTGATCATATCCTGGGAATCCTGTCCCCTTATCTGTGGCACTGGGAATGGAGCACACAAAATTGTGAGGGCGTGCTCCGTACATCCCAGGGTTACCACTGATTTCTTTTAGTCTTCATAGAGATCAGCTCTGTTATTACTCCTCCGCAATTTCCGCTGTTTGGGGTTTTTTAAATGATAGTTTAATATACTGCAATTTGAAACAGTAATCCTACAACATAGTAGAGCAGCTACGAGTGGGGATTTGCCTGAAGAAATGCATCTATTACAGAAATCCTATTTTGGGTACGATGGTGACATACCTTTATCCTGTCCTTGTGTGGTGCCACAGTAATAAGGAGCTACCCTGGGAGGAGGGCCAGGAAATGCAGGCACTGGGATAGAATCTGAACATGTGAAAGAGGAGGAGGAAAAGCTGCATGCTAAGCAAGCACAGATGGCATGGCAGTGTGGGACAGCAGGGTTTGTTGGAGGCAGTGTTAAGTAGACAGTTTGGGAACTGGCTGTGAGTTTTAGCAGCTGATTCAGTCAAACCACCTGCGCATAGCCTGGTTCCACCTTATTTTGCCTGCTGCGAATTAAATAGCGTGCTTACTCTGGAAGCTCGTGTCTGATCTGAAGTACCTGCACATAGCTACCAAGACTGCGTAAGTGCATGTACAAGTGTGTATACCTGCATATGTGAATGTAAAATACAGGATTAAGGATATGTTTTAACAACATAAATAAGGAACTTAATTTGTCTCCTTTTCACTGAACCTTCTGATCTGATCCCAGGATTCTATTTGGGATATACCAACATAAAAACACTCAAGACAAAGACATTAAACAACTTTTAGGTCGTTATTATATTGATTTGGGGTTTCGATGATTAATTAGAGACTAGTAATTTGGGTTGTGAGTGGTGTGATCATAAAACTTTAAAATGTCTTAGGAAAGATCAGTGCGTTTTGGTACCTCTGAATGCATTGCTTAGTTTCGGAAGCATGGTCTGTATAAACTGAGTTCTTCTCTAGTAATCTGCATAAAAATTCTTCACTCTTTGTAAGATCCCAGGTGTATTTTCTTTCTTACAGAGGGATGCAAGGGATTAAAGGGTTATACATATGAAGCTACAATTGGCTTTTTGGGCACTTAATATGCTCTAGAGACAATAATATCTAAACCTCTCAGGGATGATTGCATTAGTTGTCTTTTCTTCCAACTAAATTATCTGAGTACATTAACAATCAATTTTGTGTTGACAGGGCATGTATTTCTACTGTTGGGAATAGAAAGCAAAACGTCAGTCTAAACTTTCAATTCTAAAAGTATCTCATTGGGTCAGGGACTTTGTAGATGATACATTGCAGGTGGGAAAGAGAGAGTTCATTTTAGCAATAATAGGAGGCAGTGGATTTAGAAACAGATAAACCATATTTCTGTCTGGAAATGTTGCTTTTAACCCAATAAAGCTTTAGATCACAAGCCCCTCCTTCAAATTAGATTGTTAATTTTTAATGCAAGTAGCAATTACTGATGTGACAGCAGACCTGATCTTGCTCTCATCAAATGCTGTGGGAGTGCAGGCATTGATAGCACATGGGGAGACAGCAGGTACAAAGGCAGTTAACAAGGCATGATATATATTGTCTACCTATGTTTTCATTTATGTATGTGAATGCCAGTAATATGTACTTTGTGACTTCTGACATTAGAAGGTCATTTTGAATCCTCCTGAAAAACAGTTTAAGAATGGGTGAATATGTTTGATGTGGTAATGCCTTGTTTCTGATCCAGTTGCATGTGAAAATTTCCATAAATTCACTTTTTTGTTGAATGCAAGCAGCAGGCATAATGCAGCCCAATTAAAAGTGGATCCTATCTTTGTGCTGCCTACATTCTTGTTCAGTTATGTGGTTTTCTATCTTCTATCTCTTTGACAAGACTGTTCTCCTTCCTAGAATAATACTCTTAACACCTTCTTTCACAATTGCCTGTTCTTGATGTCTTCCTTTTGCTGCATTTTCAGGTGCCAGTGGCAGCTCTCTACCCTGTAATCTACCTCCACTTGTTTGGAATACAGACAGTACTCCTTTCTTTTTTACTACAAACAGTGTCTCCTAATGGTCACCGCTTTCCCTCTCTGATGTCCAGAATCCCAACCCTTTCCTGACCTTGCAGGTTCATCATGCAAAGGTGTCATTCAAATAAAGCAATTTACCTGACAACAAAGTGAACTATTTTGAGAGCTGGTATTTACTATGCAGAGCAGCAGCTTCCCAAATATGAAAGTAATAAAAATCCACACACACATACAAAACAGAAATGGACAGAATAATGTAGTATTAACTTTGTTTCTGTTTTGTCAAAGCAAAAGGAAAGAGAGAAAGACCAGGCAGTAATCACATCTGACCCTTAGACTAGAATTCAGTATAGAAAGGTGTATACTCAGTGCTCACATGACTCTGAGGAGAGATTGACTGCTATGAACCCATTGAGACTCTTTAAATTTCATCTAGCACTAATCTTTTACCTGTTATTTGAATATTACTACATGTAAAATAAAAGTCCAGATAGCGACTCTCCCTGCTGTTGAAGGGTCTTTGCTAGTATGAGATAAGAGGAAAAAAATTAGGGAATATCAGAGTAGTTGTTGACAGTCTTTGTCTGAAGCAATGATTTTGTGCAATAAGAATGAAAAATAATTGGATAATTAAAACTGTATCTTCTTGCAGTAAGAAACAGAATCAATGTTGTATATAATCTGGCAAATTCCTGTTTGAAAGCATTAAGGATGATTCATCCCCAGCTGAGCTAATTGTTTGTACTCCCTCTGCAGTCAGCAAAGAAAAGCCACTGCCACCTCCATCCCATTCTAAAAATCTATTTTAAAGCAGAGTGTTTGCAAAGCCAGTAATATGGACAGTTCCCAACTCCTGAATATTTATTGCATTGCAAAACTCTGCTGAAAATCTTGGTGTATGTGATTAACAAATTGTGAAAATGTTTGTTCTCTTAATAGCTTTAATATTTTTATGAACTGGGATTATATTGTGTGCAACATCTTAGATTGGATGGGTAGTGTCGATGGAGTTTAATTATGATTGCTCAGTTGGAGTTGGACGTGGCTATAACTAGCAGCTAACTGATGAGCAACAGATTGTCAGCTTCTGCTTTTACATAGGGGAGTAATGTAACTTTTCACACTGAAGTAAAATTTGTCATCCAACGTACTGGAGAGACTGACATTGTTTCATGTTGTGAACTTCGCTAAGTGAGCTTCTGAGGGCTGATAGGCAAACTGTTTCTCCACCGTATGTACAAATTCTGCACGTGTGGCTATATGACTGAATGCAGCATATTGGTTCTGAGCAGTCTGAAAGTAAGAAGCTGTTTTAAGTCCTAGCTCTAAATTCAGATTTGGATATGAATGTTTGACGACTACTTGGAATGGAGATTTTGGTGTGGACCTCCTCCCACACTTGTTAAATGACTGATGGAAATTAGAGAAGTGTTCGTCTTTAAGGGCTAGATCTAAAAACCTGGGTATATGCTTTTATAATAAGAGGTAGAGCCATGTTGTGGCAGCTCTTTTTAGGCATTAGTCACCATTGAATTCACTGTGAAATTCTGCATAAAACATGATAGCATGCTGTGGCATACAGCAATTGCTGTGATGGGATAGAAGAGTATGGAGAAAACATATTAGAAATGCAGTGGGTAAATGAAGTTGACATGCCACATGGGATATTTTGAACTACATTTCACATTTCAGAGTAGAAAAATCAATGTAAAGGGAAAAGAACTTTTACAAAATGAGTATCAGGGTCTGATCACTCTTGGAACTTCTTTTTGGTCTCTGTTGTCTAACTCTAGTGTATAGTGAGGAATACTTTTTGTGTCTGTAATATATTCTGCTGCTTTCTTCATAGTGAAAGAACAGCTGTTGAGCAAAAATTCTGCCTTTGGCAATATCTGTTAATTGATGTGTTTCCTCCAAAAAAACCAACCCACAATAAAACCAAAAGAAAAAAAAAAATGGAAGGAAAGGTGTTTAATTTCTAATTATATCAGGTGACCCAAACCTGTAAAATACTTAAGAAAATCATTTTATTGCCATTGTTTTTCAGAGGTGTGGTCCAGTTTATGAATTTTTATGAGGGTTTTTTTAACTTTATAAGTGGGACTAAATAGGTTATAGCAGACACTTGGATTCTGCTGAGATGGGGGTGGCAGTGGCAGAAGCCTGCTCCCTGGGAGGGAGCTACAGGCCTTCAGCCCCTTCCTCTCTCAGCCAAACCTGTGCCAGCTGGCAGCACCTGCAGATGGATAGAGATGCTTTCGGTGGACAGAGCTACCGGAAAGGAAACTGGTGTTAACTGGACATCTGATTTTTCAGTTGTCCACATCCATGCTAGAAAAAGCTGTTTATCGTGCAGGGGAATTCAACACACTGGAAATGGATGGTCTCATTAGGTCAGCTTATTTGCCCTCCAGACAGTTTAAAATTGTCCTGTATTCTGTTTTCCAGTGATTTGCTTTGTCCAATTTTAACTGACCCAAATAATCAGGCTTTCATTTTCCTCTATTTTTCAATCCAGTTGTGTTAAATCTTTTCCTTGTACCTGATCTGAATTTTCCTTTTCTTAAATTTGTGGTATAAATGGGGTAAAAAAGGAGGGAAGAAAAACGACAGAAGTAATAAAATACAGTTTGTGTGCTTTTCTATTTTTCTGACTTTTCCTAGAAATTAAGAATAGCTTTATTTATTATCATCTTAACACAGTGCTAATTTTGCATCCACTAAGACACTTGGGAAGCCAGATGAAATAATCTGATTTGGTTCACATTCTGTCTGGAGCAAGATAGCAGGCCAGGTCTTGAATGCAGCAGCAGACAAGCTCTTGCAGTACCTAATCAAGAAAAAGAAGAACCAGAAAAACTGTTCTTGTGAAATTCCCATCGCAATTTTGCTGATAAAAGTTGTTCGGATAAGCTCCAGATAACCATCCAAGCTTATAAGTGCTCATCTGCACCATCTCCAGGTGGTTTTGAGGTTCAGTCATCACTAATGAAAAGATGTGATTGAAAGCCAAAGAAGATATGAAATGCCCTCTCCTCTAAACCCGGAGCTATCACTCACTGTAACAAAACATTGCTGATAACACTGCTGGCCACTTTTCTCTATCCTTCACTTCAGTACTGAGAATATAGAGTGAGCGATCTTACTGATTCTACTGGTAAAAATGAAAGTAATTCATTTTTATCATTACTTACCAATAATTACTCATTTAAGTTTTGACAAAAGAGGATCACGGAATTCCAAGCTTCTGGAGGAAGTTCAAAGCTTTACGAAGTGTCACAAAACCTCATGCAGAAATTATGTCCCATGAAATGTTTGGCCATGGAATGTTCAGGAGTCACCCAGCTGTAATTATAGCCTTGGTTTCTGAGAGGTTTATAATTCAGTAGCAGAGATGATGCCAGCATGAGCTGAGCAGGTTGTACTGGGCATGACTCTAAATAAAACCTCTATATTTTTCTTTCAGAATTGTTTCTAAGGGTGTTTGGAATCTTTTTTTGTGTGCTCGTTGTTTGTTTCAGTTTTTTTTAATGACAGCTTTCTTTTATTATTTGGTATCTTATCACTGGAAAATCCTCTAAAGATGTAGGCACAGGAATCTGGTCTGTTCTGCCTCCAGGAGATAAATCAAAAATTATTTAGTGTCTAGAATTTGCCCTCATAGCTTCAGGTATCAGAGATTTGGACCTGTAGTATAAAAACAGACTTCTTGCTGTTTCCTTAAAAAACCCAGTTCTTGGCCTGCCTTTGGGTTGTGCTGCAGCCAGAGCTCACTGTAGTTCCATGTCTTACAGACTCTTGCATTTCTTTCCCTGGATTACTGGGGTGCTGGAATTTGCTGTACCAATGAGGTATCCCCAGTCTCTGCTGTGCAGGGCCCTTTCAGCAGGTCAGGAGCACATCCCGTGACACCCACAGGAGTCTTTGTCCACAAACAGCCTGCACAGAGCAGCTCTGAGGCATTTGCAAGTCCTGTTACTGGGGCGGGATGTTCTAACCTCTAGAACAGCTTTAGTGAAGGAAGAGCTGTAACCTTTCTCCTTTTTCTGCTATGTGTGTTGTAGAATCTGTACCCCTTGCTTGCCCTGTTCCCTCAGCCCTGCAGAGCAGAGGTTGGCACCGCACTAAACCTTGTTAAGGGTGGATTCCTTCAGCAATGGCTCAACAGGCCAGTTTTATGAACACATTAAATAGCAAATAACTCCTGATTAATTTTTAATTGAATTTTCTTCTTCTTCTTCTATGATTTTGTGCCAACATATTTGTCAGATGGAGTCGCTTTCTCTGACTTGGGAACAAAAAATTCTCTTCTAAGCTTCCTCTGTGAGTTCCTTTTAACATCAGTGAACTAAACCAAAGTTTTCTAGGCAACTATAGTTGAAGAAAAAAAATTTCCTTACATTGGCTCATCCATCCTACTCACATCACCATTGTTGCTCCTGATTTTCTTCTAATGAGGAAGAATTGGTAGTTACTCCTGGTGAGATACTTTTACTACAGTGGCATTTCTCAATCTCTTCCCAGAGCATGATCTTATTTTCAAAATGTGTCTAATACCAGTCTTCCATCTGAAATATTTCAATGTGTACACACACTTAGGGATTTAGAAAGTCTCTAAACTCTGTAGGTTAGGTGTGTAGTGGGTCTGGCTGAGCTGCTTTTCCCCACCCAGCCCTCATGCTGCAGTACTGGGAGCTGGAGGGTGTTGATAACACACCCGTGTTATGACTGCCAGTGCTCACACGGCACCAGAGGATGGGGGGGCAAGATGGGGGAGGGGATACAGCCGACCTGAGCTGACCAGTGGGATATTCCATACCATATGACGTCAGCTCAACTATAAAGGGGGAGGGCAGGAGGAGGATGGGGGGGCATTCAGCTTTGTCCTCCGAGCAACTGCTACGTGTTCTGGAGCCCTGAATTCTGGACTCGGCCTGACATCATCTGCGGATGGGAAGTAGAGAATAACATCTTATCTATCATAACCCATGGCTCTTTTTTTGTCTTGTTCTCTCCCTGCGTGCCGTGCTGACAGAGGTTGGGGGGAGTAATAAAAGGGCTTGGTGGGCACCTGGTGCTGTGCCAGGGTAAACCCACCACAGGTGAGAGGATAATTATTGTCAGCTTCATGCCCTCAGTGCATTTGCCTACTGTGATAACAATGACTGGAGTCATGCTCCATCCTGGGGTACCTGTGAAGCGGGAGAAAGACAGCCCTTCTGTAGTGCTTGTGCTCCAAAGCACTGGGCACCCAGAAGTCGTGGTGGAAAGCATGTCTTGAAAGCTTTTCTTTCTGAGTAAAACATTATGGAAAGATGTGGGTGAATTTTCTAAAGGCTCTTGATTAACACATTATCATGTTAATTATCTGGTGTAAATGATAGTAGTGTGTAAAAATGTGTGGTGGGTTTTGGGTTGCTTGTTTGGGGTTTTTTTGTGTGATTTTGAGCCAGATTCCTGCTTTCTACATTCTGAAAGAGATACTGTATGGGCATGTAATGTTTTTACATATTCTTTGTCTTCCCCGGTTTACCTGCTCATCCTTGGAATAGTTCTGACTTCAATATGATCTTCGAGACTGTTCTCAGTAGCGTTTGGATTTATTGGATCCATAGAGATTGGTTTGAGAGAAGAGAGAAAGCAGACTGCAGCAGATCTGTAAGGGAACCGGTTACACAGGCAGCAGATTTCTGGGCTACTGGATTTTTGAGCTCCTCCAAGCTGCTTGTTAAAATGCTCTGGGAAAACAATTTCACTAATTGTGCTTTTTCTTAGGTTTAGACCACTACTACCAGCATTAAGCAATTGAAATCTATACTGTTGTTCGTTGAGGTTTTTGTTAATTTATGACTGCAGACCTTTTTCAGTGTCGTAACTTTCTAGAACAAATCTAGGCTGCAGAATTTAGAAATGATTCCAAGTACAGTATCACTTATGTAGCAAATAGTGTAAATATTTAGATTTCTACACCCCACCACCATCCCCCCCCCAATCATAAGAGCAGAAACAAATTATAAGCAGACATTTTAGGTACATTCTAACCTCCAGTACTCAGATTTGGGAAAGCAATGTTTCAAGAAGAATTTGCTGATCGTTTAATGCAGACAGACATACATTAGATTAATGTCACAACTTGTGCTCAGAAATACACATCACAAAAAAGAACGGTACAAGTATTTCTTCACACTCCTGTATTCTTGTGCCAAAAAGACAGTACGTAAGTGGATCTGGATCTGGTCAAGAAACTGTATGGCATACCATGAAAACTGTCACGATTTCCAAATGTTCTCACTCTGGTTTAGTATAAAACATTGAACTTCGGTTTCCTCTGTCTCAGAAAATAATTCAAATCAACAGATATCATCTGCTCTTGAGGTACCGGGTATTTAAGAGACAAGCCCATCTTTGCAGAAAATTCTTAGTTATGTTCTAATCTGGTGATTTCCAAAGTAACACACAATTAAAATCTATATTCAGTGACACACATATGCTGGTTTTCCCATGGAAAAGCAGGAATAATAATGCTTTTCAGACTGTGTTATATTGTATTATTTTTTTTACCTTCATGAGAAGATTCTTTCATTTCCATAAAATTAAATTTACGTAAAAAGCCTAGCCTGATGGCATATAATTGAAACAGCTAAAAGCTCCTATTTTTCAACTGAAAAGTAACAGTGACATCAGCAACACTGTATGGCGGGCATATGCAGATAATA
Organism: Todiramphus chloris collaris; assembly: GCA_025345505.1. Lineage (NCBI taxonomy): Eukaryota > Metazoa > Chordata > Aves > Coraciiformes > Alcedinidae > Todiramphus > Todiramphus chloris. The sequence continues at coordinate 3,298,502 of JANVCC010000039.1, read as the reverse complement.
CCAACAGAATGCTGTGTTAGGGGGGAAACAGGATAGATGGCAGGTGAGTCTGACGGGTGACACAGGAACAAAAATTAATGCATACTCTCTGAAGTCTGGTGATAAAAACTGATGATAAAGAGGATAAGCCAGCATGGAGCTGCTAGTGCAAGATAGCTGTGAGACAGCAGTGAGACTGGGCGCACCAGGCTGTGTATTTGTAGTATGTCTGGGGAATGGGTTTAGCACTAGTGCCCAAGGTACAGTTGCCATCTCAGCAGGACTCTGGTCATCTGTGCCCTCAAGTAGAAGACAGAAACTAGAGCAGATACACATGGTGTTGCTACAGCAAAGAGGATGGGTCTAGAGACTAGAAAAGGTTATGTGGTATAGGTAATGGAATGAAGGCAGAGCAGGAAACAACAACTCTACAAAATGCCATTCAGAGTGTTCCAGGAGAGAAGAATTTGCACCACATTGCAGTGGTACAATAATAAATGAATCTGAAACAGGTATCGGTAATTTTAGATTGGAGATTAATAGAGGGTTTCTAATCAGAAGTATAATTTTGGAAGAATTGGAGATTAATAGAGGGTTTCTAATCAGAAGGATAATTTTGGAAGAGCTGTAAGTCAGGGATCATGGCAGTGGAGCAAACCCCCGGCCTTCGGCAGTACAGCAACCTTATGTGTTGGCTTGGCAGTTTCAAAGGGCAAGGCTTTGCTTCAGCCACGCACAGGTTCAGCGAGACTTAAACTATCGTTCAGATTTGATCATTTTTATGAAGAATCAATATAGGTGTTAGGTGAATAGTTTTACATAAAATCAAGTAGTTTTAAAATGAGATTTACTTCACTATCTGACTTACAGCTATTATGACTTAGGTGAGGTGTTAGCAGTATTTCAGGTAATATGCCTTCTAAAAGAGATTAATGTAGCTTTAATTACAAGTAAAGAATGCATCCCTAAAATTACTTGCTGAATTTTATTTAACTTCTATTATTATGTCTTCATTACTGCTGACCAAGAGGTACCCATTGAATACAAAATGCCATAATCAGCATAAAGATGAACTGGAAAGTTTCTTCCACTATACTATTAAAGTAAATGTAAAGTAAGATTGAAACTAACATGGACCCTTCTGAAAACTTCATTAGTACTTCAGTTTATCTGTGAAATAAATTATCTGATTTAACATGTACAGTAAAAATAGATCCGGGAACTCCCCAAACAGTTTGCAAGAAGATTTGCTGAACAGTGTAGCACATCATACCTAAGATTTCACCTAAGATTTTCAGTGGTGGAATAGAACTGTAAATGGTTCTACAACAGTGTTTTGTTAAAAGTTGTACTTCCAAACATGAAGACACAGTTTACATTTATATAGGGAGATATGCAGGAGGGTATACATAGCTTTATATGACAGCTTAGTCTTCGGCACTGATCCGGTTCCCAATATATGTTAGATCCGTCCTAATATAAATCATCTCTTAATATCTTCAGAGCTCTTCTGGCAACTGAAAGTCTCTTGGGCACCAGAACACATGTTCCCCTTGTCCACATTCCTACAGTACATCCTTTCTGGGCTGGAGCAGTTCTTGCAGTTGCAGGGGACTTTTTCTGACCAGATCCAAAAGACAGGATTACTCTTCAGAAAGTTTAGTTGCACTGATGGCTCTCTTCAACTTAAAAGATAAACATACACTCAAGTGACCCTGGCCTAGTGCCAGTTCATTGCTCACAGAGACAGTCAGCAGTTGCTGTAGGAAAAAAAAAAAAAAAAAAATTTCATTCCACAGTAATTGCTACCTGAGTAGGTGAAGTATAAGAAGGGACTGCCAAATCCCCAAATGTTTCTGTAGTAAACATTGAAAACCCTGACACTTTAATGGCAATAGCAGTCACTCAAAACTGATGCCATGGTCATCCTCTATGTTAGGAGAAAACTTATTTTGCCCCTCAGTTAAGTGCCTTTACACGAACAAGCCCAGCCTGAGGTAGCCTGAGGTAGCCTCAGTGGGAAAGCAGCCAACCGGAATGGTTAAAAGAGAAATATAATGACAAACTTCCTAGATTTTATTTTGGACTGTGTTTGTCTCTATAGAAAGCTCCCTGCTATGCACTGCTAATTATAATTCATGATAGTCAGAATACATTTTTGAGAGCTATGTGATTAGCCAGAAATCAACAGTAGGACCAAGAAATCAACATCCCATTCCAGCCATTGGTGTCTGTTGGGGAAAACATCACAAGAAGACAGTCGGCTAAAATCAGACAAGTTGTACCTTGAGTTTTTGATTGCAGGTGATCTTCCACAAGGAGAAATTTGAGGTTAACCTGCAAAAACCAGCCTGACTCTTCTCTAACAAACAAATCTGGATGATTATTTCATCCAGGGTCCTTTTAGATAAAGGTCAGTGGTACACTTTGCACATTCTTTAATTTGTCAGAATACACGGCGCTTCCCCCCCCCCCCCCCCCAGTTTTGCCAACTATTGAAGCTCAGTTCTTTTTCACATTAATAGAAGAAAGAGGTGAGTGACTGAATCTATTCGACAATATTAATGTTTGTCCCATGGGATAGCTTTTATATTATAAAGTGGATATTGACTCTCATGGAGGTGAATATTAAGGTTTATCAACCCTAGAGGTATGTATTGACCAAGACAAACTAGAGGTCACTGCAACATCAAGAGTAAATAAATCTTAATGCTTCCAAAACAGGAAATCAATATGCATATTTTCCCACTTATTTTGAATGTCATTGAGCTACCTGGAAATACCTCAATTCTGTACCTGAATTCCAAGAGAGTGGATTTTTTTTATTGCTGGGTGTAACCCTGTAAAGGCAAGTCAGAGGTTGGACAAGGGTTCAAGAAAAACACTGACTACCCTTGTCCCATTCTGAATAACACAGGAAGCGGACTCTACTTCTTTCAAAATACATAATATTTTATTTAACCTATGTTGAAGAAAAGTGTACATCTGCACTGATTTTTCAAGCCAAAAATAAAATCTTTTCTGGGCTCAATTCACTGGTAGTTGAATTACCAGAAATTCAGTTCACAGCACAACCCGTAGTGACAAAAAGCTACTTTGTACCCTTGCACTAGCCTGTCTCTTCTACAAATGAATAAAATCTGAAGTATGCAGCTGAGGTGGACCTATGATTTTGGAGTCCTAAACAGCACTGCATCATTATAGCCTCTGACTTGACTAAAAATATCTTTTCTATTCATGCACTCTGAGGAAATACAAGGTCCTTTGTAACTTTGTGTTTGTATGTGGCTAAACACTGTTCAAAAGCCACTGGTAACCCTCCTTCAGAGTCCGGAGCAAACAGGAAAAAAGATGGATTCAGTTCATACTAAGCAACCAGATACCAAGATATGAATTAGAACCCAAAATGAAGATAAAATGTTGGCTAATAGATACAGAAAGGTAATGATTTATCTTAAATAACAAAATATTTACAGTTTATTTAAAGACAGGTGAGTCCCAGAAAACAAGCCAAATAAATATATTTAACATGCTTTTAAGCTCACTTGTGAGTAATTGGGTGAGAGATAAAAAGAGATAAGGGAAGAGGAAGCAGAGGAAAGATGTCCCTGACTAAAATATGAGCTCTGATAGTTTAAAAGGTCAACTAGGAAAGAAAGCATCTACTTGAGATAATGGTGTGTAAGATCATAATGGAGGATCTCAGGCTGATGGTAAACCATACGGACAGAAATTGAAGGTTAGCAGCTCAAGGCTCATAAAGGATTTTGGCTTGGCCTAGGATTAAAAGAAAATGGGATGTGGGGAAGAGACTTGAGAAAGATTGTTTGTTCAGTTATTTTGAATGCAAACATAGAACCAAGCTCACAAAACCAGCTGGCACTATCCCATAGCACAACTCCTAATAATAAGTTTTTGCTTTCATCTGGTTTTGCTTTCAAGTGTCTACAATTCTTAAGAGGCAAAATATCCCAAGGTCAGGAGACTTGAAGGCTTTGTGTGCCTGTGCTTTTACAAACACCTATTCACATGCTTCACTTTGAGGCTGCAGATGATGCCAAGCACGACTCTTCGTCCTCTCTCGGAATTTCACCGACCTTGTTGCAACAGAGGCTGGGGCGTAAAAGAAGGAGCTTCTGAAGTTCAGTCTGTATGCCTGAAATCTGATGTGTTTGTTTTTTGATACCCAAGGCAAAAAGTTAATTGAAAATAAAAAATGGTCAAGTCTGACCTTAATTTAGAGACCAGTGAATCAAAAAGTGGTCTTCAATTAGGCCCTTGACTCTGAAGGATTCTTTATACCTCTGCAGTCAGAGCTATGGGACCACTCCTACAAACAAGGCATGGCTGACATTACAGCTCATGCAATTGCTTCTCTGCTCTTGCTACTTCCTCAGTGGACAGCACTGTTGCTTGTCTGACCTTCCAAGACATTGGCTCAGAGAGCTAACTAGGCAGCAGAAAAAATGTACTAGAAGTAGGGAACAGTTTTCTGACATCAGGGTCCAGTCTCACCCAAAGCATGGCCAAGACAGACCTTGAGATTGCAAACATGCCCTTTTCAGTGTTAGCCAGCTGCAAGATCACCTTGGTTATAGTGTGAAGTGTCCCCAGAGGCACCATTAGTCACGTTAATCTGTCATGAACCTGTGCTGCTGCTGTCAAAGGCTGGTCCCATCATGTCCTCATGCTTAGTCCTTGCCATCACTAGTATTCACTCAGCAGTAGGCTGAATGGGACAAGGGAGCTCATCCAGCTGGTAGTAAAGAAGAGTCTAGGAACAAGCAGAGAATGGTGAGGGAACAGTGGGATCTCTGCTTTTGTCAACAGCTTGGATTCTGTGATTCATGGTGTGTTTAAATGGATGTGTAATCTTGTCCCTTATAGCCATTGGCTACAAAAGGTTTATTAAGGCACATGGGGTTATGAACACCAGGTGAGTGCCTGGATGCCAAGTAAGGGACATCCCATGGTGTACTGCACGTGTTTGACTTCACCATAACAGCAGCTCCACAGAGTGTGGCATGAGATGACCCCGCTTGCTCAAACTTGCCTGACTGGTGGTGAAGTAAGGAACAGAACAAGGATCTGTGGAGTGCCCCCAGTCCCATGCCTAGCTCATACTGCCCTCTCTAAGCCATGTGAGATGCTTTCAACTAAGAACCATGTATCTAGTTACTTACACAGTTTAAATACAAACCAAGCCTGTTTTTCCCTCTGTGTATTTTTTTTCCAATTACAGCCTTCTGCTACGAAGAACAAGCCACATCTCCCTGGACTTGAGAAGAATATTTTGAATTGGGAGAACTTATTTTTAAAGCCAAGTAATAAGTTTGTCAATCACTTCTTTATTATCAGTCACTCTCTGATGAACAACATTCAGACTTTAATATCAGCAAAGAGACAATCTGAGGAATGAATGCTCAAGTAATAACATGTAGGAGTTTTTATGGCCTGACTCTGTTTCTAAAGTGTATACACAATGGCCTAATTTAACATCAGTGAATGTTACAAATTCCCTGTGGCAAATGCAGCATATGGGAATTACTTTTTATGCTTTTCTTGAAGTGCACAAAAACCCGTTAGCATCACATGTTACATACTGGGGGGAGGATGGGGCACAGAGGGAGAAGCCCCTTAACTTACGTTAGTTTGGAGGGTTTGTTGGGGTATTTTTAGAGCAGTCTTGCATGCTTCTAGATTGATTCATGTGCATAACGATATTGAAGGTAATCTCACCATTGCATTATTGCAATGGCACTGTTGTTAGAGCAAAATATACTTTCTAAAGTTTGTACTTAGTTATTTTAAGAGTTCAGGCTCTCAACCACTTTTTTTAAGCAGTGGATGATTGAAGTATTTTTTTGTGTGTTAACATCTCTTTTCTGGGTTTAAAATAGGGATCTGTCCATGCTGTGCAGTGCAAGTACAGAGCTAGTCACAGAGCCTGAAATACCTGCATAATTAAACAGGACCTCCAGACAGCCTCCGAGGTGTCCTGGCTTTGTTTTGTTGAACTAGATACAAGGCAGAGTTCTTCCTGCTGAGTTCAATAGTTGGCCTAATAAAGTATAAGAAAGTAATTCCTTGCTTGCATTGAATCTCACTGGAAGTTTTCATAAATCGTATTTTCATTAGTTTGTTTTGTTGTTGTGGGTTTTTTTAAACCTGAAGATCTGCCAAGTGAAGGAGTCCTATCATCATGGCTCAATACTCTGTGTACTTTTGGGGTGGTTTTAAGTGTTACCGAATTTGTGGTTCTCTGAGATACCCTCAGAGTATTTATGAGGAAATGTGGTATCTAAAGAAAAAAAAATAGGATCTTTTTCTTGTGGGTAGGATGACATGTGATTTAAAGTATATTTTCCTGGATTTCCATGAGCTGCATCATGCAGAGGAAGGAAAGCATCTCCAGTGCCTTAGCCTTTTCTCTAAATTCTGAACTAAAATGAGTTTGACCCAGGTAGATGCAATTGCTCTCTGATATAGATACATCCCCAGCCTACATTGTGTTTAAATATGGTCTTCTGCACACTTAAGAGAGTTTAGAAAATTATTTAATAACTGAACCTGCGACTTTCTGGAAATGGGCAAAATAATTCCATAAAAGGGTCACAGGCTGACGACAGCAAGTTCTTATACAGTACCTATATTACACCTGGTTTGTTAATACCTTTTAAAGCTGGTTTCAAAGCTCTGATGAAAATATGTGCAGAGAGTATCCTCATATTTCTTCTTAGAAATGAGGACTCTGACATAGAAATTGCAACTCCAGGGAAGGCTTAGTGAAAGAAACATCAGAGATTTGAAGACCCGAGTCCAGGAGCATCACAAATTTGAATTGTGAAAAGCTTCTCTCTTCACTGTCACGGGTCTTTCACAGGAATCATTAAAAAATGAGATTCTGTTCATGGGAATTAAAGATCCATAGAGTTTTTTGTAGGACCAGGAGCTTTGCATCACATTCTCTGGCCAGGTTTTTCTCTTTATTAACTGCTTGGCAGCATGCTAAACATCCAGAGGTCGTATCAAGCCTTTCAGAAGATGTGCGGTCGGTATCGTCTATTTAACTGCTACGTGCTTTGAAGCTCACAAAAGTCTTCTGGGTTTTTTCTGTCCTTATTTTCATTCATGATGTATTCAAATTAGAGGGCAATTGTTTTCTTTTAAATTATATACAATTTAATGTTGGGGGTGTGGATTGACCTCTTGTCCAAAGAGAGCAATTGTCTTCGCATGCAATCAAATTCTGAATATGCAGAATAAGGGCTGCTGCAGTAGTTAACATAATGCTGGCTTTATGGACAATTTTGTAAGGCTTTTCCAGACTCTCTCTGTATTTTTAATGTGCCTTTAGCAATGCAAGTCTGATCAAAGGGAATAATTTGTGCCTGTTTCTAAATGGCTGGCAAGAATTTTAACAGATATTTTGAGTAATAATTAATTAGGGATATGGTATGATAATTACTACAGAAACACAGGTCTTTTATTTAAATAGGATAATAATCATTGCTACAGTGAAAGAGTTGTTTGGATTATTCAGAGAATCTCATTTCTCAAATAGAAATTTGTTTTGTGGAATTAAAGACTTAACAAAGGATTTTGAAACCTTCCATTGTCAGAGCAACATTTCATTTTAGTGCCTATTTTTTGCAATCATATCTTTTCATTTCTGAGTTTCTCTCATTTGTTTTCCATGGCCCCATGGGGAATAAGTGCCTAGTTTTCTACTTTTTGTTATCACAGTAACTCCAGTACAGATTTGGTGTTGTTTTAATGACTGTTCAGATGCTGAACTAAAATCAAGGTCATAAGGAAGATTATTGTCTTTTGCCAAGAAGAATAGGTCACGTGACAGAAATTTTCAATGCATATTTATTTTCTGAATTCTCAGTCTCAAGTCTAAATTTGGTTATTATTCTACATTAGTCAAAAGATTTTTTTACTGAGCTATATTTGTACATTAAATACATTTTCCTACCTGCTGCTGTGTACAGGGCTAAAGATTTTGGCCTCATTAAATATTTATTGTGAGGCTTTTAAATTGCCATCTAGGACCAAAGTGGAAAAACTTTGGTAAGGTCATTTTCTGCTGGAGTTTGCCTTTCTATCAGAACTAAAATGGTTGTTAAGTTATCAATTGTGCTGAAATTCTGCATCTGCAAAAAACTAGGACAAGGGAAGTGCTGACAGTGTTAAACCATCCTGTTTGATAGTATATAGTACTTGGACCTGAATTTTGAGGTTGTAATCTCTTTAGAGCTGTGATCTGCTTTGGAAGAAGTGGAAAAAGGCAAAGAGGAAACTGTTAAAGTTAAATGTTCCTCTGAGTACAGTTGTACCTTCCTGCTTTAATGCTCATTCTTCTTCTGCAACTGAAATTTTAAATAGCTGGTTTCTTTAGCATACTGTCATACGTAGATTTGTGCGCTGATCAGGTGTCCTAAGTACTAAGGTATTGCTCATAGTCAATGCATCGTAATGACTATTAGCTATGTAATATTGTTACTTGCACTAGAATGTAATTCCTGTGCCACCTCTGGAGTACTGTGTCCAGTTCTGGTCTTCTCAGTTCAAGAGAGACAAGGAACTACAGGAGAGAGTCTAATGAAGGGCTACAAAGATGGTGAGGGGACTGGAGCATCTCTCTGATGAGGAAAGTCTGAGAGACTTGGGTCTGTTCAGGCTGGAGAAGAGAAGATTGAGGAGGGATCTTCTTAATCCTTACTGATATCTGAAGGCCAGTGGTCAAGAGGATGGGTCCAGACACTTTTCAGTGGTGTGCAGTGACAGGACAATAGGCAATGGGCACAAACTGGAAGCAGGAGGTTTCGTCTGGACATAAGGAAAGACTTCTTTGCTGTGAGGGTGGCAGAGCCTGGCTCAGGCTGCCCAGAGAGGTTGTGGAGTCTCCTTCTCTGCAGAGATTCCAAACCCGCCTGGACAATGCGATCCTGGGCCCTGGATACTACTCTGGGTGACCCTGCTCTGGAGCAGGGCGGTTGGACAAGGTGATCTCCAGAGGTACCTTCCAACCCCCACCATTCTGTGATGCTGTAATTAAACAATATGGAGCACCTTCAGTGGAGCTCTTCACATGACAATTTTGGAAAAACTTAAAAAACCCAAACTATCAAAGCTGAAGTTTTTTATAAGCCTGTAGGTCTGAAGATTAAACAGGTTTGATATTTTTGTTTGGTTTGTTGTGGTTTTTTTGTTACAAAACCCAAACAGATTTAAGACAAGTGCTGTAATCTCAGAATCACTGACAAAATTGCTTTTGCATATGCCCGCTGACAATGCCATGCTTCTCATATTTAGGAGGAAAACTACTTCCTCAGAGGTTAGGGACACATCCAGGATGAAAAATCTTTGTTATGCCATTCAAGAACAATGACTACATTGTATTCTCCCTAAAATGAGCCTGCTGTCTATTTTCTAACCATTAAACTGGCATCTTGCAGCCTTTATATATTGTATTATGGGCCCTTATTTCCATAGCTCTTCCAAAATTTCCTCTGTGACTTGGTGCTCAGCCATTTTCTTTCTATTTTTTTGAGCAATTAAAAAAAAGGCATTGTCTGCAATTTTGATAGGAAGTGAAAGGAAATTAAGTAGCATTGTTTTTTTGGGAGCTACCTTGGTGACTTTTATCCGAATGCCAGAAAGAAAAAATCATTTTGGTCAGAAGACCAGAATTTCTTCTAAGATGCACTTAAATCCATAATTTCTATCTAAACTTAGACCTCTTGACATGTCACCTCGTCTGCATGTAGTCAAGTTCTCTTCAAGCCCTCTTCTCAGCTGTTTTAAGGCCTCTTCCCCCAAAATCTAGCTGTGACTTGATGTGAAGGAATTGAAAAGCTGCGTTTTCTTGCTGGCTCGCTCATGAAGACAAGGAGCACACAGTGCTTCCCTTTTGTCTGCTGGGTGGCCACAAGTGCCAAGCCCTCACAAGCAAGGGGCTGAGCAGACGAGAGTAAGATTTGTGTCTTCAAACAGAAGCTGCTTTCTTTTTCTCCAGTCAGAAGAGACATTTTTCACTTTTCTGCATGAGCCTGTAGACAGAGAAAAGACAAGCTTTTAGCATCTCAGCAAATGCAAGCATCACAACGCAGGAGCTGAAAAAAGACAGGCTTGAGTAGAGAATAGTTTGGGTAACAGTAGTTGGAGGGGAATGCCCTGTTCATTCAGAGCTGAATTCCAAAATCCTACAGGTTTGTACAGTTTGAGAGACAGCAGCTTGTACATGTGTGTGTGTCTAGAGGAGATTCCCGGCTCTCAAAGCCTGTTATTATGAGGCCAGACTTTCTTTGAATGCTGCCTGATGCCAGTGCAGATGAAATCAGCAGATTGTAGTGTAATATGGTAACTGCGTACAGAAACTGGTGCGAAGAGGGAGGCGGCGGCTAATCGGATTAAGGAAAAGTCTATCACAGCCGCAGCTGTCAGTGGATTTTAGCAGATTTTTTTTTTTATCACTGTTTGTGTGGGAATACACATGATAGAGGGAATCTAATGAAGGAGATTGAACTAATAAACAGAAGCGGTTTTTGATCTGATAGTTGCTTTTCTGAGTAAAGTACTCTGGAGAGGTTCAGGGAAAGTTTTGATGTAACTCTTAAGTAGAAGAAATAACCTGGAGACATTTTAGGAAGAGGAGGTGAAGTGATTGAAATGTTCCCTTCACATCTCAAAAAAAGTTAACAAAAAAGGTTATTTTAAAATCCAAAAGCTCTACTTTAGAATCTTTTTTTTTTTAAAAAAGTCCTAGGGAACCAGGCATAGATTTTGTTAGTGCCTCCTCCCACGCCACAAACGCACAGGTGCTCCTGCACTTTTCTGGGAGTAAAGAGTATCTGTATAGCAAAGGCTGTGGCTGGGAAAGAACGCATATGAAAATAACTAAGATATATGATTAGGATCAAGCACACTGAAAATGGAGCAGAGACCACGTCTAAAGCCTTAAAAATATTCATCATCTGACATGGATGTCCCCAGTGCTTGCTGAGTTCATAGCTGAGATGGGGCTCGGATAGAAGATGAGGCAAATTATCAACCATTAGTTTTGGTCTGAAAGAGGCTGACTGGAGTAGCTGGCATGGGCCTGATGCACAGGGATCAAAGGTACTTTGAACTGAGAGCAGAAGTGAACTAACAACCAACTTTATGTTCCCAGCTGGAGATCTTCAGGGCTTGATTTTTCAGGGAATATGTTGCATTGTGCTTATTATCTTCAGAGCACAGCCCCTACAGACTTCAGATTCTCAGAAAAAGACATGTATTGTATATATCACTTGTTACGAATGATTCCAAAACCCCCCTTTCATCTCACAGTAGCTCTATGACAGGAGGGGAAAAGATTACCAAATTACAAGCAAGCGCTCTGTTTTCACAGCCTCCAACCCTCGGTCATTTGTCCTGCTTCCATGCAGGACTGCTTAGCTCAGACATAGCTCCGTGCAGTGATGATTATACATTTTCCACTTACAGGAGTGCTGGTTTGAGGGGCTTAGTATCTCTTTTAAAGCTGTGGTATAATAAAAGTTGGTGCTTTGCTCCAGTTTTATGTCACAGGAAAATAACCAGCACATCTTGCAAACAAAACAAGCCATGATTCAGAAAGAAATTATGGGATGTACTTCAGGTCTTCATTTAAAACAAGTGATGTCTCTGCTGGTATAAATCAGTGTAACCAAGACTGGAATCAGAGCCTGTGTTTTAATAATTAGAGCATGACAGAAAAAGATCAAAGTAACATTCACAGTTTTGTTGGCTTAGATTGTAACTCCCATACTGAAGTAGGTTTTTATTTCATTCAGATTGGTGGCTGTATGCTGATTGGGGTGAATGTACTTTAACCTTCCACTTCCTCTCTTCATCATATATTTCTATCAGAATTGAGCAGTAATTGAGGTTAGTTGAGGCAGAAAAGCACTTTGGATTTGCCAGGTACTTGCTGTGAATGAGGCTTCTAAAAGTCATGGCAAAATCCTTTAATCCAAATTTTTTTTTTCTTTTTTTTTTTTTTTTTTTTTTTTTTTAACTTTTTAATGCATGCAAAACAAACTGCTATATCAGTGTGTTCAGTCCTGGAACTAATTGAAGGGAAGAGATTTATTCTGAGCTACTAGTGAATTAGAGGAGAGTAAAAAAGACCTTGTAGAACATGTGTGGCTTGTTTTTTGCGTTTGTTTTGGTTTGTTTTTTAAACAAGAACAGAACTGAGGAAAAGCAGTTTTCTGCAAGTTGTTAAATACCTCAGTTGTTTTTCGTGGACATTTTTATAGTTCTGTGTCAAGAAAATAATTCTAAAATTATCCTAGTAAGTATTAATCATTTTTCTGGTATTTCAAGTTCTCCTTTTGTCTCTCGTATGCTCTTTGTCCACTTTTCTGCAGAGTCAATAGCAGATGACAGTCTCTTGGGAGTTAATGAGATTACTTTGTGTTATACTGTTGGCAGTACAGAAGCTTCTGTAGGCAGGGCATTGCAGCCTTCTCATCCCTTTGGAAAGGGAAAGGCTGGAGCTGCAGCTAGAGTGGGACTGGAATGGTGATGGCCTTTCTGGCTATCTCCCCAAGTTCCTGTGCAATACTGGAGTGCTAGTGCCAGAGAGCAACAAATAGCAAATAAAAACATTGTTCTGTGATTTAAACTTGGACATGGAAGAACACACAGGCTTTTCTTCTACTTGGTGCTTGTTGTGTGTTTTTGCTCTTTCACTGTAATATCACTACCAGGGTGGGAAGAAAAGCCATAACTCAGTACATTCAGATCTCGTTTTAATCCAGCACCTGTATGGGTTTCAAAGCTGGAGGAGGTTTTCGGACATCGTTACATCAATTACCAGCACCCTTTTTGTAGGATTTATTCTCAGGAGTCTAATTCTTTGTGTTGAGAACCCTTTACACTTCCAAAGTGACATAAAAATATCTTGGTGTAAGACCTGCTTTTTAAAGATAATATCTCTTTGCTCAATGGAAGAGTCCTTTGGCCTTGAGTGATCTTTCTGTCTGTCTGCTCTCTTTTTCGTTCACATGCATACTTATCCTTTCAGATCTTTCCTTCTGTTCCACTGTTCAAAACAAGAAAATTGCATATATGTCATGTTAAAAATGTATGAGAGTAAACAACAGTTCACAGCATTTGGTATCTTTTTGATAATAAAATAACTAGAAATGCATATTGGAAATAACTTTCCTCCATCAACTAAAGATGTGGAGTGTGGAGAAGAGGGTAAAACCAGAAAAGCAGCCAAAGTAGGGAACATCACCTTTTCATTTCCAGTGTTTAATGTTCAGCTCCGTTTCACTTTCAACTTCCTTAAACTTGGAAAAAAAGAACATTGTCTGCAGTCTTCTTCCGTATTTTTGTGGAAGAAGAAGAATCCAAATAGTCCCAGCATCGCTCAGGCTGCAGAAAGCACAAAGTATCAACCCCAAAATGTGTAGTCCACACAAAGTAAGAATGTAGGACCAATTTTTCAACCTAATAATACTACATGAAAATACTGTCTCTCAACTTGGGAACAGATGCATTTATTTGAGATGTTACAACCCCCTGCTGTTTGTTACAATCCCTGTTAGCTATGCCACAATAACAGATTGTCTGACTGGATTAGGTTGAGCCACTTAAGAAAAAAAGTTTAAAACAAGATGCCTGACTTTGCCCTGAATGACACTGGAAGTGTTCAATGCAGGCAGTTGGCAACAGCTTTAGAAATGCCAGGGCTGCACAATTGTGTCTGTCTTTGCTTTATGTGACATAGATACTTAAGCCTAATTTTTGAAAGTGATTCAAGGGTTTTCAAGCCTAAGTCTCATTTTCTCCTACAGATCCAAATTGCTTTTCCCACTCCTCTCTCTAAATAAATAAATGATCAGCTCTGACTACCCACGCCAGAACAGATATCCGCACTCTACATGCATTCCTCACTAAATATTTCAGGAGATATCCTAGAAGCTCTTTGTTATTAAGCAGTTTTGTCATTCTGTGAACCATCAGTTACCAAACAGTAGCTTAGAATAAACAATACTTCTGCTATAGTAAAAAATGTAGCTGTTGTTTTAACTCACAGCTGCATTGCCACATCGTCTTTCTGGAGACTTCACTGTTTAGCCAGATCTGGTTAACCCTGCCAGTGAATGGAAATTATTCTTCTTTCCTTCTTCACTCCTTTCTGTTGAACATTTGCATCCTGAAGTGTTTAAAAAACACAACTTGAAGTATATCAAATTGAATAATATACCAGCCTGTCCAATTACTTGATTTCTTTCCTCAGCTAGTCTGACTCCAGACTCGGATATTTCATCTCCTTTCTCCACTGGACCCTTACCAGGGCTCACCTCGACCCTCTCTCCATAACTCTGTCCCCACCCTCAGACTGCAGCGGCTGCTTGACAAGGCAAAGCCATTCAGCACTCTGCAATCCTTCAGGGCACAACTCATTCAATCAGGATGGGACAGATTTATGGCTCCTATACTTGAGTCCCAATTTCCTGCACTGACATCCTGATTTGTTTCTGTGACATGAGGGGGTTGGCAGGAACAGTGTCTGCTCACACTCAAGGTATGTGAAGGAGGTTGTCATGCTAACAGCCTGGGACTGTCCTGCAAAGGGGTGGGAAAAGGCCCTGCTATAAAGGGAACTGTTTCAGATGGGGACTTTCCAGAGTTTTAAATGTCTTTTGTTCATCTGGTTTTCCAGTTTCTAACAGAGCACCATTAGTATAATACCAGTAAGACTGTTTTTTAAGGGGGCAGCATGAAACTGTCATACAAAAAAATCTTAACTTGCTTTCTAGTATCCATCATGCTTGTCAGATGTGTGTAAAGTATATGCCATCTTGTGTTGACAGGCCCAAAAAGCAGCTGTGATTTTGAAAACTGAAATTGCATCTTCTGTTTGCCATTTGAAAGGCAGTCAATACGAAAGACCATAGAAAGGTTTGATGCTGCCCAAGTTTAATCTGCTAGCTTTCCCTCAGGTTTCCTGCTAGAAACATGGATATGAATACATAAAACACCTGAATAGCATTTCTGCTCTCAAGGGGCTTATGGGTAGGAAGAGAAGGGAACAACAGTTTCGCAAGAGCTTATAAGTTTAAGCAGTAACAATTGTCAGAAATCTTTCAAAAATACAATTAGGAGGAGCTTGCATATGAAATGACCTCTCACTTGCCTCCGTCGAAGTTCTTATTTGGGAGATATGCCCCCTGGAAGATTATCAGACCTGGAAAAGCATGAACAATTTTATTACCACTGGTATTACCTCAAACACAAACAAATGCTGAGTACTGAAACACACTGTCAAAGCTACCATGTGTGCTGTAGCTCTGAAGCACAGGTCCTGGTGTTATATTGATACACAAAATCTGCGCCCAGCCTAACTTTGTTGATCAGAATGTTAGAGGATTAATACAGTCAGTCTGTAAATTGCTCCCAAGTGTTTTATAAACCCTGTCTTGGGTTGATAAGAAGTTCTAAGCTTAGAAAGCACTGTCATAGTGATCATGATCTGACCTATATAGCCCTGGAAATAGGACCTGGTTGACTTAATTTCTGTCTCCAGTCAAGTAGTTGTGGTCTGAGCAAATCAACAAGACTGAATCAGGCAGCTCTCCATTTCCCAAAACAGCAGTGGTCCTTGAAAACTCCCACCCCCCCACCCCCACCCCACAACTCTCCATCGGAGGTAATAATGTGCAACATCCCCTTGTTGGTTCCAGGTTAAAAAGGAAAGTGCTGTGAAGGAGTTAAGAGCATACTGTTAGACCCTGCTGCTGTGAACTAGGCTTCACTTCCTTTATAGTATTTCTGTTTGTTTGTTCAATGGTTTATCTTGATTTTAAACATTTAGTGTGGAGAGTCATGCAGTTCACATGTCACATGCTTCTGAAAATAGGGAGGGCAGGTAATAACTGCCACTGCAGTCCTGGTTTTTGTTAGCAGAAGAGGCGTGAGAGGAAGCATCAGTACTGTTCCCAGTGCAAACAACAGCTAAACCCACTGCTGGCTTTGTGTCACAAGGCTGACTTTTCCCTCTGTGTGGTAACTGTCTTTCCAGAGTCGCTGCAGTCAGAACTGGTCCTGTGGGTGATAGACCACACCCTAGTAAATCTTCACAGCAGGCAGCATTTCTGTGGGTATACGGTTGGGGTGGAAGAACAGAAAATACCTCTCTCAGCTAGGTCAGCTAAGGGTTCCTGGGCTTTGGAGGGGGTTCTCTTGTCTGGATAATTTCCTGTGACGTAACAGCACAACTTAGGTACGATTAAAATGGAGGGTGGTTGTGACAAGAGGCCACAGTGCAGCCTGCCCTGCCACTGGGCAGCAGAATGGATTTATGCTGGGTTACAGTAACCATGAGCTGAGGTTTTGTTCCCTGCTGTTGGCATGTTTCCTGCTGCTCGCCCAGTCCTTACTACTGCCCTAGCTATGCCGTTCCCTGGCTCTATCACTACCTGCTTTTTCCAGACACTTTCTCTATTTAAGCATGCCAGGTGTCTTGAAGAACAGTGTCACCCCTCTTTCCAGAACAGGCCTCAGCAACACACCAGTAAGCTCCATACTTCTTAGTGGCCCACTTATGCCTTTTTCACTCTGTTTGTGACACACCCTAGGAAATGTGCTCTGCAGTATGTCTGATTCTGATGAGGAAGATGAAGATGAAGGAAGGGGAGAGGATTAGAGACAATGGGGCTTGGAGGAGAATGGCCAGGGCAATACAGTGCAATAGGGCTCAAAGTGTTCCTGCAGTTTTGAGGGGTTGAGGCTAGGCTAGAAGGGCTTGCTGGGGAGGGAGGTATAAAAGGCCTGTGCTTGCAGAAGTGGGAGTCTTTGCTCCCTTCCCCAAAACTTTTCTGCAGCTCATGGAGAGAAAGGTTCCACACCTCCGCCTGCGCCTGCCTCTTACCTGGGTGTGCCTCCCAGCCGTGCCTGGGAACCCTCAGGGTTGTGCTTATGATGCACTCAGGATGAACAGGTCGGTCATGAAAGCTGACAATGTGCTCCCTTGTGATCTAGATGAAAGAGTAAGGTCGTCTTCTGTTAGTAAACAAGGTTATTCACACTCAGATTCATCAGTTGCTCATCCTCCCATGTGTAGCCAAGGTGCATTGGTTAATTCTGTGTGGGAAAATTGCCCTGGAAAACCAAATACTTACTGCAGCCTTAGTTGCTTCCTTAAAGTGAACACTGCACAGCTTTAATCGTAATTTAAAACCAAAGTCTGATATCTTTACAACAGAAGTTTCTTTTGAGTTAAACAATGATGAAGAGATTAATGGAGCTCTGTAGGAAGATGATTTTTGATGGAGATGAAATACTGTCTGTGCAATTTCAGATGATTGATTTTCGTTGATTAGGTACCCATCAAAGTGTAGTCAGCAATGCTTAGGATATGATCATAATACAGTGAAGAAAGGGGCAGCTCATTAAATGAAGAGAATCATCCTAGCATCCCATCACTCCATGCACACCCCACATCCCCCCCCCCCCCCTTATTCTCTATTACTGCTTAAGGAGTTTGGGCCTCATAAGGCTTCTGTGCTATCTGGAAAAGGGTACAGTATATATACCAAACTGCAATAAGAGAGAGTCCTTGATATGCACAATGAGGCATGCAACAATTTCTCTTCATTTATTTTATTTATTTTTAAAAGTTTAGAACAAGCATAAATTATCCTGTGAATATTCCCTACTCTAAGTAGAAGCAGTTCAGTATAATCGGAAGAGCAGCCTTCAATTTGGCTATTATTCCCAGAGTAGGAGTATGCTGCTAAATCATCTCTGTTATCAGTGGAGCTCTAAAAACAAGGCTATTGACCATGAGATGAATTTTGTCACAGGCTTGATGTAGGAGTCAGTTTTGACATTGCTCTAAATGTTCTCTTCTCAAAGAAAAGCTCTATTGAGAGCAGATGTATAAAAGTTAAGTGGGAGATTTTAGATTGCGGAAATGAGTGAGACATCTGATTTATCCAGGCTTCCACTGGGAGCTGAGCATCTCACTGTCCCTTATGCCTTTGAAAAATCTTCCCTTTAACCGCCATCTTACAAAATGTGGTAGGAATATAGTAGCAGGATAAGTTGGATTATATCTGTACAGGTTTCTTTGTTTTGATATTGCAGTGCGTGTTCGTAGCTCTTGCAAAGGCCTCCAATGTTTTCATGTCACTTATCCTATGCGATGTGAACCCTTGCTTTTGCCTGTCCCGTGAGATGAAGGCATTTTATTTCATTCAAGGATGTTTGGTGACCTCTGAGAAATTTTTTTGAGGAAATCTTAGCACGTCCTTTTATGCTAGTGGAAAATTCTGTCGTTCGCAGCAGCAAGGACATTATGCACTGCTGGTACTAGGATCAAACCACTGGGATCTACCTTTGTGAAGGCTGTGGGTTTGGCTTTGCCAGCTTCATTTTGGATTCATATTTTAGAAGTGTAACTCATACCAAAAGTGAAGTCTTCTGTTGACTCAGCAGTACTGCCCTGTATTGAGGAATTTGAGAATTTATTACATAAATGAATTTATGTGTGTGAATATTTATGCTTCATTAGTTACTCATTGGTGTGGAACATAGTATGGGAACTTTGCACTTACTGATTTTCTCAAGTTGAACAGCCAAACTGTTCGTGACTGATATTCCCATATTAAGTGTGTGCAGCTTTTAACACTTGACTTAACAAGTACCTTTAATTTCACTGAACATAAGTTATTGATCATGGTGCTTGTTGCCTGGAAGCTCCATTCCTTATTGTTAATTGAGCCATTGATTTTTTTAACGTTATCATTAACAACAGGGTGAATGCTATATTGTAAATT
Source organism: Todiramphus chloris collaris (assembly GCA_025345505.1). NCBI lineage: Eukaryota > Metazoa > Chordata > Aves > Coraciiformes > Alcedinidae > Todiramphus > Todiramphus chloris. The sequence continues at coordinate 3,279,696 of JANVCC010000039.1, read as the reverse complement.
GGTCTGCTTAGAGCAGGGAGGGGAGAGGTGTGGCTGACCAAAGGAAAAGAAAAATAATATTTTTTTTTAACCTATTGTAGCTGAGATCAGTTCAAATACTCACTCCTGTTAATGTGAGTGAGGAAAGGATTTGACTCAATATGGATTTGATTTGGCAAAAGGAAAGTTGTGTAGACGTCAGGGATGCCAGATCAGAGCAGATGTTCGGCACAAGTTCTGCATGTTAGCGCGCTTAGCATGAGACTAAATCCAACCAATAGGCCTTGCTGAGAAAAACCTCATCTGTATAAGCTCAGGTTTGGCACTGCACTCGGGCAGCCAAATAGCTCCCTGTTTAGAGCTGGCTGACGGCCAGGCGACCTGCAGCTCCGGCACAAGGAGCTTGCCTCTGTCTGCAAAAGACCATTCAGGGCTGTGCCAAGGTTAGTGGAGCCACAGTGTTTTCCACCAGCTGGACCAGCCCATAGCTTTGCTTTCTGCATGCTGTGACAACGTTAACTGTAAGGTGTACACACAGAAGATGAACACGCCCAGCAGCAATACCAGGTCTAACTGTGAAATGGAGACAAAATCCCCAGGATAGAAATACAGCCTGCAGATGTGAAGACTTAGGTGGTAGTGAGGATAAGATTAGTATTTAACGTGAATAATGGTGCTGTTCGCAGGATGGGGACATGTGTAATATATACACAGATCATATTTATGTACATAACTATCTGATGTATGATTTATAACAGAATTTTGTATAGTTTCTGGTGTACAGTGGTACGTAGTATGCAACTATCTGTTTAATTACAACTGCCCCATTATCTTGGAGCTACTATTACTGTCCATGAGGTCATCTCAAATGCCTACAGGCATGGAAGAAAGTACCTCAGTTCACTGAAAGCCTTTTGCTTGTGTTCTGTCATGCACAGCTTTTATGATTTTTAAAATAGAACAGAAACAATGTTTCTGTCTCAGAGGCATATGATGGAATCCATTTTCCTCTTATCCTACGGACATTGTTTTTAAGAGCACATACCACAGTATTCAGAGCAAACTGTTTCTTCTGAGCTGTCTTGCAGTCTTCCATGGTGATTTTTAATTGGCATGACTAGTAGATGGAGTCTAGATAGTTTGAAAGGATTCGTTATTGCTATCCTTGTAGAATCGTCTCTAAAAAATAAAAATGCCTATTAGCGGCTACTGCAGAGGTGCTCATATTCATGAGCCCCCTGCAAAACACTATTGCAGTTTGACAACTCTGGTAGGAAAGTATTCATGAGTTTACGATTTTGAAGGTTTCTAGTTCTTTGTAGTTCTCCAAACAGTTTCCAGAAACTATTTTATGACAGTTTTAAAAGACTTCAAAGACTTTTACTCTTGGGCATACCAGCTTTCTCTGGAAGGCAGGAGTGCGGCGAGAGGTCTAAGCAGAGGTAGTAATGATTCAGGTGACATCAGCTCTCCTCATTTCCTGACCTTGTGTGGCTGACAGTTTTAGTGAGGATGGAAACAATGCTGATTTCTGAAGACTGTCAAGTGTGAGCAGTTTTCTGCTGAGTTGTAGGAGGCTGGAGATCTATAAACCTTTTTAAGTGCTAGGAGGAATGAGAGGGCATTGTTTTCATTGCAGCTGGTCTTTGAGTCAGAAAGAGAATAGTAACTATTGAGGGATGGACCTCGGGAGCAAGGCTAAGCTTTTTTTATTAACTAGTAAAATTTCTTAAAAGGAGAGTGAGCAAGCAAAATTTTCTTAGCTCTGCTGCTGTGAACACATAAGTAAGAATCAGAAATTGTTATAATAACGCAGCGTGAAATTATATTGCAAAGGCAACACGTGTTCTTCCATTTTGAAAAATCAACATAAATGTTAATAACATTTCAAGACTATCCAAAACTAAAATACTTGCTACTGGAAAGCAACACACAAAAGAATTTTTGGGAAAGCAGCATGCTTATTGGTTGCATCTTTTCAAAGGATTTGTCTCTTTGGCTAAGATATTTCTCTACTAAATCCTTGGTTCTATTCCCAGTGCAACAAGACAGACTTTTGAATGAATTCAGGATGTATTTATTGAAATAAAAATTCAAAGAGGAAACTGGTGGGTTACCCAGTAGGCCCCAGGTGGTCTGTGATGTCACCCTGGGTTTTTAACTCCTCTTTATTGCCAGTGTTTCAGGACAGTCTGTCGAACTACACATACTGACCTCTGCTGAGGACCTGGTTACTTTATGACTGAAAGGAAGATGAGGATGTGAAATTACTCATGAACATGTTGTGGTCTTCCTCCATGCAGGACTTGGCCATTGACTTTTAGCATGTTTGGTAGCTACTTTTAGAAACACAAGCTGGGAGAAAATTGGTTTGGGGCACTTCCATGGTATTCCAGTCTAACTACTTTCTGAGATAGCATTTGACTCCTCATCTCCATGAAAAAAAGTGTGTTTCTGTCTGGGTTGGGTTTTTTCGCAGTTTAGCAAAGAAGGAGAAAGGAGAATTCTTAGGGTAGCAAAACAGCACATTTTTTTCCCAAAAATACTCTTCACTTCTAGGAGGTCTGTGCAGAGATCTCTCATTCTCTGAATGCTTTGGATCCATGATCACACTTGACAATGGAAATAGTCATAATGAATTCCTTCCTTCTATGTGAAGACAACCTGAACATGTGCAGAACCAGGTGAGGTTCCATTTTTTTCTCGAGGGAAGGCTTTGATACTAACTGTGTGATAATGTTACAGCCAAATCCCTGCCTCTTGGGAACAAAGAAGAGAAGCCTCTGGCTTTGGGCTGGTTCTCTTCCCTTCTCTTCCTGCTCTGGTATAGGCATGTTAGGACTGTACCTCCCAGGCTCAGAGAGCAGGATGGGAAGTCTTATGTGGGTGTCATTTGCAGCTGGATGACAATATTGTAAGCTATCGCTTCCCGGCTAAGATTAATACCACACTGTGCACACAACTGCATAAGTACATCAGCTCTTTCAGAGAACAAGTTCTTCATTGAGCTACAATGCAAGCTTAATTTACCGTAATCTCATGGGACACGTCCTTGATTTTCTCTCATACAGTAACTTCCCAGAAAACCAGATCCCAGGACCCCTCTGAATAGTCAGAGTCTCCCTGAGGACTTGACAGGATTAGGCAGCAAAGTCTCTTTTAATACCATGCTGGTTTTTTCCCTACAGTTTTCCTCTACTGAACATGTGCATGCTTTCAGATCCTGTCTGCACAAATAACCCAGTCTACGGCCTTCACAGATATTTTGTTCCCTCTGTTCTGTTGTGTTAAAAGTGATAAAGAATTAAAAAAAAAACCAGCTAGTCTCTCAATCAGTTTGATTTCTGTCCATCTAACATTATTAATTGAACCTGAGGCCCAATATTGAGCTATCCAGTGAAAGACACTGGCACTTTGATTCTCAAATTTGACCTGTCCAGGTAGAGAAATAAGTTCCAAATGCTGTTGGTGAAGTTAACATGAACAGCATACAGAATTTCAATCCACCAAAGGGATTTGGTTTTAAGCTTCTCTGAACTCTAGTATCCGGACAAAAGCTCTGGTGTTTAGATTTAATGATGTCTTGGGTTAGCTCACACAGCTTGCAGTGCTCTAGGTACTGCAGTTCGATGGCTGTCACCGTTGGTTGGGTCAAGAATAGCTGCCACAGACATAATCAGTGTGTTTCCTCATTTTATCAGACTGATGCAAGAAGTAGTCATTTTTTCCAGGGGATAGAATTAATGGGTGAATGTGCTGTGGGGCTGGCACACGCTGCCTTCAGTTTAATAGCTGAATTAGAATCTTTTTAAACCCTTGGCACCAAGAAATGTGATTTCCTGATGCTTAGGGCTAATGCTGTGGTAAGTGCTGGGAAATCTTGACTGATAGTGCTAAGAGTTAACAGAGACAAAAAATAGAGCACGATAAATCTTACCTGAAATGTTTGGCTATGCATGAACTACATATGTGCATATATGTGCTGGTCTGAAAGGTACGAGCACATGCCGAGAGATGAATTATAGCTTAACCTGCACTTAAAAGGATCATCAAATCTAATATTTTTTCGCTCAATATCTCAGCATCGCTTCTGGTGGCCAAGCTTGAGGGAAAAAAGATTTATAGTTGCTATGTGAGAAAGTGTATCAAATAAATAATGGGGACAAATTAAACACATTGATTAACTATCATTCACTATCCTGTAATCTCTTAATGACTAAGGTCCAATTTAAGACAGACTAGAATCAGGATTAAATTCTGAGTTGCTATTATTATTGCATGTATTCATTAGGTTCTAGAGGAATTCAGGAGAGATTAAAAAGGCACCTGTGAATTAAGACCAGCTATTAATGGAGAAAGTTGAAGGACTTATCCATATTAATGGCATTTTTCTTACTCAGATAGCCAAACAAATGGAAGCATTAAACTTTACGGATTGTTTGTGTATTCATGGTTTTCATCAGTCTAATTTATTGTCAGAAAATCTGTAGAGCACCTGGAAATATAATAATGGCCACTGTGTTGCCTTTACTAATTGGAATAGCAGAAAGCTAATTAGGGAGTTTTTCAGGGCAGTTGAAAGGGATAAGATTCACTCAGTTCTGTAGCCAGTACAAGAGAATAAAGTGGAGGAAGAATGAGAGAGGAAGGGAAAAAAGCACTGTTGATTTTAATTGACCTGTGCCTGAAGCTATTTATATTTAAGACTGCAAGTTTCAGACTGGCCAAGAGGCACCAACCCCAGACAAGTTACTAACCCGTTTGAACTTGAGGGACCTCATCAAAGAAGTGAACGAGAACTTTTCCGGTAGCTTACTTGTGCATTTGGATGAGAACAGAGGTAGACACCACCAGAGTCTTCAAAGTTTTTGCAATTTTTTGTGTTCTTCTGTCAGTGATATGTGCATAGCCCTGCGAGTGAGGTACATTAGAAGCCTACATTTTCCAGCAACTGCCACATGTTTGGCTCCAAGATACCACGACCTGCCCATTTGACAGCTTGGATAGTTAGAACTGTAAAATAGCAGTGGTGTCTTCTGGGAAAAGCCAGCATATGAAAGTATCACTAGAGCGCTTCAGTCCATGTGATGGTATCATTGATAAGGGCTACTTACTGCCTTACTGTGACCTTAGTGAGCATTACCCCTGTGGTTGGAAGAACTTTTTTCCATTGACAGCCTCAGTTCTACAGACTAGAGAACCAAGTGGTTGCTCAAGTCCAGGCCATGTTCAAGAAATAACTTTAATACAATTTTCTCTGGCCTCCAGAATGCCTGGAATTAAGTTTTTGGAGTTACAATGAAACAAAAATGCCATATATTTTTCTGGTGTGAAGGAAAAACTCTTTAAGAGTTGACTTTTAAGGTCACATATGTCCATCTCATGCCTGATATATTCTCTTATGCTTTACTTTCCCAGGTATCTGATGCTTTATGCCTGCATGAGCATCATCTATCTTTAAGACAAAGGTAAAACAAAGGTAGCCTTGCAAAAGTGAATATAAAATGATGCTGCCCTCTTGAATAGTTGATTCCACACTTGCTAATAAAGCACTTGCTATCTTCAGTCCCTCCTCTTCTGCCATTTTTAAGTCAGTTTTCTGATGTTTTGCTTTCAGTGAAGAGGCCATTATTCCTGCAATTTATCATTATAAGGAGTGCTGCCTACTTCAGAGAACCTCTTGCAGCCTAACTGGAATCACTCGATGATTTGGATCATTAATATATTGCAAAATGACAATAAGAACTAAAGTGAGGGGGCAGGCAGACACAAAGTGCTGATGAAGATGTATCTGCACTGCTGTAAAAATTCCACTTACAAATATAGGAGCCACCATTGGATTTCTTTTAGCTAGAAGGTGCAGCTTTAACACACCTAAAGAGTATTGATTGTTAACCCTGTTGGTCTCAGTTTGGGAGTAGACTCAGAACCCTTAAGTCTTCTGCTTTTCCTCTAAGTTTTTGTTGCTGGATTTTACTGTGTGATCTTTTAAAGAATTCTGCTACTATTACATTTTTCTTTCTTGAAGTTTTGTTTATTGTTATGATGACACTGAAAAGGACTTCTTTTTCTAGGTGTTTTCTCTGCTGGCACATGATTTTCTGAGTTCTGCTTCTTCTACTTTTCCTACCAAAAAAAGAAATCTTGCTCTTAATTAGATTTCATAATTTCAATGATTTTTTTAAAAAGATGCAAGCCTAGGAACAGCAGTTGTTCATCTCCTCATCTGCAGCAGCAGCACTAATCTTGTACACATTGGCATGCACACAGGGCAATAAAAAGTGACATGATGTAACATTTCAGTGAAGAATTGTAGGCACTGGAGCCAAATCCTGTCATTTAAGACTTTCTGTGAGGAGTGATTTATTCTCAATTTGCCAGTGTGGGCTTTCTTGAGAGAGATTGTGTGAGTGTTGGGAATTATGCCTACACTTTTCAAGCGTTACTAGTGACTTTAGGTGTCTCTGAATTCAGGTACCCAACCTGTCATTCCAGAGAGGCTTGATTCTTGGCATGTGTATGTTCAGCTTGTTTAGAAAAACTCTTACTGAAGCAGAACACTCCAAGTCATTGGTTTTGTTTGTTCTGAAGATGCCAAAGATGATGGCTGTAAGGGACAGTGTTTCAGACATCATGCTCTGATCTAGCAAAAGAACTTCCAAAAGTTAACATTTTCTCTATCTGTACAGCTTTTTAATAGGCAGAAATCTTTTTCTCTTAGAGTAGGAGCTGGAAGAGAGGCTGATGGGACAAATCACTTCACTTTTCACATTATTAATCTTCTGAAGGCATAGATCAATTGCCCAGAGCCGTTTCTTCCTCTTTTTTTAGAGGCAAATATATAATCTTATTAATGATAATGTTTTTTTGCCAACAGCATGATATTCTGTATTGTTCAGTTTAATAATCAGCATGAAACCTATTAACTGCATGAGATATGGTCTTAGAAATCTGGGGTAAAAATCTTTGGCACTTGGAAATATTAACTGACATGTTTGCAGTACTGCAATCTCCTACAGTTAACATTCTGGCAATTACAAAGATACAGGCTCTTAAAGATAAGCTTTCTGGTTTGTGCTGTGCCTGTGCTTTACCCTCTAGTCAAAATCCAAAGTAAGCCTTTTTGGAAACTGTGAAAGCTTGGAAGAGTTTAATTTAATTTCTTGTGATTGTGAACACTTGGGTACCTCCTAGTTCTGACTGAGTCTAGCAATGACTAAATCAACAGAGCATCTCTTCTCAAGCAGTGTTGGTTTTGGGGGAGCAAAATCAATTACCCAGCCAAGGATTTCACCTCAATTGTGTTTTGATGCTTTTATGTTATATTTTGTGTTTCTCTATTGCCATTTCACTTTTGGCTAGCAAGAATTAAGGTGCCTTTATCAGTGACGGTAAATGGTTCTGCTTCAGTCAGTTTTCCTTGCCTTGAACGTGCCTGTCTCAGTTGCTTCATTTTGCTGATGAAAGTTTGAAACTTCCCTTCACAAGAGGTCAGTGGAGCTTGCAATTTGTCACTTCAAGACACCAGTTCCTATAACCAATCTCTCATTAAATTTTCTTTGTGCATATCAGAGGTTGAGGTCATATGGCCCCAGGTTGTCTTGTCTCTGAGGGGAAAGCTGGCGTTGGAGTATTTGATTGCTCCACCACAGCTGTGCATTTGAAGAAGTCAATCTTTTCTGGTTTGCACTCCCTCTAGGGCATATTTCCTCCTCTATACAATTTAACAATGATTGGCTGTTTTAATAGCTTTTGAATAAGTTTGTTCTTAAATGTGTTTCCCCCACTTCTCCTCCACACACAGTATGGAGTTTGCACTCTGAATAACTTCCTGGTTTGCTGTTCTGCCCTCCATGCCTTCTGCTTCTTCTAGTTGTCTTTTTAAGTATAGCAATATATAATTAGGGAATGTCATTTACACTTTCCACTTCTGGTGCCATGAAAAGAATTGATGCTTATCACGGTGCTTAGAAGTCCCCTCATGACTTTTCTGTTAAAACTGTTCTGCTATCTGCCAAGACCTGAATCTCCCTGTAATTACTTTCCCAACATTGTTCTGGTAGGAAGACTATCTGTAATCACTCTGTGACAAGTTTCCTTCTCATCCTTACTGTAGAATTCCACTCGCTAGGGCCTGTTGCTTTAGATTTCTTTGCTTTGTAGAAACTAGGCGGTGAAGATTGAAGACTTTCTGCACTCATTTAGCCATTTCCCTATTTACTGGTTTTCTATGCAAACTTCAGAACAGTGTCTTTCAATGGAAGGCTGTGGCTAGCATGATTTTTCATGTATTTTTAATTTCTTTGGCTGAAGTAGATGAGATTTTAGCAAGTGAAATCGTCCCGCTCTTTTCTTCCTGTTGCATGGCATTTGAATTCACTTTTTCTTCTCAGAGAAACCGGACCTTAGTGTTTAATGGCAAGCACATGTATGAATTAGGTTTCCTAAATATCATTCACACAAACAGCAGTATATTCTCCAAATATTAACATGTAATATGTTATGTCTGTTTTAACAGAGAATAAGAAGTACAGTTCTGACTTGTATGACAATACCGTGGTTATCTTCATTCGGCTGGCGTTGCTCAGAGCCTCCGTGCCCACTCTGGCAGGGACTGGGTTCAGCACTGAGACTTGTGTGCTCACAGTGCAGTGGACTTTGCAGTCAGATACTTCCATCCCCTGGGGAAAACCAGGCTGCAGTGAAGTCGAAGAGGATTACGGCTCAGCTACAAGTCACTCCACAAAAAAAATCGGGGCTTCTAACTCTGGTTGCTTAACTTAAATCCTTCTGAGATGGCAAGTGGGATGGGAGTTGTTTCAAAATGATTAGCAAATACTTGGTTTGGAGAAAAACAGGACAAGGTTCCTGTGCTTTTCAGCATACCCTGACTTGCAGCAATTTCCTTCCCTTTAAGAACAAAGCTAATGTTACATGTTAGTGGTTCGTACTAAGAAACCTAGCGTAGCTTGTTTTTGCAAAATACGTCCTGCAGCTTCTTGCATGGGGTCTCTCTGTGCTTCCCTGCACAGAAAGGCAGCTACCTTAGAAAGGCAGCTAACAGTGCAAGTAGGCTGGAGAGAAGAAAATTCGGAAAGAGGAAGGCAGCCTTTAAGGGAGAGCAGCATAACCTGTTCTTTTGCTTCAGGCATTGAGCTCTAAGGACACAGCAAATGGGTACAAATGCCCCTGAGCCCAGAGCAGCAGAAAAGGGGACTGGGGGCTGTTAGGGGAGAGAGGCACTGCACCACTGGTGCCAGAGAGACAAAATTCCGATTGACAATCAGAAAGAGATTTTGGTGAGAGTGCAGTGCCTGATGAATGCAGGCCTCAGACCACAGGAGCAGACTCTTCAGTTAGAAAGGTGTGATCACCCTCATCGCAACCAGCACAGCTTGAAACAGGAAGAGCGTGTGTCAAGGCCCACAGCTGGAGCTGTGCCTGCCTTGCTGTGTTGTGAACAACTGCTACCTTGTTTTCACAACAAATGGCCAGGTAGTCAAAGTCACCCTTGAGGACCAGGTTCTCTTGGCCTGAGACTTCCTTGAGCAGCCAAGGTAAGGTTTTATCATCCTTGTCATCCTGATTAGGAGCTTGGTAACAAACATTAAGATCCCCCTTGGCAACGACCTCTGTAATCTTGATCCAAAGGCATTCGATAGACCTTTTTGTGGTCTCAGTTCACTTCCATACACTGAAATGTCTCCTTTCCATACAGTCCAGCTCCCCTCCTCTTCTTCCCTTCCTGCCTGTCCTAAAGAGTTTGTAGCCATCTGTTGTGGTCTTCCAGTCATGCAAGTTTTCCCACCAAGTTTCTGTGATTCCTGTGGTGACGTAACTCTCAGACCCAATGCAGAGCTTCAGTTCCTCCTGTTTCTGCATTGATATACATGCACTTGAGGTGGCTGGACTTAGAGTTCTTGCCTTTGGAGAGGGAGCAAAAAAATCATCAACAATGAAAGTCCTGTGGCACTGGATGCTGTTTTTCCTTATCTGTTTTGATTGTAACATAAAGAATCAATTTCTATCCAGAAATGTTTCATGATCTGGTCATAGGAGAGTATGGAAGAGACTGTAAGTGTCCGCTGTACTAATCCATAGCTGTTTCAAACGAATATTCAAAGATCTATTCCTGGTGTTCTTGGTAGGCCTTATAACTATGTAGGAGAGGTGTCAAAAAGAGGGCAACTCTCTTTAGCCAGATAAACAGGAGTTGAACTACTAATATCTTCAGTTTCCTTTGAAATCCATGCAGGGCAAGTTCTCCTGTGAAGTGTATTTATTTGACTGAACAGGTTGCACCTGCTATCCTCATATTAAAAAAAAAGAATAATAATTTAATAATATTTAAAAAAAAGCAAGTAATGTGACATTTGTCACTAAGCAGAGAGGCAAACTATTTGTGTTTCTAATAGGAGCCACTGGGAAAAGAGAGATTTGGAGGGAAAAAATCAGCCAGAGGGAATAGGTTGATGAAAGCTATAAGTTCTAAGAGGGTTTTATTTCTTTGCTGCTCTGTAGTTCCTGTGGGTAAGCAAGTGAACCTGACACTTCAAACTATATTTTCCTCAGTATCTCAAAATTCATTCAACTTCCCATGTTATTAATTATTTTTCCACCTCAGAATCAACTATTTTGTTTCAGGCTACCACAAGGAAAAACGATGCAGCTTTATTACCAGGGTCAAAAAAAAAAAAAAAAAAAAAAAAAAAAAAAAAAATTATTTTCCATCCTTGATAGCATTCAGCCTTTTGTAATTAAGAGTGTCAGTTCCTCTGGTTTTCAGTGGTGACAGTAAGCTTGTAGCACATACAAGGTGGACAAAGGAGGTGCATCCTTTTCTTTCCCCCCTTCAATGAATAAGCTCTGTTATTTAAAACTGTATTGATTTCTATAATCCTAAATATATAATATATTCCAGAGATTTTAATCAGCAGAGAATCAGGAGACTGGTGTTGAAAATTGTGGGAAAACCATGAGCATTAATTTAACTTCTTTTTTAGAAAGCATCATACAGGCATTAATTAAGTCTCTAATTAAGCATCCTATTAATTTTGCTTTAGAGACATTAAAGGCCTGGCAAATATACTCTGTCAAATCAATGGGAGTCTTTACATTGATTTCTATGGGATTTGGACAAGCCACAAAAGAGTTGATTGGATTTTTTTTTATGGGGTGACAAAGAATTAGATTCTAGATATCTGACCTAGCCCCATCTTTTCTTTTCTTTTAAGTCTTTGATGGTCAGAGGAAAGAAAGGTTGGAGTAAAAGTATGATGTCCAGAACAACTGCTTAATAGTTCATTTTCTCTGTGCAAGTTCTGTTGTCATTAAGTGAATAAGAAATTTAAATGCATCATAAACCGGATAAAAACTCAAGTAGCCATTAGTAAGTGTTTTGGATTTGTGGTTTAATAGCAAAGGCGAGGGACCAGAATTGAGGTGGTCTAAGGACAGGCTTTCCTAAAGGTAAAAGTAACAAGCAACTTGAAAACAGTAACTTGAGAAATTATTTATAGGTATAATTTATAACCTACCTTCAGAAATGCAACCTTGCAATAATGAAATGGGATTATTCATAGAGCAAAAGCTATACAGTAAGGTCAGAGCTGAAATATGGAAATAATATATTCTGTGGTTTTACAAGGTCCTAGAACACCTTAAAATGTAAATCCACACTACCTCTAAGCAGCCTTCTATGGAGTTGCCACTTTCACTGCCTTTCTTCTACAAGACTGTTGCACTCCTGTGAAGAAATGGATGCTTGGAAGAGCTAGGCAGAGGTAATGCTTTGTTGTCACTCCTGGGGTCATGCCTCAGGATTGCCACAGACCCCTAGAAGACGTCCATGCTGTACAGATGTTCATGAGGATATTGTCTCATAAACCTTGAGGCCTGGGACAGTAAAGTTTTTAATGCAAATTTTCCAAAATCTGTGGAAATTGTGACAATGTTCTGAGGCCAGTGTATCTTAGTAATTGGTTTAATGTCCTCTGCTTCATTAGATAGACTAAGCAGTTTTGGAAAATAGTTAACTACACTATGTAATGTTTTTTATTTATTTATTTTGTGCTTTCAGAGTGCAGAATGCCATTTTAAAGTCAATTATGCTGAAGGTCTAACAACTTCGTCTACATTATGAAGCTTCCGAGATGCGGAGTGTTGGAAGTACATCACAAGGTATCTTTCAGCCATCATTGAATTGTTTGATACACCAAGTATCCAAATGCAATCAAAAGTTTCAAGTGAGCCTCATAAAATGTTCCTTTGTAGGTAAGATAATGTATCTCTTTCTTTTTATGATCTGTGAGTAAGAGAAACTGAAAAATTCAGTCATGTGAGAGTTGAACAGAGATAAGGTTCTTTCATTTTCACATAAAGGTAGATGATATTTTTTCTAGTTTGAGTATCTGATCAAACTACTGTTTCTTACTACAATAAATGATTGTCATGCAGTCAAGATTGTCAGACAGTTGACAACTTTGTCTTGTCCTTTGTTCACTTTTGTGTCCAGAATTTCACTTTATTATTGTGGCCAGTTAACATCAGGGGATGATCTGGTCACAGATGTTTCTGTGATCAGGTCACTTTTAAATGAAATAAGCTGTTCTTATACTGAGCTATGTTCTTACCTTATAGCCATGTAGGCTCACTTTTGGAAATGGTTCTTTATGATTCTGTGTAGTTAGCAAAATGTGTAAGTATTCTTCAGTCTCCTTTCAGCAGTGAAAGGACAAGCAAGAGTAATTTTGACAAAAGAGTTGCTACTCCTTTTAGTTTCTTTTTTTTTTTTTTTTGTTCCTGAGCCTGGCCTGGCTTGAGGGATAGGCCAAGATACTTGGCATATCTTCAAGAACTTCCTTTGCTCAGATATTCAGCAACTGACTGTAATTAAATTATGTTCTTGCTTTTTCAAGCAGCTTAAACTGCATAGATAGAGCAGCCACTGGGAATTTAAATGCCAAAGTACTTTAAAGAGAAGGGTGTCTGCAGTTCATTGGATGGGTCCTCATGGTCTGTGTGCTTAGATTGCAAGGGGGGAAATGACCAGTACAGTGAAAATAGATCACTTGAACACTTCCAAATAAGGCTTTCTGATACAACATCATTGTAATAGATTATTAAGGGAATATCTGCAGAAATTTTCTCTCCATTTTCTGTTTCCTGGAAGTAGATTAAAGTGGAGAGAGAAGATCTAAAGCCAAATACCGTAACTTTATTGACTCAATTGAAATAACTACCAGTCATTATTATATTATTACCAGCTGAAGGAAGGAAGACTTGAATCTGTCTCACAGTAACCTTTTCACTTCCGTTGCATTAAAAATATGATATGAATTCATGATATTTATATTTTTTACTTTTTATAATTTAAAAAAGGAGACAGCCCTTTAGCTGCTTTCACGGTGATTTAGGTAACTTCACCATTGCACTGGGTTTTTGCAAATATTTGTCACTTTCAGTGAACTTCTCAGACATTTCATTTTCTTTGTAAGTGCCAATTATCAATCTAAGGTAATGGAGGATGGTTTAACATGAACTGTCAAAGTAGTTTATAAAATTATCATGTCAACACTGCACTCTTCCAGCAGAGTTAGAGAAAGATTACAAGAAAACAATATTGGCATTTAATTAAACACTGCATGCATTAATATGTTGCTATTACTCATTACTTATTCTACATGTTGGCAGATACTAACTGTCATTTTATGGTGTCATCAGTTTGTTTTGCTTGGTATGGGCAGTTCCTTAGATGGCCTCAGAACTTCAGGTATGAAATTGGAGGGAAGCCTGTGTGTAGCGGAAGTGGTGATCTTTCTCACCTTCCTAATGATACCTTAATGGGATGCCAAAGAAGAGTTCAGTTGCAGTTGACTACGCAAATATTATAGATATGGTTTCCTGTTCTCACTTTTTCAGTCATCAGTGGACATCTTTTTGAGGTATCGTCTCAAATTGTCTGTACATTCAGGATTCCCACATTGCCTCCGAATTATCAAGATTATCTGTTGTTGGGGTCCATATCTAAATTTAGATCTGAAAACACAAACTCCTGACACTTGAAACTCTGCTAGCTCAATAAACAAACAGAGCTACCTAAGATAGCCTTCCTTGTTCAGACCACATGGCACAAGCACTGCCTGTGGAAAGCATGTGAGATCTGGTGTAGCACCAAGAGTAGATATAAAAGACTTTGCTGTAGACTAATGACACCAGTAATGCCTGACTAACATCTGGTTGGTCAGAGAAACTAGGCTCAGATTAAGTCACCCGTTCTAATCCAAATTTCCACCACTACAGAACAACTTGTTCAAACCTAACTTTATATTTTAGGTCAAGAAAATTAATGTTTCTTTCCAGTCATGTTGACAGGTCTTTGGCAATGCTGATTAATGAGCATTCAGTTTTCCCTGTGATAACAATACATTTGCTCTAGACTTTTTAGGAATATTTTTGGCCTCTCTTGTGGCTACTCTCCATTATTCTTTTTTATTCTGAGATCTGTGTTAAAACATATCCTGTTGCCTCGAGGCTTAGAATCTTACTAAAGAAATAAACACTGTCCATGGGTTTGCTTTTTTAAGTAATCTCACTCCTGCAGGTGACTTGCTTAAATTTACAACTTGGCAGTTTTCAAGTCTGTTACCTTCTGGTCATTGTGAAAATGTTTTTTTGTAATGTATCTCTCTCATTGAGGAGGTAGGGATCATCCTGACTCTCTCTTAATGATCTGTAAGACTCCTCTTGTGGTAAAAACTGAAATGGCCACAGTGCCGGAAATCAGAAAGCTGTACAAATGTAGGAGATGACAGACCCTCAATGAAGAACTTACAAACTAAAGAACAATATGGAAGTGTACACAACTCAAGGAGGATTTGATGTGATTCAGAGTAAACTAGCATGACTAAAGATTGGAAGTGGCTCATGAAAAGGTTGTCAAGCCCTGAAACAGGCTGCCCACAGAACTGGTTGAGTCACCATTCCTGGAGGGATTAAAAGATGCATAGATGTGGTGCTTAGGGACATGGTTTCATGGTGGTCTTTGCAGTGCTGGGTTAATAGTTGGACTTGATGATCTCAAAGGTCTTTTCTAGCCTAAACAATTCTATGATTCTGTGTTGAGCATTTCTTTATTGGAGTCTTAAGGGATTGAATATTGAGCAAAGCTTTGGATCTAGGCATGATATGTGAGCACACACTGTGTGTACTCACACACTGTGAGTACTCTTAAAAAGTTTTTCCTGAATCATGGCCATGTTCTTGGGAGATGCAGACTGCTCGCCTTTCATGAAAAGAAATTTCATTGGGAACTGTAAATGCTTAACAGCTCTATCAGACCATGTGTGTGTCTCTTCAAACCTAAAGAGGGGCACACATGTCAATTCCCATTACTAGAAGGCCATTTACATCTGTCAGAATTTGGCCTTCAGTTTTTAATTACTTCTGCACTAGAGTTTTTGTAATGTTATGCAAGCAAGAGGAAAGGGATCTGTTCTTACTACATACTCAATATATCTATCATTACAGGTACCTATCAAAAATTAGTAGAGGTCATTAGACTCACAGGATGATTTAGGTTGGAAGGAACCTCAGGAGGTCATCTAGTCCAACCTCCTGACTAAAGCAGGATCAGTTATGAGATTAATATGCTTCCAAGTATTTGGGGTTTTTTACACTTCCCAGCATGTCACAGGTTAATTCCAGCAATGTGATAATTTCACCAAGTGTCAATCATTTCTTTAGAAATTCAGCTATTATCACTTTTATATGCTTTTAATTCATGGGTTAACTAAGGGAGCTCAGTAATATATAGCGACAATTCTGTAGTCCTTTAAAATGTTACACTTATTATTATACCACCTTCTAAGTTTCCTCATAGTTCCAACAAGTGCTAGAAATACTATTGTTATGATAAGTTATGGATCCCCAGTGGAGGCATTTAATTTCATGGCATGTTAAAGGCTATAACAGCCTATTAAAATAGGGGGAGGAATCTTCCCTTAAAAAAAAAAAAAATAAAAAGAAGCAGAATTAAATGCTTAGTGGCATATCTCCAAGAGAACCATTTATCAAAACCCAAATCTTAGAGATAAGATTTTTTTGAAGTAATACATTCTTTGGGGACTAACAATGAGAATGGTGTGGCCATCCTTTTTAGCAACACTGACTACCATCTCTTATTCAGAAGAGACATAGTGGCAGCTGAAGAGAGACTAAGCCGATGCTGAAGTATGTATATGATTTTTCTTTTCATTATTCTTAGTAGAATAGTCAAGGAATTATGACAATTAATGATTCTGCTCATGTGTGTGATTATAATACCTGTGCACAAACCTGTGAAGGCTTGCTCAGTGCTTAACTTTGCTCACATAAATAGTCCCTTTGGCTTAAAAACACAGATAAGGCCCTAGTGTTTGTGCTGGCCTTTTGGAATCTTTCAAAATGCAGTTATCCCTGTGTGAACCTTGAACAGCACTCGTAGGTTTGACTGAGAATCTGAAAATACATCCCCATGCCAATAGAAGTGGCAGAGCACAGCTGCTTGCTTTTCAGCTCCAAAACCTTTGGGTTTTGTTTGCAGCTGTCTGTCATAAGTACTTGCTTTGAAGAATGTAAATAACTAAAGATGAAAGGTGATTTTTGTGTAAGGGAAAATAAGTAAATAGATGAAACCTTTACTAAACTTACTGCTCTATTTAGTTGTCTGAGTACCTGTTTCAGTGCCTACTGTACTCAACAGGAACCTTTCCATTGGCTTTAGCAGACACTGCTGATCCCTGGAACTGTGACGGTAAGTCAGAATCCTACAGAACTACCAGAGCTGAAGGATTCAGATATACGGAGTAGGATTAAATACTCATTTCGGCCTGGTTGGTATCATCTGGGACTTAGTCACAGAGGGCATTAAAGAACAGGTAGAAAAAAAAAATTAACACACAGCTTGAAAATCACTAAAGTCCTTCCCTATCCTTTCCCCAGGAGTCCAGGTCTATTGTCCTTTATTATTAACATATCATAATGGCAGCAAATATGGGCTGAGTGTTTTACAGTCTGCAGAAACATACAATCCACAATTTAAAATTTGTCAGAAGGGGGAGCCGGAGAAAGCAGAGAAGTGAAAGTCACAGGTGGCAGTAAGCCAATGTTGTCACCTCAATGATTTTTTTAACACCTCCATGATGTCTTGGAGGTACTACAGTTGGAAACAACAATTAATAAAGGTTTGGTGAGACAAGTAGTGTTGTAGAGCAGGTTCTTTATAAGTTAGTTGCTTGGGAGAAGTTGTAAGGAAATTTGAAGATGGGCATGAAGTAGTGATGTGAAAAGAAAGACTTTGGTCACAGTTGTTGCATGCCAATAGTAAGAGCCTTGAATATGAGGGCAAGCAGCCTCAATTTGGAAGAGCTCAGAGAGCAAATCAAAGCTTCAGTAGCTACAGTGGGAAATAATTTGCAGCTTTATCAGAGAAGGAGCTGTATGTGTAGAGGGAATGTGGGTCTATGAATTGGAGGCAGAATGATTTAGTACAGCGGGATTCTTTTGAGATTATAATGAGCTTCTGCCCCTAAATTAAAACTTTTCTTTAAAGATTTTTGAATCCAAAAATAACTATCAGGGGAGTTTCACAGAAGCATTAATTACTTTCATTCCTAAATCTGACAGTGATCCAAATTCATGTTCCAACTACCATCCCTTTTCCCTTGTAAATTAAGGTTGCAGAGCTAAATTATTGGCTTCGAGGACTGCAAAGGCAATT
The DNA here is from genome assembly GCA_025345505.1 of Todiramphus chloris collaris. Lineage (NCBI taxonomy): Eukaryota > Metazoa > Chordata > Aves > Coraciiformes > Alcedinidae > Todiramphus > Todiramphus chloris. Next base: position 3,261,959 of record JANVCC010000039.1, on the reverse strand, counting down.
TTCTACATCATATCTCATTCCCAAGTTGAATGTTACGCGTAGATTATGCACAAACAATGCGGAAAACCTTTATAGCAGTATCCCTTGAGCCACTCTTGTCTACTAAACAGAATTTCCTAATGACAGTGTGAAAGTATGTGACTGTGTACAGTGGGAATGCCTCTTCTCTAACCTTCCAGTGCCTTATCTTCAAGAGGGTCTCACGAACTGGCTGTATTGACAGTTGAAATGAGCCTAACTGGGAAGATTGGCCCAGATGGTCCATGCATCCTTGGCATAGACTTTCTGCAGAAGGGGTACTTCAAGGGCCCAAAAGGGTTTAAGTGGACTTTTGGTGTAGCAGCTGTGGAGACTGAAGACATTAACCATCTGTCTACCTCGCCCGACCTCTCAGATGACCATTCCACAGTGGGCCTGGTAAGGATGGAGGATCAGCAGGCATCCACTGCTTCTCTTATAGTACACCATTGGCATTACCAGACCAACAGAGACTCCCTGGTCCCCATACTTAAACTGATTAATGAAGTACAAAGTCAGAGTTATGAGCAAGACTTGCTCACCCTTCAACGGCCCAATACAGACAGTGCAAAAGCTGATGGGGAATGGAGATTAACTGCAGACTATCATGGCCTGAATGAGGTTACACCAGCAATGAGTTCTGCTGTGCTGGACATGCTGGAGCTCCAGTATGAACTGGAGTCCAAGGCAGCTAAATGGTATGCCACAATTGACATTGCTAACACATTTTTCTCTATTCCCATCTGTGGAATAATGACAGGGGAGTGATTTTAAAAATCAAAATCATATTAAAGTTGCAGTATTGCTCACACATAAGGAAAGGTATAACACCGGAGAAACTTTCAGGGTAGAGTACAACTGGTATTCAAGGAATCCATTTCACAACAGTTCCCTAGGCAACACTGCTTGCAAGCAGCACGGGAGATGGAATGGATTGAAGATTCCATGGCCAGGCCCTACGAAGTTACAACAGAAATGAGAACTTGATTGTCCTGCAGAACTGGTAAGCTGCCTGTTTGCAACCCTGGGCCAACAGTCTGTCAGCTTTTGACAAAGTACTGTTCTTGTGCAAACTTTGCTCATTATAATGTCACTATAATACCAAAACACACCTTCCATCACAAAGGCTACCCGCCTCCAAAGTGTGACCACCCCTCACTGAGTTTGTGCAGTGAATTTTCTTCAGCTATATCAGCTATATCTTTAAAAGCAAAGCAAGAGAAATTTACACCAATCATAATAAAGGCATTTAAGACTAGAGTCACTCAAGCTCCACCTTGAAGGTAAAAATTATTATAAAAATGGTTAAGGTAAGGGGGGATGTTAGGGAAGACATCATTGTGGACAAGCCGGAGCAGACATCATCTCTGACTCCTGGGATCAGTCAACAGGCTGAACCTCACTTCCCCCACTTAGGGACGCCTTTGGGTAAGATCTGGACTTTAAACTTAGAAACTTCTTCAGCTGTTCATTTGTATACTATGTATATACACTTGGCAGACAGTATATTTATCACCGGCAATCCATAAGAACTTGTGTTTCTGTCGCTCTCAATAAACTGCACTTTTTCATGCTGCTAGTCACAGAAGTTCTCTCATTGGGCGCCATCAGATCTTTACTGTCTGTGTGGTACCGTGGAGCGTGACTAGGCAGGGAGGGCAGGGGGCTGTTAGTGAATCCAGAGCCGTGTTAGTTCAGATGGACTGAACGCGACCAGACTGGGATCCAAGCCGTGATAGTTCAGATACACTGAATGCAACCAGACTAATAGTGCCAAACTAACAGTGCCCTATTAGTGGATCTGAGCTGTGATAGTTC
>JANVCC010000039.1:3209682-3260113 GCA_025345505.1 Todiramphus chloris collaris | reverse complement strand
AATGTGACCAGACTAATAGTGCCAAACTAACAGTGCCCTATTAGTGACTCCAAGACGTGATAGTTCAGATACACTGAACGCAACCAGACTAATAGTGCCAAATTGGTCATCCCTCAGAATCCAAGCCTAGCCGCCCCCAGCCTCTCTGATATCTGAGGACCAGCTGGAATGCAAGGGGGTTTATTTTCTGCCAAATTACTTTACCCTTTTCACGTGACACCATCGCAGCAAAGTGCAGGCTGCAGTTTGCTTTCACCTGGAGGGGAGTCCAGTACACCTGGAATCGACTGCCCCAGGGGTGGAGGCACAGCCTGACTACCTGCTGTGGACTGATCCAGACTGCACTGGAGAAGGGTGGGGCTCCAGACCATCTTCAGTACATCAATGACATCATTGTATGGGCTGTTACAGTAGAGGAAGTCTTTGAGAAAGGAAAGAGAATAATCACTGTTTTGTTGAAAACCTGGCTTTGTTATAAAGAGAAGCAAGGTAAAGGGACCTGCCAGAGAGATCCAGTTCCAGGGAATTAAGTGACAAGATGGGTGCTGCTATATCCTTTGGATGTGGTTAATAAGGTAGCAAGTATGGTACAACCCACGAATAAGAAAGAGACACAAACCTTCTTAAATGTGGTGGGGTTTTGGAGAATGCACATTCCTGGGTACTGTCAAATTGTGAGACCCCTGTAGGAGGTGACCCAAAAGCAAAACAGTTTTAAATAAGGCCCTGAACAACAAACAGCCTTTAAACAAATAAAACAAGAGATAGTCCATGCCATTGCTCTGGGACTTGTCCAAACAGGACAAGAGATTAAGAACGTGCTCTACACTGCAGCTGCAGATAATGGTCCTACATGGAGCCTCTGGCAAAAAGCATCAGGGGAGACTTGAGGTCACCCCCTTGGATTCTGGAGTCAGGGATATAAAGGCTCAGAGGCCAATTATGCTCCAATAGAAAAGGAAATATTGGCTGCCCATGAAGGAGTTCAAGCTGCTTCAGAGGTAATTGGTAAAGAGACACAGCTCCTTCTGACTCCATGACTGCCAGTCCTGGGATGGCTGTTTAAAGTGAAGGTCACATCTACACACCATGCTACCAATGCCACCTGGAGTAAGTGGACTGCCCTGATAACCGAGTGAGCTTGAATAGGGAGCCTCAATCACCCATGCATAGTGACATCACAAAGTGACCAGAGGATACAGAGTTTGGAAAGATACTAGATGAGACAGCTACCCATGCTGAGGAAGCTTCACCATATAATGAACTCTCAATTAATGAGTAGAAATTTGCTCTATTCATTGAGGGATATTGCTGTCTTGTAGGAAATCAGCAGAGGTGGAAAACTGATGTTTGGAGTCCTATACAGCAAGTTGTAGAAGTGGCTGAGGGAGAAGGTGAGAAGGAGCCAATGTGCAGAGGTAAAAGCCATCCAGCTGGCCCTGGACATTGCTTAATGGAAGAAGTGGCCAGTACCTTACCTCTACACTGACTCAAGAATGTCAGCAAATGCTTTATGGGGGTGGCTAAAAGGATGGAAATGGGACAACTGGCAGTGCAGAGGGAAACTTATCTGGGCTGTTAACCTGTGGCAAGATGTCACTGCCCGGCTAGAAGCACTAAGGGTAAAGGAATGGCACACAGATGGCTGCATACCTAAAAGCCAGGCCACTGAAGATCACAAACACAACCACCAGGCAGATCAGGCAGCTAAAGTCTTCCAGATTTGGACTGGGGGCACAGAGGTGAACTGTTTCTAACTCAGTATGCCTGTGATGCTTCTGGACACCAAGGACGAGACGCCGCATACCGATGGGCTCATGACCAAGGGGTGAATTTAACTGTGGACGCTATTGTGCAGGTTATCCGTGACTGTGATATATGCACTGGCATAAAGCAAGCCAAACAGATGAAACCTTTGTGGTACAGGAGGCAGTGGCTGAAATAGAAGTATGGAAAGGCCTGGCAAATTGATTACATAACACTCCCTCAAACTTGTGCCAGGCACTGACAATGGTGGAAGCAAGCACTGGATGGCTGGAGTGCCTCATGTCGCTGCCTGTAATACTATTCTGGGCCTTGAGAGGCAAACCTTGTGGCAGCAAGCTACCCTAGAGAGGACTGACTCAAACAATGGGACCCATTTCAGAAACAACCTTATAGGCAACTGGGCCACAGAGCATTGTACTGAGTGGATATATCATATCCCCTACCATGCACCAGCCTCTGGGAAAACTGAATGCTACAATGGCTTGTTGAAAACCACCCTGAAAGCAGTGGGTGGTGGGACTTTCAGAAAGTGGGAGAAACATTTGGCACAAGCTACCTAGTTGGTTAACACCAAAGGATCTGTCAACCAAGCTGGTCCTGCCCAGTCGGACCTGTTGCACATAGTAGAAGGAGATGGAGTCCCTGTTGCTCATGAGAGGAATCTGTTGGGGAAAACTGTGTGGGTGTCTCCTGCTTTGGGTGGGAGCAAACTCTGCTCAAAGCCCTGGTCATATTTGGTGGGGATTGCAAGATGATGGTGAAGTTCATTGTGTACCACAAAGGAATTTAATTCTGCCTGAGAGAATTTAATTTTAGGGTGTATAATATAAGGTACTGTAGAATAGGGATACGAAAGTACTACATAATAATTACAAGCTGTTAGAAGTTTCCTTTCTAGATAGCAATGTGATGTCCAGAAGCTTCAGAATAAACCTATAGCACATGGGCATGAACCCTGATGAGGTCTATACCGTCTCTCCTGCCAAGAGAAGAGCTGCTCCCAATTCCTTCCCATTCCTGCCCCACTGGAATATGATCTGCACCATTCTAAGGCATAGAAGACCTGCATGACCTAGGACATAGAACTGGTGGAGTGTGTCCAGAAAAGTGCAACAAGGCTTTTGAAGAGCCTAGAGAACAAGTCCTATGAGGAGTGGCTGAGGGAGCTGGGGTTGTTTAGTCTGGAGAAGAAAAGGCTGAGGGGAGACCTTATTGCTCTCTACAACTACCTGAAAGGAGGCTGGAGCAAGGAGGGGGATAGCCTCTTCTTCCTGGTGACGTGTGACAGGACCAGAGGGAATGGATGCAGGCTGCTCCAGGGGCGATTTAGGCTGGGTATTGGGAAACATTTCTTCACCAAAAGGGTTATCAAACATTGGAATGCTCTGCCTAGGGCAGTAGTGGAGTCACCGTCCCTGGAGTTTAATTGGCATGTGGACCTGTTGTTTAGGGATATGGTTTAGTGGTGAGCTTGCAGCATTGTGTCAAAGGTTGGACTAGATGATCTTGAAGGTCTCTTCCAACCAAAGACATTCTGTGACTCTGTGATCCTGCCTGGATCGCAGAATGATGCATGATGATGATCTGCAACCGGGACTCCACAGAGTGTTGTGCAGAGACAGGTCCTAACTTGATGAAAGAGTGTGGCAAGAAACAGTATGGAATAAGGGGTGGAATATTGTGGTTTAAGGGTGAACAGTCTGAGCGGGGAGGGACGGGTGGTAACCCCAGGACCCTGAGGAGTCAGAGGGCAGCTGTTATTCACTTCCCTTCCCAGACACACACCATAGAACAGGGAGACCGGAAGTTGAGTGGGGGCTCTTCCTTCCCGGGCTCTGGTGGCCGTGACAGCATCTCAGCTCGGCTGGGCCTGACTCCTCATGTGCTGTGTGATTCATTGCTACTCGAGACTGTGTTTTGGATAGAGTTCTGTGTCCTTCTGCCCTTAGTATTCCTTTTTCTGATTTTCTCCTGCTATTCATTACAGTCTTAACTTCCAGTCTTGGGTGAGGCATTTTTCTTTTTCCTTATTCCCGTTTGTATCCTCCCCAGCGAGGGAGGGGGCAAAGGAGGCTAATCTTGCTCTGTTTCATGTGGGCTTGCTCTGAGCCTTAAACAGAGACAGCTGGGAAAAAATGATGGTTGACTGTGATGATTTTGTTCAAATAAATCAAGGAAGTGGTATTGCCTTAATTCCAGACAGTCTCTGCATCCATATGCTATTTAACCTGGGCACTGGTTGAAGTAAAATATTTTCTTCAGACCAAGATTAGTGCTTACATCTGGGGATAGCTGAATTTGCTCCCTCCCCATATGCGGTCCTAGCCTGGGTTTGGTTCAGGTTAATAATCACAAACAGCTGCTGGCCCAAGCAAGTGGGAGGGGACACAGAGGAGAGAAACATCTGAGCCAGGCAAGGGGATATTGGATACCATGCTGTGACATGCCTCTGTAGAAGGGCAGGGCTGGCCTAGGCCCACTTGTTTTGAACTTGCAAGTTGGCTGGTTTGGTTGCTTGTCCTGGCCATAGTTGGAGGACCATCTCCCAGCTTTTGGCTGGGACTTCTAGACTGGTGCAATGGTTCCAGGCCACTTGAGCACCATGCTGGCCTCTGCACTTTGGCTGGGCATGTTTGACAGCGAGTGTGTCAGTATCTGAATGAATTATGTTATATGGTCAAAAACATGGAGGTCTTGTTTTGTTTGTTTTTTGGTTTGGTTTTTTTGTGGGTGGGTTGGTTGTTTTTTGTTTGATAGCAATTTTTTTTTTCTATTTAATTACATCTACTCCTTTTGTTAGATTTTGTTTGTGTAGAAATGTAATTAAAATGTCACAGACCTAAAGGCCTGTGAACAAACAGCAGTAGCTTCTTGGGAAGGCTTGGCACAGCCCCAGCTAGGCTGCTTTTGCAGGCCTAGGTCTGAGAAATATATTCTCTTCCTAGAAACTAAAATATAGATTTAGCTGAGCTTCAAGTGAGTGTAAACATCAAAGTAGGCATTGTTTGTTACTATTTATGTTATGGGGGGATTTCTAAGCCCTTAGCTGATGCCTTGGCCTACTGCTTGCACGTGTACACAGAGCCATGCCAGCCACTATCCTCCTTGTTTTTATGTGGAGTGACATAGAGAGACTCTGTTTTTCTGCTTTGGTTGTATCAACAGTTGGAAACAGCTTCTGGATTTTTTTTTTGTTTTCTGGCTGATGCTGGAACAAAAGTCAAACCTAACAGATTCCCCCCAGCCCCAGATGGCTGGTGCTCTCTGGGAGCTGTATCACTGATTTCCCTGAAATACAGTAGTGTAGAACTTAATGTTACTGGTGACCTCCTGGCTTAGCATCATTCTTGCAGAAATGTATGCTTGAAAATAAGTCTCTGAAAAAAAATTGTTGAAACTACTGAAGATACTTTGCAATCCAGAGGTATTTAAGTCTAATGTCAGCAGTTAACTTCTGTTGAAATAAGTGGATCCTGGAATAACTTGAAAATGTGGGCTGCACTTTTAAATAGATATTTTTTAGGTAATACAATAAAATTAAATGTTTAATGTGAAACATAACTTGCATCTTTCACCTTTTTCTAACTCTTCTGTGTGCTTATTAAAACATATGATACTTAAGGTTTGAGAAAAATGCACTCTTCAATCTGGGCCCACTCTAGAAGGCCCCCAGTAACTGGGACACCTGAATGGTGTAACAGTTTAGCATAATAAAGCTGAGACATGTACATCAGATGTACGTTACTCGAGGAGATCAAAATATACGGAACTAGTAGGATGAAATTTTTCCTGTTTCATTACAATTTTTTTTCTGGTGCAGTGTTCTTAGCAAGGAAAGTTGGCAGCAGCCTGTTTCCCAAATTGTGCATGAGCCCCAAGCTCTTCTGGCCATTGATTTCTGATTTTCCTTGGTTTTTAACCAAGCCATCACCCTCTCCTGGCATTTCTTCTGCCTTGAAATGTGTAAATGGGATAGCAGATCAGTTTCCTGCAGTATTCATAGTTATTATTTGGGAACCAATGAGAAGAAGAAATAACCTGGGATCTTTTGAAAGGGACTAGGGAAAAGCTTGTTTACCAGATCTTGCCTTTCTGGCAAACAGCTGTCTGTAGTTTTAATAATGAGCTGCCCATAATTGGAATGTAGTTAATCCAAGTTAACACTCATGCACTAAACTTGCTAATTGGGAATTTCTCTTTATAAAAAGCACATTACTCTTGCTTTTTCAAGTAATGTTAACATGCTGATACAGCAGAGAGAGTGCACCTCGCTACATGACTGCAGCTAGCAGGCCCCAGTGCATGGTAATTTTTGAAGAAAACATATGGTAAGAATAATGGCTGAAGTCTGTAGACAGCTTGCCTAAATTACAGTGCATCCATTGAAACCAGGACACATGCTAAGCTGCTGAAAGCAAAGAGATGTCATTAAAAAATGATTCATATACCTTTGCCTTAATGAGTGCTCACACTTGAGGATTGCCAATTGCCTGATCAATAGCTTCACTGCCACACAAAGCAAAATTCTTCATAGGAGTGGAATATTTCCATTACAGAAGTGTGGGACTTCAGTTTATACACTCTTGCCTTAAAGGAATTTGAAAATAATATTTTTTTTATATTTCTGAAACCTGCCTATATTTGAATCTAGTAAATAAATAATCATCCACTGCCATATGGAGTAATTTCATAACAGCACATGGTGAGGTTCTAATGAGTTTTACCATACTGTGCCTGACAGGTGAATTTTCAGCTTTGATTACAGGAGGCCAAAAATAATTCATCCAGGCCAATAAAGTTTGATTTAGATAGGACTCGATTATTTTCGTTATCAGCCATTAAAAACTCTTCTATCCTCATTTTCATTTTCAGACACATAGCCTGACAACAAGCAATAATGGATATTTATTGGGCTATCAAATTCACAGAGTTGTTTACTTATCCAAGTGCTGCAATTGTCAATATTCTGTAGTCCACTGACTGCTGTCTTTAAAATGTGTCATATTCAGGAGTTGTTTTCAAGCTCAACTCTTAAAGTTTACAAAGAAATACTTTGAAGTTATTATTAGTACTGCAGTGTCTAGAGACTTCATTATGTCAGCCAGGGTACAACCAGTGTAAGAGGCAGACCTGACACAGAAAATGTGTGGACAGTTGTTTCTCCATATGGATGAAATCAAACATCTCTGCAGCAGAAAGCCAGTCTCAGTCCTACTGCAAGTGGGTGCCCCTCCACTGAATTAGTGGCATCATGAACTCTGTTAAACAGACGTGTTGTGCTCTTGATGGATTACAACATGAAGCAACATAGGTGCTGCCATGCTCTAATGAGATAAGTTCTGTCTACTGCAACACTGCCTATCTTGGAATGGGCAAAAGTAGGTCTGATAGAGGAAGGCTTAGAAATTTTTTGCTAAGCCCATGTCATAAACTGCTATTCCCTTGGATTTCACCCCCGTCTCTTGTGACTGAGTAATGGCCTTAGGCCCTGAAAGCCAAGTTACACAACCAAGGCAAAGCCACAGAATTCATTATCATGAAGTAAATAAGTACTGCTTTACTCCATTTTTAACTGCATGAAGACATGCATGTTAGTATACTGTTTCAGATAGTCCACCTTCTCTGGTTTTCCAGGAAACTAGGGCATTGAATTATTCACAGAAGGCAAGTGCAAAGGGAGATGTGTGCCGCCTAGACCTCCTGCAGCTGCGAGAATAAGTAACTGTGCTCTCTCTCTTGCTGTAAAATTTGTAAAGCTTTCTTCCTTGGTGCTTCCCAAAATAACTTAGTGTTCCTGGAAGGCTCCTAGGTCTCGAACTTCGAAGATTTCACCTTATATCTACAACTCAGTAGTTGGTACTCTTAGCTGAAAAGGCATACTGGATGCCATCTTGATCTCTTAGAGGACATTTATTCCCATTGCTTTAGTCTTCACTATTCTTCCCCTCCTTCCTCTTGCATTAAACAGGTGAGAAATCAGCATCTATCCTTTTTCACAAAACAGGCAAATAGGTGGACATGCCATTCCTGTGTACTGTGTGACTTTTTATGCGAAGCTTTATCCCTGACCTTTCTTTTCTTACCCTTGGTTCAAATTTTTCTGCCCTGGGGTTGGAGACCCCCAAGTTAATTATTGGGGGGGGGGGGGGGGGGGGTGGGTGGTTGGCTTTTCAAGTGAATCTGCATGAAAAAGTAAGTGACCTTGAAGATCATTTTTAAAGAGATGTCCCTTATCAAACTTCATCTTCTTTTTCTTTCAGTAGTAATTTTGATTTTCCGTTAAGTGAGGATCATGTAAGAATTCAGTATGAATAAAAATGATATCCAATAAAGTTGTATTTATTATTTTTAGGGAATAATAATCTTGGGATTCCTGCTCAAGGAATTCAGAAATCTTTGCCTAAAATGGGTATTATCTCTGAATCCCATAGTGGAAGTCTAGTTTGCAAACACACTTCCAAAGATGCTGAAGTTTAAATAGATCCTTTAGATCCCTTATTTAAAAATTAAACAAAAAGGGCTTCCTTCGGTTTCCAGAATTAATATGAGAATGACTAGGATACTCATTTGAAAGTATCACCAGTGGTTGCAGATATTTTTTTTTTCTTTTAATTCATGAGCTGTGTTGCAGTCTAGTGTCCTACTTAAGGATTAAAAACTTAGGATAAGCAAGGAACTATGAAATTAAAAGCAGCATATAACTGAGACAATCTTAGGTAGTATCTCTGAGGTAATTAAGGAGAGAGAAACATAGTGATCAAATCAAGGTTGCAATTAAAACTGAATCAACAGATCAATGGGTTCAAATGAGCAAATCATCGTATTAATATAGCAGGTAATCAAGCAGAATTAAGAGGTTGGCACTGGAGGGAGTTTCTGTTTGAGTCTTAAATCACAGGATGAGAAAAGGAAGAACCTGTGTTCTTTTAGCCTGGGATTTGGTAGCAGCAATCACTGACCTAAGAAAGAACCACATGCATGTGATGCTAAATTTACACCTAGTGTTTTCATCCAGTATTTGTGCCAGTTTGATTTTGGTTAATTTTTAGAAGGTGCAGCTTATCAAAACTTTTCTTCTAGCTCAGTTTTACAGATTTACTTGTTCAGGTAACAAGGTTTACAGGTTACTGATGCCTAGAACACTACAGAATCCACTTGTGCTTTTAACCATCATCTCTGTTTAAATTAGGTATGATGGCAGCATTCAGGCTGTCTATTGATGATTTCTGTTGCTAATGTACCTTGAAGTCCAATGATGACCAAGAAAAGGCAGTCCTTTTTCCAAGGTATTACAACTAAAATACAATGTAATAAAAAGTAATTGGGAAATTTCAGGGAGCAAGGTAACTTGTTTAGGTGTGTGAATATACTGAAGATACTTAAAATTATAGGATGATTTGTGTTGTCAGATCAGACATTCTCTAGTTTTGTTTTCAAAAAGAATCTGTAGCAATCAAGTGTAACCTGGATGTGAAAACACAGAAAGAATTCTAAATCAAGAACATACATGGTCCTCAGGCAATAATAGATTTGTAGAATCTGTGGTGCAAAGACTGAACTCAATCACCCAGTTAAAAAAAAAAAAAAAAGGAAGAAATAATTAATGTGGATATGCTGAAAAAAAAATTTAAAGTTTCAAGAAGAGCCTCTTTTATAAAATGTACAGTTTCTGTGGTGATCTTCTACATGGTTATAATACTAAAGGTTACCAAGAGTAGCGAGCATGAATTTACAGAAGGGAAGTCATATTTAACTAATCTGCTAGTCTTCTATGATGGTGTAACTGAATGGGTAGATGCAGGGAGAGCAGTGGATGTTGTCTACCTTTACTTTAGCAAGCCTTTTGACACTGTCTCCCAGAACATCCTCGTGAGTAAGCTCAGGAAGTGTGGGTTAGAAGAGGGGACAGTGAGTTGGGTTGAGAAGTGGCTGAATAATAGAGCTGAGGGGGTTGTCATCAGTGACACAGAGTGCAGTTGGTGACCTGTAGCTAGCGGTGTTCCCCAGGGGTCAGTTCTGGGTCCAGTCTTATTCAACATTTTCATCAATGACCTGGATGAAGGGATTGAGTGTACCCTCAGCAAGTTTGCTGATGATACGAAACTGTGAATAGTGGCTGATACACTGGAAGGCTGTGCTGCCATCCAGCAAGATCTGGACAGACTGGAGAGCTAGGCAAAGACACACCTAATGAAGTTCAACAAGGGAAACTGTAGAGTTCTACACCTGGGGAGGAACAACACCATACACCAGTAGAGGGGTTGACCTGCTGGAAAGCAGCTCCATGGAGAAGGAGTTTGGAGTCCTGGTAAGTTATGCATGGAACAACAAAGTGCCCTTGTGGCCAGGAAGGACAATGGTATCCTGGGGTGCATAAAGAAGAGTGTGGCCAGCAGGTCGAGGGAGGTTCTCCTCCCCCTCTACTCTGCACTAGGGGGACCACATCTGGAGTATTGTGTCCAGTTCTGGGCTCCCCAGCTCAAGAGGGACAGAGTTCTACTTGAGAGGGTCCAACAGAGGGCTATTGAGGATGATTAAGGGGCTGGAACTTCTCTCTTATGAGGAAAGGCTGAGAGCCCTGGGGCTGTTTAGCCTGGAAATGAGAAGACTGAGGGGATCTTATTAATGTTTACAAGCATCTGAAGGGTGGGTGTCAAGTAGAAGGGGCCAGTCTCTTTTCAGTGGTGCCCTGTGATAGGATGAGGGCCAGTGGTCACAAGCTGAAACGCAGGAAGTTCCACCTCAACATGAGGAAAAACTTCACAGTGAGAGTGGCAGAGCACTGGAACAGGCTGCCCAGAGAGGCTGTGGAGTCTCTTTCTGTAGAAACTTCCAAAGCCCACCTGGATGCATTCCTGTGTAGCCTGCCCTGGGTGATCCTGATCTGACAGCAGCGTTGGACTTGATCTCCAACGGTACCTTCCAACCCATAACATTCTATCATTCTATGAGTCTCCTTTAACATCTAGTACTGTGCTGGAACTCGGAGGCAATCTTTCCCTGCAATGAGAACTTTTCTGTGAGTCAGTTTAGTCCCTTCTTTTCCAAACCTTTGGGAATGCCCACCTGTGAGACCTCTGCTCTCTAGTGAATTTACTTCAAATATGTCGTTATTCTCAAAATTTATTAGAGATGTACAAACAGTGCAATAACATAAGGCTTGTCTCCTTAGGTAAGAATAACAGATCGTTTATATTTTAAGAAATTCTGTTCCTGATTGTAGTATGAATTTTCCCAGACTCAACTAGAATGAGGCCATTCTCTACAATTCTTTAAAAAATATTTTGCCAAATAGGTTATTTTCAAGAATAAGTAACTTTTTTTCATTGATATAACTATAAACAAGGGCTATAAACACAGTTTATAAACACAGAGGTAATTCATATGTACCTGTTTAGTATGATAAACTTGTTTTGCCTTTCTTGTGTTAATGGGGATGGCCTTTTGGAAAGACCATAAAATTATTATGTGGAAAAAAGATTGTTTAAAATTCAGAATGATCTGGGGAGTTGGGTTATGCTTCTCCAGTCAAAATGGATGCCTACAAATCTTGCCATCTTAATTCAGAGACCAGATGCAACACAGGTCAATTTAATTTCATTACTGTCAGAAGGTCTTCTGAAAAGATCATAATGTTCGCAAGCCACTGCCCGCTGCAAGGTGATGCCACATGAGGAGAGTTCACTGGGGACTACATGCTGGATGGAAATTAATTAACCCATGTCAGCAATGGAGAGTTAAAAGCAGGCCCATAACTACTTCGATTTCTCAACAAAGGCAAAGTAATATTCAGTTTAAACTTCTTACACTGTTAAGAATCAGCATGTACAAAGTTAAAAGAGTAGTTTTCTAAAAAACTGGTGGACATTGTAACAAAAGAAAGACTGAAAAAGTAAGAGTAGGCATATTTTTATTTTTTTCTTTTTATGGTAAGTGCTTACTAAGCTTAAGCTAACAGAAATGCAACTGCAGCACTGGATTGCCCATGATATCTAATTTTCAAACAGACATAAATACTACAGAACAAGTTGTCATTTTAAAAGGGTAAACAGAAAAATCATATAAATTAAGTGACATTTAAGAAGTTCAGGGTTTATATCACAGCCACCAGGGAAATCAGAGACCTAAGGAAGAAATGTTTCTTTAGAGCATTGATATAATCAGGCTTGGGAGAGAGAATTTTTTTTCCTGAATGATTGTCCAAATAATTTAGAAGCATAATTTTGGACTCAGATTGTCACAAAGGATTAACTGTTTCTTTTTAATTATGGACCCTGCATTTGGAATTAATTTTTAAGTTGATTGAAAATTAGTTCACTAAAGCAGTAAAAGGCTAAATGCAATCAAGTGACTGCAAGAAACAAAAAGCCCCACTGAGGCTCTGCTTTTTTGAAAACAGAAGAAATAATGGCACAGCAGCAAAGATTATTTGGGGTCCTTACCTAGGTGTTTTTAAGGCCAGGAGAGTCTGCACTGGAGTAGAGGAACGCTTTGATCACCATCTGAGCTGTCCAGAACATTAGCTGTAAGGCTGTCAAATTTTAAGCAGTATTTTTGCAAAAAAACTGCCTCTCTCTAGGAAAGGACACTGAGGTGATGAGTTGTGCACCATGGTGCTGTCTGTGACTATCTGGAAAAATATATTTACAGCAGAGTCATATTTGAACTGTTCAAGGATGCTCAAGGCCAAGCTCTGCTGAGGCTGATGGTTTGGGACTGGAATGGAGACAAGGGAGTCTCCCACTAAAACTTTGGAAGGATGAGTATATCATGAGAGAGGTTCCCCTGAAGTCTTTTGGGTGTTAATCTCACCCTTGGTGAAATTCAGTCTGAGAGGGGTCTACCCCGTCTCCCCCTCCCCAGCTTTTGTCGGCTGGGGGTACACCCTGGTGTGCAGTCAGGCTCCTGCTCTTGCTGAGACTAGCTGAGGCCTGCAGCCCCCTGCAAAGGACATGCACTTGTTCTGGAGCACATCAACAGAAACGAGCTCTTGCTGTAGCTGATCAAAGGCATCCCTCTGGTGTGTTAGTGATGAGCAGCGAGGCATCCAGAGTGGGTGCCTCTTGCATGGCTTGCTCTGGGCGCAGGCTGTAGCAGCTGCTGTTACATGGTATAAATGCTGTTTCCTTTGCAGTCTGCAGTCAGATGCTGCTGTATCAATGAGCAGATGATGAGAAGAGCAAGCAAGGGGAAAGGTCACCTCCCATACTGTCACAGCACATCAAACAGCTAGCTGATATTTCTAACCCACAAGTACAGGAATTCATCGTGCTTATCTCTGAACAGTGTTGTGTGCACCAGACAGCAGTTAGGGCCTGTCCTCACTGCTAGCATTTATCATGTTAGAAGATGACCTTTGAAGGATCAAGTTACCAAACACCACGCTGGCCGCAACTTTTCAGCATGGATAGCCAATAGCTAGCTGGAATGCAGTGTTATGCCAGCTTGCTTAGCCCGAACAGCACCGGAGTTTGACCTCAATACAGAACATGACCCATTCTTTGCTGCATTATCCAATTAGTCAGAGTCATTAATTCTTCTCTTTAAGGTCTTGTTCTAACAGGAGACAGTCTTATTGCCAAGATAATCCCTAACATTTTACAAACATAGCATTATAGGCAGTTTTGATGAAAGGCAACCTCAGGGGGGTTGACTAATCCTCCCCCTATCTTAAGGCAGGATCAGCAAGACATTTAAGCTTTTCATGAAAGATATTTATCTAACCCATCTTTAAAGAGGACCTGTAATTCTGGGGAGAGGGCTGCGTTATAAACCCCATCCCATATCCTGTCTTTCTCTTCAGCTTCTTTTTTGCTTTTCTTTTGACGCATTTCATCTGCCAAATGTTTGGTTACAGATACTAGAAAGAATACATTTATACATTGCCTATAATAAGTTTATGTCTTAATAAAAGATTAGTTAGTGTCTTAGAGTCCATTAATTAATAAGCTGAGGCAATCTACCACTGATGTATGAAAAGCTATCTGTATACATACCATTCTGATGCATCTTATCATATCACATCCACATTAATAGAATAAGTGCTCAAATAAGATCTATAACTTAAAGTCTCTGCATTTGAACTTTTTTTTTCATGATTTCTTTTTTTTTTAAGCAAAAAAATGTGCCTCCGTTTTGTAGACTGTTGTCTGTTGAAAAATAGACTTCACTTTCACACACATTTTGTGCACCAGCTATATTATGATGTTTGGGAAGTAGAGCTATGATCTTTTCCGGTCCTTGTTTGCTTTTTATCAGTGATGTGTCTGACTTAGAAGATTTGTAGTGCTCTCATATACAAAATTATTAGTATTGTCAGCAGAGAAAATGTAAGCTTTTTCTCTCCTAAAGGGTTTCATAAAATGTTATGCAAGTGTCTGTTACAGATGGAGTTCGTAACACTGTTTACTCTTAAGGTAGTCCAGCAACTGGCATTTTCACTTGCCAGGTTTTAATTATTCAAACTAAAACTTTTTATGCAAATATTTGCTTCAGGCTAAATTTTTTAGAGAACATTCAGGAAAAATAGTTTAGCTGCATCCAAGAGTACAGAAATCTGAGGAAAGGAGGAGGTTAGCTTTTCCTAATGATAAATAAAAACATTTAACTGATTTAATTGGAAAGGTTTGGTCACTCTTTGTTTAAAAATTGGCAGACAGATTTGCTCTAACATCACAGACCTGTCTTGTCCAGCTCCTTGAAAAGCCAAGATGAGTTTCTGAAAAGCCTTGACCTCATGCTCAGTGGCTGTCCATTGGAATAGAGTCACTGAGTTCTCCAGGTTGCTTCTGCTATTGACCTTAAAGGGACTGTGCAAGGTGATAGCCATCTAACAAACCTGTGTAATTTGCAAGAACAGCCAAGGAAAATCATAGTAATCCCCATATACTTTCTGTCTGTCTAGCAGATATCCATAGGGCCAGAACTGTTCTTTCTTTATTCCAACCCACACACAGTCTCATGGGAGTGGGCACTGCATTTTATTCAGCATTTCTTGGAGGGGTTAGATGTGCTACTGCAAGGCATCCAGGTGGCCCTTGTGTCTTAAACTAAGAAGCATGAGTCATACCTTAAAAATCAGCAGCTGATATTGTGTGTGTGTGTCTGTATATATTAAAGAAAAAAAGAATAATTGAAGTTGCTTCACAGATGTCCAACCTGTTTATATTTGGCTGTTGCACCTTTGACCCACCCGACCAACACTCTGCAAACAATTGGCAATGGCAGCTTGAGCTGGGTTGAAGTCTGGCAATAACTTGCAGGGGGTCTGGTGAGGACAGAGCAGGGATACGGGCAAGTACTTGTAATGGTGTTAAGCCTAGCAATGCTCATCTGGTTATTCCTATGTTCATTTGAAAATAGAATAAAAGCTCTCTGGATTCAGTCCAGAAATTGTCTGTGTTGAGCATGCTGCATCACCAGACTGCAGGGACTACACCGGATTTACGTTGGCAGCTGGAAGAAGCAAATGCAGAGACAATTACGGTGTTAAGCACTGAACCAGAGAACAGGGAGACAGAGAAACCCTCCCTGCTTCAAGCACTTGATCCCTTGTGATGATAACAGTCTGCTTATTGTTGCCAGACTTCTCATCACAGCCAGTGGTAGAAGTCTGTGCTGTGTACTCAGGTCTCTGAGACTCCAGCTTGAGGAGTCTTTCTCGCTTGATAGAATTTTGTGATAAGTTGTTTCATAAAACTTAGGAGTATTTTCTCATTATGGATACATACACAAACAGCCTTACTCAGGTTTGAAAAGGAACCAGCTACCTAGTATCTCCAAACTTTTGCATCCTGGACTGTACAACCTTAATAACCTTCTGAATTATTTATTTTTCAGAATCTCGTATAGCTCTCAACATTTGTATCAAATAGGAACCATAGGGGAAAATTGGGCAGCAGGACATAGTAGCAATTATCCCCAGTGCTTATCAACTATGCGATAACTTAGCTAACCAGTCTTTCCTTTTTTCAGATTGCACTGACTAGTGTTGCTTCAGAAGCTTGTTTTTTAACATTTGGTTGTACTAGTATGAAAAAACACCACCTCCACATCAAACTGCTTGTTGCTGACACTCAGTGAATTCCTGACTCTCTTGTAGTTCTGTAGCATGGAATTGCCTGAGCTTGAGCATCTATGTCCAGCTGAGACATTCATTACTTGGGTCTAAATTTATTATCATTAGATGAAGGGCTAATAATTAGCAGTAATGCTGACAGAACGTATAAGTTTTTCTACTTAAAGTGTGATACCAATGTAGTTGGAGTGGAATGCACTAAATCTGTTTTCTTCTTAAACTTGAAAACCAAAAACCATTACTTCAGGAATCACTGCACGTCACTGTAAAAATGCTTCTTTTTTGAAAGGAAAACTGGCAGCTGACTGCTGCTAGTTTTACATGCAGGAGTTCGAGACTCTGGGAGGCTTCTAGCTAGTGCTATAGCATGTGTCTGTATAGCTAAAGGATGTGGCTCTTTAGAGGCTTACTGCTGCTGGTAGTTAGAAATTCCCAGAAGGAGCAATTTTTTTTTTTTTTTTTTTTTTTCCTATTTTGCTTCTGTTGCACCCAAAGTGTCTCTGTTTAAAGTAAGGAGGTGTTTTCAGAATCAGGAGATTATGCAGAAGGGTTTTCTGGAACTCAGTTCTGAATCAAAGCCAGTATGTCTGCTTCTTACAATGCAAAATTAAATGGATTAGTTTAAGTAAATAGGTTTTCAATTTAACTTGGAAGGACTGTGGGATTTGGGTAAACAATTATAGGATTTTTTCCTTCTAAAAGAAGGTTTGTCTTCTACTACTAAAAAACAGAAAGTACTTTTCTTACTGAAGAAGTATCTTTCAGAATGTGGGACAGGCTTCATAATGCGCCAGGTGATAAAACAAGGAGCTTTGTTTCAATATATCTGTCTCCACAGTGTAATGTACGTTAGTATGTGTAATGACTGCAGGGACCTATTAGATGTGTGATAGAACACACAGTACTGTGCTGTTATCTTGTTTTAATTACATGCAACATTTTTCTTCAAAATGAAGAAAACAATAGACAATAATCCATGAGCAAGCAGATATGTGGATGCAAAAGAGATGCCTACAGTATTCCTCTGTTGGTAGTACCAAGAAGAAAGGTCATGAAAAGCACCATAAATAGCCTCTATTACCCAGAAAGAATGCCTCAGTAAGTGTCTGACAAAGAGATCCCCAGCTCCCAGCAGCCATTAAAGCAGACTTTCACTTTCAGACATTAGAACATAAAGCTCCTTAATGAAGGGAAGATGTTTTTAGTCAAATTGTTTTCCTTTAATATTTGTTTTCTCCACCTGAACAAAACATATATGACAAATGACTGACTAAGCTTACAAGAAAGATCATTGTTAAAACGGACATTTTGAATAAAAATATTTTCTAAAATTCCCATTACACTATTTAAATGGAAACAATCCAGACATCATTAAAATAAAGCAGGATTCCTTCAGGGAGAAACTATTTCTGGTTTGATTTCTGTCAAAATGACTTTGACTTTCAGAATACTTTTACAAAATGTTTTCCTGAGGCTTTGCCTTTGTGAAGGGTTTTTAAACAAAGGAACTATTTGCCACTAAACAGAAGTAATCTGATAAAAGATTGAATTCAAATTAAGTATGCTGCTTTTTTTAATGGAAGAGGTTCTTTATTATTTTATTTTGTTTTAAGACATGTCACCTAATCAGCACATAAATCTTCATAGAATTCATCTGACAACCTCATTAATTTCCTGTGAATATTGCAGTGCGAGGAAAAGACCATAATTTCATGAAGGTAATTTATTCTAAAATCAGGTGCCTCATATTTTTAGTTCCATGAGTTCATGTTTTAATGAAGCTAATTTCAGTCAAACACATCCTTGTGGACACACCGTGGTTATATGGTGATTCTGGAAATGGCCTGATCCTGATCTCACTCGTTCAACTGTAAATAGGGAATAACTCCAGTGAGGGCACATGAGGGTATGAATAAATGTAACCTGGATGAAACAAACCTCAAGGGGCTATAAGAGATTCATTTATGTCACATTGTGGCAAAAGTAGGGCGAAGGACCCTAATTATGAACAAGAATCAACTTGTGTGGCAACATTATGCTGTTAGAGCAGCAAAAACTGAACTGATGCAATCCTGAGTCAGGTCTCCCATGGATACCAAAGCTCTTGTTTTTCCCCAGCCTCTCCCTCTTAATTTCAAGTGAATTCTTTAAAAGTTCATCCAGTATCTGAAAAAGGTGAGTTTTCTACTGAAAAGTACATCATCTAGAGCCTGATTTTTTCCAAATCCTTTCTGCGTTGGACCCTTATATTTGTGTTGCTGAATCTGAATTTTTACAGTCTTGTGAGTAGAGGATTTTTTTTTTCCTATTTACGTTCTTTTTATTGTGCTTTTGTGTTTTGATTGGTTGTGTCTAGGCATAAACATGGCAACAAAGAGCAGATGTTTTTGTTGTGCTCCCAGCTTCTGTGGGAGTGAACTTGATGGAGGCGGCTGCAAAATGAGATTCCTCTATTGCCATCCTGAGTCTAAGGTTACACCAGAGCTGCATTGAGTGTGGAGGTAGTATAGCTTCTCCTTATCTATTCTTTTCTGACCTGTAGTGGAAGTGATCATGTTCTGAACTGCAACTCCCTAGAATTTGGGCAAATTGTCTACTTAACCTCAGTGTTCTGTAATGGGCTTGATGATGAAGGTGCTTATGTAAGATATATAATACTGTTGTCATAAGTAGCAGATAGGCTATTCATAAAGCATTGGAACTGTGATATAAATTGATATACATTACTAAGCACTGGCTGGGGAAAAATCCAGGCTGCTGCTGGTAGTGAGCTAAGATTTCAATGAAGTATGATTCATCCCATATTTCTATAGCTTATGTGCCTTCTAAAAAGTTCTGCTCACTTTTGCTCAGTGTTGTCATTCTCTTAGTGCTGTTTAAAAACTTGGTGTTCGTGAACCTTATGCAACCATTAAAAATAATGAGATAAAAATTTCAGGAAAAAAAGGAGCAATATGTGTGGGACTGGTTTGGGCTCCAAGCAAATGCAAAGAGAGCCCGTTTCATTGTCAGAAAAGTTTCAGAAACTTCACATGCAGAGTGTACAGAAAGCATCTTTCAGACATGATTTTGAAAACTGCTAATATTTGAAACCAGCTGGTGTAACAAGGTTACTGAGGTGAGGAGAGAACTACTGCCTGGAGGACATGTATTAGAGAGATCAGAAGATGTTGCAGGCAAGCTTCAATATCAGTAGCTATTTTTTTACAGTAATTTCATTGCAACATTGACCACTGAGAACAACCACCCATCATTTAACCAGTTCTGCAACTTCTTTTTTCCCCCACTTTTAATCTTCTAGTGGAGGCAGCTGAATAATACCTTTTTCAAGGTAAGTGTCTGATGTGTTACATCAATCACTAGAATTTCTTCTAAGATCCACATTATACTTTAAACCTTGACCTTAACAGCCGTATCAGCATAATAATTTTAGGTATCTGAAGGATTTAATACTTGATCACGAGAGAGGGTGTTGGGGGCTCCTTTTATGACCTGTGGTAGGTAGGAATATGATTCTGTTGCTCCCCGTTGCATTATTCTCCCTCATCAAACCTTTAAAGGCAAATAGCTGTGCTGCATGGGTGCAATCTTATCTGTATGGTAATGCCTTATTAGGAAATAATAACTGGTTTAGATGAATAGCAGGTAAGCTATTTTGTAGAAAAGTGTTTGGTTTCCAGGCCAAGTACAGCATGGAGAGCAGCAATAAAAATTTCATCTCCTTGCCTTCAGTGAAGGCATGCTCTCTTCAGCAAGTTATAGCTTTCCAGGCTTCAAAGCTGTTGAATGCTTTTTGAAACTCGGGGAAAAAGGTAGAACGGTGATGAGTTTTTTTAAATGGTGGTTTCTGTAATGTGAACGTGTTAAGGAAATGGTGACCAGCTCATTGCATGTAGGCTACAGAGCATCTTTCAGTTCTTCATGAATTTTGGTCCTAGAGGTTTCCTACACCAGATCCGTTGTCCAGCCACTCTTGTGAAGATGTCATGCTCTGCAGCCATTTTCAAATGCTCAGAGTCAATCAGTTCACTTGTGACGCTGTCTGGTAACAAGTTACTCCTGTTGCCACTTGGGATGATCAGAATTCTTTAAGTATTTGTCAGGTTTTTACAATTTAGTTGGGGAGCATCCCCGGAAGTTGAAATATTTAACGAAGACATTTGCACAGAAAAGAATAATTTTGAAAAACTGGTGCAGTGTCATTTTTACTCTCCCCATCACAAAGGAAGGAGATACTAAGTTTTCTCATATTTAGTGCCTAAGAGATGCAGACTGTAGCTATAGTGAACATGATTCAGTAACAGGAACTGTCGGTTTGGCCTCTGTCATTCCAGGCCAAGACTGTCTGCTTTCAAGCTGGCTCTACCTAAATGAAACAGGCTCTGTCTGAACAGATTGCAAAATGTGGGTCAAGGCTTGCTCATGAATTCAGTGGATAACTTTCCATTAACATCAGTGAGACATTGGCCAGGCTTTGGTGTCATAATCATATTCTAGCTGTTCTGTGATAAACGAATTTGTTTGCAATATTTATACTGCTCTGTGAGGGACAGTAAGTTCTCAATGAAAATATTCCTGTTCGGCTGCAGGTTAAAATGAATATGTAATAGAACATTATTTCCTTCTGGAATTTACAGGTTACTAGTTCAGAAGTTAATTCTAAGTACCAGTCATCTTGACACAGAGTCAGGGTACATTTTTTTTCAGAGCAATGGCTCTGGAGTTATCCCACAAATATTACTGTAGAGTTAAAAATGGATGTTTGAGTAGGGATTTCCGTAGCAGAAAATGATTCTTTCAAAGCATATATGAATGTGCATGGCATGCACTTTATAAAGGGAGATGCTTTTCTGTTATAATCCCCTCTGCTATTTCTAGCAAATATTCATTTGACTCGTAGGCTGATTCATTTCCATAAAGCTCCTCTGTCCTTAACAATCACATCATGCAACTGTCAGAATCCCCTGTTTGTGATGAGGCATGGTTTTCCTGGGCTTTATCTTGTCACAACCCTAGTAAAGCATCAGAAATACAGAAGTAGATGAGTTGTAAAAGCAGAAAACCTTTGGTGCAGCTTTCCATTTTCAGATTTTAGTGATTAGGAAAATTATGAAGTGTATTTATAATGGCGTATTTCTGCACCACTTTGATGATTTTTTTTTAATTTTTTTTTTTAATGCTTGAGGACCTGTGGGGATTTTTTTTCTGCAACATAAAATAGGTAAATTTGAGGGAAGGGTTGATTTGGTTTTAGATACATTTTATAATCAGACTGAACCATAATTAGTCTTTCTGTTGATTGCTACGTGGATGGCTTGAGTTGTATGTGGTACAACACACTTAGTTCATGCAACTTCTTCATAACCATTTGTACAACTTAATTTTCTTTGTGGCCAAGCTGAGAGCAATAAGACATGTGGTGTGAGCTTTTCTCAGCGTGCTTACAGACTGTGCTGGAAACCACAGGATTTCTCAATGTGTTTAATAAATAACACATGTCATCCATCTATCAGCTGAATTATAGTGCAGTGCATAAGCTGAAGCAGTCAGGTGACCTGTTTATCTTCACCCCCCCACCCACCAGCTCTATTCAATGTGAGCAGAGTTATAGAAGTTTGGGGGAAAAAAAAAAAAGCCATTAATAGAAGAGAGGCAGAAGATGATGAATTAAGGGAGCCTCCATTAATTTTTCATTTTGACAGATTATCGTCTGTCAAAAGGCAGAGGAGATGTTTCTCATATGCAGAGCCAGGGAGCTCGCTCTTTGTAACACAGACTTATGTTTTTCGCATGAATTAGGTAGTGGGCACCAAAAGGATGAAAAATTCATGACAATCTATAATTTACATGCTAGAAGATAAATAATGAACTAAATCCTGTCATTAAATTGGTCTTTCGTTTTTTCTTAATCCCTAGGGTGATGAATCTGATTCGGCAACAACATTTAGTATAAATTGATTTTTCTTTTTTTTTTGGTGGGGTGCAAAGCTGTTTAAAATACTTTTTGTTATAAATAGCTCGAGCAGCACAGTACATTGCCTAAGGCTGAATGATATGCCAGCCTATTAATGTAATAGTACATTAAGATTGACGTTAATTAACGTCAATATTAACATCACCTTTTCTAAACCACACTAAGCTACAAAAAAAGTCATAAATATTGTAGGGTTTGGTTTAATTAACTTTGAGTTTTGTTTAAAGAAAAGAAAAAAAAAAGTGAAGTCTGACATATTGTGAAACTTCCTTTATTCAAATGGTATTAACATGGATAAATGGGCATTAGAATAAACGGGGGCTTTTCACATCGCTTAATGTATGTCAAGGGACATGACCTCATTTCAAAGAAGTGTGGTTTTTTCAGATAAGACATTAGGGTAAGTGAAGTTTCACTGTGTATAATAAATAATAAAAATACAAGCCTTAAAAGAAAAGCCTACCAGTTTTAGTTGTGTTGTAGTCTGGTTACTAAGGGTTGGTGAAACTGTTTACCTTCTTTTTTTTCTCCTTGTAGAAGGCAGGGTAAAAACCACAGCTCCTACTATATGGACGTTACAAATTATTTCGTCTAGATTTTTTTTTTTAATTCCTTTTTTTTTCTCTAGAATGCTGTGCAAACACCTGTATAAATAATTTAAAAAAAAAAACCCACCAAAAAACCAAACACCAAAAAGTCACCAAAAATCCTTTGATGTATATCAACACATGTACACATGCATACCTATAGGACATAAGCTTGACCAGGCCTAATTGCTTTCTATATTATTCTCTGATCTGATGATCACAAACCACTGCAGAGCTCTCCCCAGGAACTGGACTGTTTCTCTAGAACAGTTTTCCTTACGAGTAATAAGGACCCTGATCTTCAGTCCCCAGATGCTCAGGGTGGCTAGTGCAGGCCACATCTCTGTTGAAGTCAATGAGACATCCAGCAGACACAGGCGTTTACTTGGGTGTATGTCCCTCTCTCTACAGTACTGACAAATATTTAGACTCGCATCCCACTGACCTGCTTTTTGAGGGAGGACTTTCTTATTGGATGACTCCTCTTTCAGATGATTGTCTTGTCCCTGTCATAACTGAGGCATGGATCAGCAGCTAATATAAGGCCACAGTATCCTGTTCAAAACTACTAAGTGTATTAATGTAAGTGAAACACATCCTGATTATGAGTGGGTTCATAGCCACGGCGGTTCCCATTCTGTCACCTTGCACTCATACCTTGTGACTGTCACGTGCTGTGAGCAACAGGCAAGCTCTGCAGGGGAGCTAATGTACCGTAATGCATTTTAACTTGTGTCTGTAGATATTCTCTTGGCTTCTAGCTTGCAGGAAATGCCTCCTAATGAGTTGTTATAAAGAAAGCAAAGCTAATGACAGACTGATTTAATGCAAGTTCATACCATTAATTTCGAGGAATTGGTAGATTGAATGAGGTTCCTAAAGAGTATTACAAAAAATGTTTCAGTTAATTCTAGCCATTACCTGGAGTAATGAGCAGTAGCTGCTGTGCATGGCCTCCTTCCCATCATGTGGGTTTGGCGAACTTCTGTACCTGAGGCCAGGAGGCTTTCTGCATGCAGCACAGCATCACACTATCTTTTAAGACCTGCCTAGTGTCATCAGGATGAATATGTTGGGTAAACTGCCATACCAGCTGTTTTTCCCCTTGTAGAGATGGTAGCAGTGGTAGATGTCCCACGCTTCAGGGAGAGTCTGGCTGCCAGAACAGTTGTTCCTTTTTTTTCTCCCAAGGACATTGCAGATAAACTAGTCCAAATCATCCTATGGACCAGATTTCACTTCTGGGTGCTCACATAGTCCCAGAACATAAAAATTCTGATTCTTTTGCCTACTTAGCCTTACAGACAAATGAAACAAGGAGAAAAAAAAAAAAAAAAAAACCCTAAAAGCTCTTCATTTTCAAAAGGATCTGAATCTGGCAGTGAGTCTTAGGCTTCTAAATCATTGTTATGCCACTGTCCTTAACTGCTTAGAAAGACACTCAGAACACTAGATTTTAGGTTTATTCATAACGTTTTTTTCCAGTTGCATTTAATGATCAATCAAGATACTTTGTCTCTCAGCATGATGCTTACAGATCAGTTATCTGTCCATTTTTTTTCTGGATTTATTAGGAGAAAAGTGTTTCTTTCATATGTTCCTGTAGTCACTGAGTAGACTGGGCCTTACATTTCCCCTGCTTCAAGGTCTAAGACTTTTCCAAGCACATTTGTCCTCAAACATTTGGGATTTTGGAAGACTGTGCTGCTGGGCATCCCCTACTGTCACTGCCGGCAGTTGGTCTTGTTGCCAGAAACCCTTGTGGCTGCCAAAAAGCACCCAACCTTGCTCTCCAGAAAGTGCCTCCTCCACCCCAGTTCAGCTGCCCACAGGTGTTTCCTGGGGTTTTGGCATAAATCACATTGTTTGCATTATGTTATTTCAAAGCAGAGCTTGACGGGGTCCCTCATCTAGAATGGGGGGTCATTATTGTCCCATCGAGTTCAAGAAGGTTTCACTTGGCTGGTGTTGAAGCAGTATCTTTTGGATGGAAGCCAGCCATGTTTTTCCTATGTTGAGCCCATTTCAACACTACAGTTTATGTTCCAAAATCCCCTGGAACACTGAGGCAGAGAGAACATTACGCTGGTTTACACCAGCTAAGGATCGAACCTGATTCCATGTGTACAGCAGTACATTTACTGCTCTGATTAGTGGTGCCAGTCACGGCATCACACGGAAACAAGACAGGGAGGATCTCTCCTTGCTGTTAGCTTGTGCTGTCTATACCACGGGATGAATGGGGGCTGAATTTCATCCTCAGTAAGTAAGTCAGTAGGATTTTTTTTTCTGCCATTGACATCCTCCTGAACAACAGGAAGCTACATACAATGTTTTTACCACATCTGGGCTTTACAGTTTATTTCCTGTAACAAATGTGTGGGAAATACTGGTGGCCTTTCAGTGCAGATTTTGCTTTTGTAGCTGTCCAAATTATCTTGGCCTATTTAAACACATTTAATGCTATTTTAGGCTTGTTGGTATTCACATTGCTCACTGCTTTAAATGTAGCCTCGGGGGCCCTGCAGGCTGGAGCTAGAAATGAGGTTCTCCCTATGGAAGCCCTGTGGAGTCATATGGTAGATAATGGGATTGATCCAATTTCCATTGAAGTGTGTGGTGGCGGGATTGAGTCCAGTATGTTGATTAAAATTTTGTGCTTGCTCATGAGACTAGGTATGCAATCAATAAGTAGAATGACATGAAATATCAGACGAAAATTTATGCAACGCTCTTTCTGCAAGAAAGTATGTACATTGTTTCAGGACTGCCTCGCTGTCCTGCATATATTTACTGCTTTTGAACTGGTAGAAGCACAGCATTTAAAAATTAATGATTGATACAAATTTGTCACATGGGATCTGTATTTAGACTTTACATGGTAATGGGTGGTTGACATGGGAGTCAAAATCTAGATACTTTGCCTTGAATCAGAAAGCAGAGTTACAGTGCAGACCTTTAAAGCTCTTAAGATGTGTCAAGCTGGAAGATCTTTTCTTCTGACCCATCCTGTTGCCTGTTCTTCTCCTTGTGTTGAACATAGCTAGTCTAACATATTATCCTACTATAAATGTACTTTTGGGTTTGTTTATCTTTTTTTCCATAAATACACATTGAATATTAATGTCTGTGGAAATTAATCATTTTTCCATTTGATCTTCCTTTTACTGCATTGATTTTTCTTTAAAAATTTTATTAAGGCCCTTGAAAAATCAACTACTTCAGATACTGGTTTCTTTAATACATTTTTTAAATCCTGAGTAGGAAATCCTTATGATGGTAGCAAAAGAATTCATAATAAATTCCTCAAGGTTTTTGTAATCTTCATTACTTTTCAAGAGTAGTGAACACCAAAGTCAGCTTGTGTAAGGCAACACTAGTTCTAACCATTTCTTGGCTAACTGTAAGGAAAAAAGAACTTGTTACAATGCTCTCTGAACTTAATTTCTTGTAGTGGAGGTAAATTTGAAGCACCCAATAAACTTTATGGATGTCATAGGTTGTTTGAAAAGTTTTTCCTGAATCCAGATAGAGTTAAAAGAATACTCCAAATGGGTATTTTTTTATTATTGTTTTGTTTTGTTTCCAAGTTCATTCAAAAGGACCAGGATCCCTTCACAGAGAACATTGCAGCAGGAAAGCACGCTAAGAAAGTGTTAATTTTATCTTTCCTAGTGGCAAATTTCAATGTGTACCTGAGGCAAAATCAGAACTTTGCAATTAAAAAGAGCACTGTCCTTCTGACAACTGTTCACTGTGCTATTGCAAACTGACTCACATTGGGAAGTGAGCAGCTAGAGACAGCCAGGGCTAAAGTCTTTGCAAGGCTAAATTTAATTATTTAATATCTTACTGAAATCAAATATACAGAATTGGATTATGAGTGGGTTTTGGTTTTTTGAATAACACACTGTTTAACATCCCAGATTTTAAAAAATGAACTGGCAAGACATTCAGTATCTTTTCTAAATGATAGTGTATGACCAGATACACTTTGTAGTGTTATGACATACATCTTAGCATAGTTCTGTATGACATATAATTTCCCTTTTATTGTTCCTTACATTAAGGCATGTAATGTGTATTATGTGCATTCCTAGAAAGAAAGAATATTGCAAGATTTAGAAAGAATGAAAAAATATGGCATCCATTTCTAGTGTTACTCAATTGGTTGTGAGACCTGGCTATAAGAAACATGATTAAGCTATATGGTGGTAAAACTGGTGGTTTTGTTCTGTACAACATGGATAGATCATCATATTCTCATCTTCAGAAGAAGGAAATTGGGATCATTTTGAGTACTGGGGAAATTCACTCCTCTATAACTTCAGTGAATAATATTTTCAGCAGTTAATTCTGGTCTTACATCTGATATAACCACTGTTGAATTTGAGGGGGATGTTTGATGGGAATGCAGTTAAGCAAAACTGATTGCTTCTGAAAAACCTAACCTTATAAAGTCTTAGAAAATATTTAAATAAATCAAACACTGTGCTTCTCAAAAATGAAACCACTTCATATAGGGAGCAGGTTTCAGCTGTCCATACAGTTATTTTCATTGTTTGTCTGTAATATGATAGCATGTTGGAACCAAGCCATAGATCAGTTTTCCACTGTGCTACTGCAGTGCAAACACAGGAAAAAAGAAATAAAGAAAACTCTGCTTGCAGAAAGTGGCTGCTGTTTGTAACAAGACTTGATATAAAGGAAACTAATGCATAAAGAAAATTTCATGATGAGAAAAAGACCTGATGTTAAGTAAATGAGAGACAACAGACCTGATTAACTTATTGTTACCTTACTGACAGGATAGAGATTACGTACTGTAGAAGCAGTAACAACAGATGATATAGAGTACAATGGCGAGATGCCTGTCCAAGCTGACTCGTACAAAGAAAAGAACAAAGTTGGCAAAGACCAAACCGATCCCGTTTACAGTTTAATGTTCTAATAAACTGTCACTGCCAGTCAGAAAGGACTGCTCCCTCAAAGACAGCAAGCCTTCCTGTGAGTAGCAAGATGGAAAAAAATTAATGATTGAAGAACTTTGGAAATACAGTGTGAAGCTGATGAAAAATGCACCTGAAATCAGCACAAGTTATAGAACTGTAAAGCAGAATGGTGTGAGACAAGGGAGTTGTTTGTCTCGTTGGAAGTAAAACTGCAGAAAACCTTTGGGGTTTGCTTGATGGATACTATACAGAACACTTGGAGGCTTTTGGGACACTCCATTAACTTTGCATCCTAAAATTTCCTTGGGAGCATATTTTCTCCTGATCACAAACTAATTTTAATCTAGTGAAGGACAACAAATGTGACCAGCATGGCCATTTAGACAGAAACTCATGGAAAAACACACAAAAATGAAACGTGGTCATGACAGATGACTTAGTATTTCACTTGCTGAAAACCAGAGAAATTTAAACTCTAGTAAAGGAGAACAATGAAATCTGTCTTACAGTAAATGAGAACTTTGTAAAGCTTAATGGGAATGGAACCTCTTTCTCTGATCTTGTTGGAATGTAGTGAAGATAGCTTGAGATTTTTTTAAGGTCTGAATAGTGCACATCTCTTAACACTGATGAAATCTGAGCCTAATTAAAAGACCATGTCCATGTAATACAAGCTCAGTACCAGTGTCAACAAACGGCATTAGAACCAGAAATCTGAAACACTTTTTGTTTTCATTTATTCTTTTATAAAGTATAATTCCTCAGGACTAAGAAAGTATTTCTTAGCTTAGCTGCTATTTTTTTTTTTTTCTTTCCTGATCTAAATACATAAGCTGTGTGTCTAGTCCTGCTCCCATGCCATAAACTGCTGCATTCTTCAAGCTTTGATTATGGCAAAAATGTAGCAACAAGGTCCACTTTCTGCTGTTTATAAAGTCTCTTAGTCTTGAGACTCATCTTTGCTTGACATATACTCCTCCTCATGTTAGAACATCTACAGACTTTTTCACCAAATGCATGTAATTTCCATGGGGATATTTGTAGTATAGGGACTGGAAACTGCGAAGAAGTATCTTTAAAAAGAACCCACTGTTGTTGAGCTGATTTGTTCTTTAAGGATTCCTTTTAACTAGAAAAATCCAAAAAGGTGGTTCATCCTGCTTGGGCATGACATTTTAACTTCCTTGATTTTAAAGAACAGTAGAACAGTATTTGGTTTATAAAAAGACCAAATAGGCCCAAAAGAACAAAATCTTGCACCACAGAAGTCTACTAGATTGCATTCATTTGGGATGGAATGTGTTAAATTATGTTTATCTTGTGCTAAAACCCCCCACATCCTTATCCATGCAAAAGCTGTCAAAATATGCTATTCTAAAAGAAAATTTTGAGGGTGGCTAGGAATTCTACATGAAAGTCTGTTTTAAAATATTTTAAACACATTGAAATAATTATCTTGCAGAGGAGGAGTCTCAAAATTATTCTACAATTAGCATATTCAGCCTTGCATATAAATGATTTACTTAAGTGTCAACCTGCAGACTAATATAGATATATTTCAGTCAAGAAGAAGGGCAAAGAGTCTTCATCAGAGTGTTATGAATCAGGACCCTAAAAGAGTTTGGAAAAACAGACAGCAATTAATTTTGGCCTTCGAGGATTATCAGAAGGCTTCACATAAATTAAGAAGAATGTTGTGGAAGTTAAGAAGGTAGGCAACTGTGCAGTGCTGGAATACCAATGACTGTCCTTGTTTATTATAAAATAAAAGGCTCAGTTGTAAGAGGAAAACAATGAATTTCTATAAGCATATGAAGTTAAGCATTTGCCATTACTCTTAATTTGCTCATAATAGGAGACAAGATCTTCCTTTGTCTTTTGAAAATAAATACTTTAATATGAAGAATAACTTGTTTGTTGGTCAGTGGCAAAAATACAGTGCTCTGATATAGAAAAACACTACCACAGCACCAAATTTTCAGGCATCTCATAATTCAAGAGGAAAAAATTAAGACATATACAGTGTCAAAGAACAGCAGCCCGATGCTTTTGAGGTACATTCCAGAAAAAAGCCACTGAAATATTTTTCATTACAGTTAACAGAGAGATTCAGACATGAGCATACTAATACTGAGACCAAACTCTGATTTTTTTTAGTGCATGCTCAATCTGTGTTGATTCTGTTAATGTCTGTGTCTTCATATGAAAGAGGCTTGACTCTAGGATGAACCTTAGTATAATGCTGATGCTATGACTTGTGCAATTAATGTGTTAGGAAATCTATGACAAGAAGTCACAGTTGAGACAAATATAAATCCGATCTATATTTTGTATGCCTGGTTTGTCTTGATCAGACTTCCTTCAAGTAGTGAAAAAATGCATTACTGCACAGAAAGTGAAATGGAAGAACTGGGTAAAGACCAATCAGATACCCTCTGGATGTCCATTATCTAGTTTTATGTGAGCTTTTAAGAGCCACTAGATTATCATCTGGATTTTGTCTTAAAATTACTATTAACAATAACATCTTTATGTTGTGAAGTTGAGCTATTAGTCTAAAGAAGTATTTTTGGTTTGGTTTATTTATTTAAGTCTGAAGCTGATATTCTCACAACACTACATTCCCCTTGGGGTATTGTTATTTTTGCTAAATGAAGAAGAAACAACATTTCCGATAAGAACATTTCATGACAATAAAGTTCTTTCTTTATGGTGGATTAAACTGCTAAGTGTTCATTTTATGTTCTGATCTCAGCATTACAGAACAGCACAATTTCAAAAGTTAAGGAGCCAAGCTGTGTAGGTTTTGTACCTCACACTGCTACTAAAACTAATAAATTATCTAAATCCTTTTGCAGTGGAGCAATGACCTCCCAACTCAGCCTCCTATTACAAACACAGAACCCCACTGATTTCAGTGGTGTAAGAGAGGAGGGAACTTAATGCTCCATTCCAGCCCTGAAAGCTACAACCAGCACTCTGAACAGATGCACAGGTATCAGGGGAAGGGTGAAGGACAAGTCAGACCTTGCTGTCATCGCTCTTGGAGTCAGATTCATTCCTGTTACAATTGAAAGTGCTACCAGAAGAGTTCATGTTCTTTTCTAGTGTGTAAGTTCTCAGTAAAACATACACATATAGCATTGGCTATAAGTTAGAAATAAGGCAAACACAGGTACTTTTGGCTCAGTGTTTTCCTTTGTGTTTATAACTTGTGGCTTTTTCTTCCATCAATTTCTCCAGCTAATTTTTGAACGAGTATAAAGAATCGCCATCCTAGAATATTTACATATCGTATGGAAAAGTACCTCCTTTTGCTTCCTTAAACTTGCCTTATCCTTTATTATTGATGCCCCCTCCCTCTGGCACTGGAAGAGAGATGGAGCAGCTGTTTGCTTTCTTCATTAGCACTCTGCTAGTTATGATTTTATAGGCTTCTATCGTAACCCTCCATTCACCTCTTTTGCGGGCTTGTCTGAGTCTTAGTCTGTGTAACAGTTCTTTGTGTGAAAGCTGTGCTTTTGAAAACATTCAGCATGTTCTCTGTTAATTTTCTGGGTTTACTACAGTCTTTTTGGGATGCAACTGAGAACTGGGCTGCCACTTTCATAAAAGCAGTTTCTCTTTCACAGGGGTAAGCAGTACAGGACCTGTTTCTGTGTATGAAAAAATTAGCAGTTTTTCTGAATGCATTGCTTTCAGTTTACCAGTATTGATATTCATTTGCCTTTCAGTATCATGAGAACCTCCTGTATCTCCTTACAGATGGCTTTCAACTTTACTGAAAAAAAAGTTTTACCTTGAAAAACTTCATATCCTAAGAAAACTTTGTCTGCTCATAGTTCCTGCCCCTTGCTAGATCAGTTTTGGACATGCTTAGTTTGGCTTCCTGGGGGATTTGCCCAGTGACATCCTGCACTGTGAAAACTGACCCACTTTATCCCCTATCTTTCAACCATGTCTTTATCTGTGAGAGAACATTCCCTTGTGTCCCATGACAGCACAGTTTCTTTAAAAGTCTTTGATGAGGGACCTTGTCAGATATCTTTTGGAAATACAAATATACTATCAGCTCAAACTCCCTTACCCCCATGCTTGTTGTTTTCTTCAAAGAACTCTTAGTAAGAAGCTTTGAGCAGCAGTAGCTTTGAGAGTCATGGCAAAAGCTGTGTTAACTTTTCCACAAAATATCGTTTTCATTCATATAATCCCATCATTATGTTCCTTAGAATTGATGCCTGTTTGTCCAAGAAGATGGCTATTTTATATTTTATTTGTTTCTTTGTTTTATTTCACTTTTTACCTTAATTTTACTTGCCAAGTTTGGCATCTGTGTCAGATTGCCATGGGTATCTTTCAGAGGAAACGGTGCCAGCAGTGAAAATGAAACCTCAGCAATCTGCACTGAATTAGAGTGACAAAAAGGAGTCATACCTGGAGAGACATAATAGTGTATGTGTAATCAGAAGGGTCTGAAAGTTAGGAGCAGACTTTGAAAATTTGACTAATGGCAGAGCAAGGCTTTGGCCTATACTACATGTGTTGCCTTCACACACACATAAGTCACATGTATAAGCCACCCTCCTTCCTCTGCACTTCTCTCTGTGGGTGGGAAGGAAGTGACATAAACAATATTGCAAAGATGTAGGTAGGAGAAACTGTAATGCTGTTAAATAATGACAAAATAGGATAATTGCAGACCTGGGAGCAGACATTCTCATCCATGTTGTAGCTACACTGGCTATGCAGTAGTGCCATATGCGTTACCTTTCTGCTGTGTCTGCCCCACAGGTGTGTAACTGCACATGTGAGTCAAGGACTTTTTTAAAGAGCTGCTGCTTTATAGTAAGCACATCTAATATTTAGACCCATGTGGGTCTAAATCACTTTCATGCTTACTAGATATTAAGCATGCATAGGAATATGTGACATTGCAAGATAAGGCGAGTAAAGAATCAATCCCAGCAATTACACTGCAGACGGCAGGCTGGTGACAATCACCATGGTTCTTTCTTTGGAAGGAAGAATTCGGATGCAGTTATTCTGCGACTGCAGAGCTGGGAAATACAGATATTCAGGTTTGCCAGATTTTATCTTTGTAGAAAATATAGTGTATTTCTGTCTTCATAGAAGACAGTTTTAAAAGTAATTTAATATGTCCAATTAAAATTTAGATGTGGAAATTAGCTTATCAGCATTTAAAAAGTAGAGAGAACTACATAAGAAGTGGGTGATACAGAGTCTGTCCCTGAGGCTCTTACCTGCCTCTTCAACCATTGAAATGATGAAATTACACTTGAAGCTTCTGAAAGAGTATTTGAAACTTATGATTACAATGATCAATAAGTACCAACTGAATGCACCATTTCCAGTGGCAGCTCTGTACTCCCTGCTGACTCCCCATTCCATAAGCCTGCAGAGAGGTTTGGTCTTTCAAATGTGCTTCAGCTGATTTATGTCCTCCAAATGTGAGGTTGTTTCCCTAAATCAGTCTCCTCCTTCCAAGCTTCGCAGCATGCACTTCTGCAGGTGGTTCTCCAGACCCTTCAGTCCAAGCCACTGCTATCCTAGAGCAGCCATTTGGCAGGGAGCAGATTTAGCTCCCTTTTTGTGTTTTCCAGCTAAGAATCATAGAATCACAGAATTGTCAGGGTTGGAAGGGACCTTAAAGATCATCTAGCTCCAACCCCCCTGCCATGGGCAGGGACACCTCCCACTAGATCAATTTTCTCAGAGCCCCATCCAGCCTGGTCTTAAAAACTTCCAAGGATGGGGCTTCCACCACCTCTCTGGGCAACCTGTTCCAGTGTCTCACCACCCTCATGGGGAAGAAATTCTTCCTAATGTCTAACCTGAATTGACCTATCTCTAGTTTTAATCCATTCCCTCTAGTCCTATCACTGCCCGACAGCCTGAAAAGTCCCTCCCCGGCTTTCTTGTAGGCCCTCTTCAGATACTGGAAGGCCACAATAAGGTCTCCCTGGAGCCTTCTCTCTCCAGACTGAACAACCCCAACTCTCTCTGTCTGTCCTCATAGGAGAGGTGCTCCAGCCCTCTGATCATCCTCGTGGCCCTTCTCTGGACACATTCCAGCACATCCATATCCTTCCTGTAACAGGGTCTCCAGAACTGGATGCAGTACTCCAGGTGAGGTCTCACAAGAGTGGAGTAGAGGGGAAGAATCACCTCCTTTGACCTGCTGG
This sequence comes from Todiramphus chloris collaris, assembly GCA_025345505.1. Taxonomy (NCBI): domain Eukaryota; kingdom Metazoa; phylum Chordata; class Aves; order Coraciiformes; family Alcedinidae; genus Todiramphus; species Todiramphus chloris. Next base: position 3,226,553 of record JANVCC010000039.1, on the reverse strand, counting down.
CCACGCTTCTCTTGATGCAGCCCAGGATACAATTGCCTTTCTGCCCTGCAAGAGCACACTGATGGCTCATGTTGAGCTTCTCATCCACCAGTACTCCCAAGTGCTTTTCTTCAGGGCTGCTCTCAAGCCAGTCACTGCCCAGCCTATATTGGTGCTTGGGACTGCTCCGGCACAGATGGAGAAACTCCTTTTCCTTTTCTGCTTTTCCTTCTGCAGTTCCATGTGTGTGTGAGCAAGCATATTGATGCTTTTTTTGGTGGTCTTTGATAAGATTGCAGGGGTTTGTTTCATTTCTTTTAAGCCTTCAAAACTCTTTCCTAGAAAAGGGTGTAGTTTGAGTTGGTACTACCTCCTTCTGGGCCTTTTGTGAATGTGTGTGTGCTGTGGATCAATATGTTTGCCAGCTCACACTTACAGTCTCAGTCCAACTCGAAGAAACAGAACTCCTCCTCTCCCATCAAAGCCAAGTGACTGTAAATCAGGATGGAGGTGCCCAACATCATCAGTAAGTGCTACGTACTGGTATGAAAAGGTTACTCATCTTGACTACTAATGCATCAAGTTATACCTGTATGATACGTGCAGTAGTTAAATGAATTCAAACCTGCTGTTTGCATCCTGACAGCAAGGGAGAACAGTTCCCAAAGTCCATCCGTAGCATTCAGATCCTCCCAGAGCAGAAGGGAAGTGCAGGCAGTTGCTAAAGCATGAATTCAGAATACAGGAAAAGTGAAATTTGTGGGAAATCCTGCATCCACGGATTCAAGGATTGCCATGAAGACATTGAAAACACAGGATGATTGCTTGATTGTATCTCTGCTATTTCTTTGACCTTAGGAGAATTTTAACATGGGTACACTTGTAATATATAACCTTGAGGATTATCTAGCTGTTTATTGGTTACAGCAAGCTGGTTTTATTTCTTTTTTTTTATTCTGAAGTGATATTGGACAACAGCAGTGAATACCATCCATTGGATGTGGTATGGGAGAAGACTGCATTCTCCAGGGAATGCAAAAGCACATGCTTCTGTTTAAACACTTGAGCAAATCTACTGAGCCCTCCAGGTTTATTCATGACCTTTGGCTCCGGGCACGTGGTTCCATGTCTGGGGATCCAAGCAGGCAGGATCACTGGGATTAGCTATGTGTGTAAATAGTTTGCTGAAGTGGGACCTAGAAAATCAGTGAGTCACTTGAAGTATATGGAACAACCTTGGTATTAAAATGGACCAAATGAGTGACTACCATCTTTGGACACCTCGAGGTGAAAAGTTTACGTATGTATGTTGTACTTTTCACATCCCTAATCCAAAGATCTTAATTATTTTCTGCAAAGGATGGAATAGGGTGCTCATTTCTAGTCAGAACAAATATCTGAGCACACCTAGAAGTTCATAAGGTGCCTTCAGTCTTCTGTTCTCTTCCTTTCGTCATACTCTGATGACTACAGTATAAAGCCTAATAGGGTTTTGGGGTTTTTTTTAATACAATGTCTGTTCCTAATTTTTATGTTCTCAGTGAGCTTTAATGAATTTAGGTGTCTGATTCCTTCCAAAGACAGGTAAATACATGCAATTTCCCCTTTGTACACAGCCTAGAAAATAGCTATCGAAAGGTATGAGAAGTGTTGACATCACCAACTCTCAGGCTGTACTGTTGTCAATGTTGCCAATGTCACTCCAGTCTTCAAAAAGGGCAGGAAAGAGATTCCAGAAAACTATAGACCAGTCAGTCTTACCTCCATCCCTGGAAAGATAATGGAGAGGCTCATTCTGGAGGTTATCTCTAGGCACGTGGAAGATAAGAAGGTTATCAGGAGCAGTCAACATGGATTTACCAAGGGGAAGTCATGCTTGACTAATCTAATAGCCTTCTATGATGTTGTAACTGGATGGCTCGATGCAGGGAGACCAGTGGATATAGTCTATCTTGACCTTAGCAAGGCTTTTGACACAGTCTCCTATAACATCCTTGTGGAGAAGCTTGGGAAGTATGGGATAGAAGAGCAGGTAGTAAGATGGATTTGTAACTGGTTGGACAATAGAGTCCAGAGAGTGGCGGTCAATGGTGCCAAATCCAGCTGGAGAGCTGTAACCAGTGGAGTCCCCCAGGGATCAGTGCTGGGTCCGGTCCTGTTCAACATCTTTATCAATGACATTGATGATAGGACAGAGTGTCTGCTCAGCAAGTTTGCTGATGACACAAAACTGGGAGGATCGGCAGATACACCTGAAAGCTGTGCAGCCATCCAGCGAGACTTGGACAGGTTGGAGAACTGGGCAGAGCAGAACCAAATGAGATTTAACAAGGATAAATGTAGAGTCCTGCATCTAGGTAAGAATAATAAATTACATCAGTACAGAGTGGGAGGTGATCTGCTGGAGAGCAGTCTTGTGGAAAAAGACTTGGGAGTCATGGTGGACAACAAGTTCTCCATGGAGCAGCAATGTGCCCTTGAGGCCAGGAAGGCCAATGGTATCCTGGGGTGTATCAAGAGGAGCGTGTCCAGCAGATCGAGGGAGGTTCTCCTCCCCCTCTACTTTGCACTGTTGAGACCTCACCTGGAGTATTGTGTCCAGTTCTGGGCTCCCCAGTTCAAGAGAGACAGGGATCTGCTTGAGAGAGTCCAACGGAGGGCTACAAGGATGATTAAGGGACAGGAGCACATGTCTTAGGAGGAGAGGCTGAGACACCTGGGGCTCTGTAGTCTGGAAAAGAGAAGACTGAGAGGGGATTTGATAAATGTTTATAAATATATGAGGGCTAAGTGTCAAGAGGAAAGGGACAGCCTCTTCTCACTCGTGCCTTGTGATAGGACTAGGGGGAATGGATATAAGCTGGAGCACAAGAGGTTCCACCTTAACATGAGGAGGAACTTCTTTACAGTAAGGGTCACAGAGCATTGGAACAGGCTGCCCAGAGAGGTTGTGGAGTCTCCTTCTCTGGAGATTTTCAGAACTCTCCTGGATGCGTTCCTGAGTGACCTGTGTTAGATTAGGTTATAGGGTAGATAAGGTTGTAGGGTAGATTATATGATCCTGCCCTGGGAGGGGGGTTGAACTTGAAGATCTTCAAGGTCCCTTTCAACCCCTGTGGTTCTGTGTGATTCTGTTGTGAGCCACAGCTCTGGTATCATCCCTTGCCCCACTTTGGAAGTGGAATTGCAGAAAGTTTCTAGTGAAAGCCTTATACCTTGGTTTTGAGAGCTGGGATTTAATCTTAATGCTGGTCACCTTTGCATGTTTACTCCTCTGGTTTCATTTAACATCACCCACATCATTAGTCTGACCAGGCTGGATTTAGGTTTGGTTTGTTTTCTTTTCTTTTTCCTTCCCATTAATTTTTATGACAGTAGCATTCATGCATTCTCCCCCTAGGGGAAAAAGGAAAATAAAAGTTTGATGGAAGTAAGGAGAGCCCACGTATGCTTTAACCAAGAAGAGGTTATATTTAGATCTCAGAAAGAAAATACCTTCAGTTAAAGGAATATCATGGCCTAAGAACAATGAAATTACACTGATGTTCTAAGAGTCCTGTGTACATAACAGGCCTACGTGTGTATATTGATATGCATATAAAAAAGAAATTTTACAATGAGGGTGGTGAAACACTGGTCCAGGTTGCCCAGAAAAGTGGTTGATGCCTCATCCCTGGAAACATTCCAGGTCAGGTTGGATGAGGCTCTGAGCAACCTGCTCTAGTTGAAGATGTCCCTGCTAACTGCAGGGGGGTTGGACTAAATGGCCTTTAAAGGTGCCTTCCAACACAAACCTTTCTATGATTCTTGGGCCTGCAGATTTTCTCTGTATGAAAGATAGGAAGCCAAACTGTAGTACTTGTATCTGCATCTATTGCATGTATTTTATGCATAGGATAGATAATACAAAGCATTTATTTACACATGCACATTCGGAGACTTGGGCTGTAATCCTTTACCTTGTAGAATCACATAACACAGAGGAAATTCAGCAGGTTTATAAAATAAAATACAAGACTGGTCTTGCAGGAAATCCTGACTGGCATGAAAGAGATGCCCAGTCAGAGGACTGACTTAGTTCCTGCTCTTGGGCAGGAACTGCAGCTCTCATTGACCTTGTGACACAACAACCATGATAGCTAACTAATTTAGTGGACAGTTCATATTTAGCATTAACAATCATGGATCTCTGATGTGAGCTCTTCCAGGAGAGTTCTTCCCAGGAGCTGAAGCTTGTATGGGGGGTCCTATCATCTGTTCTTTTTATTTTTTTGCACTGGCTGAACATCTTTGAAGCACAAGTTATGCTGCACAAGAGATGTATGTTTGTGTGATGAGCTGAAGATTCTGGTGAAGCTGAAGGGATCCTCTACACAAGCAGGGGAAATCGAGGAAGCTTGTCATAGTTTTCTGAGTTATATTTGGTTCTTTCTAATAAAAACTGAAGTTAGATGCTTGCTCCTAAAGTTAACATTTCTGTCTCTGCATAATCTGCTCTCTCATCTTTCCTTCCTTAACATGATTGATTGCTGTGTTCTGAAAACAGCAACAGAGCTCTTTGGCAGCTTGAGATCTTGAATTGTGCTGTAGTGGCAGGAACACTTGGCAAGGGTTTTTGAAAGGTTAATCCACTGAGGATTTATGGGTTTGTGTTAGAGAGAGAGAGCAAGCATTATTTGTGTTGTCATGCTATAAAACCATAATCTGACATTGATGGTTATTTTGATTTTGCTTATATTTCAATGAATGGGAATTACATAATAGTAACTTTCCTATGCAGATCTTAAAGTGGCTTAGAAAATACACTGAAACCCTTTCTGGCAGGGGTAAGGAGGCAGAGAGGTTCTCAAGGACAAACAGAAAGCAAAGGATGGAAATTGTGTGTGAAGTTTCGGCATCCGTTGCGCTGCTCTCTGCCGCACACTTCCAGCTTTCTCTGCCCCTTCTCCCAGACCAGGGAAAACCATTTCAAATATGTTTTCTTCCTTTGGTCTCTATGTGTTTATTGCCATAGCTTGCGTTATTCAGCAAGCTCATTCTTAAAAGGCTTGTCATGTTGTGCAGGATTCATATTAGTTCCTTTATTTAAGTCCCACATCTTCTGTTGCAGACCTCAAGCTTCAGGGAAGTGAGGGTCAAAGTCAGGAGGTTTTTCAGCAGGTGATGTGATGATAAAACCTCTAACAAAAAACCAAGGACCTTAATATAAGGGAATTGTTTTCCACATTAATATCACTTAAAGGAATCCTTTGTGATAGGGTAGCACCAGTGCCAGGAGTAGGAGTCAATACAGAATTGGACATTTATCTAAATAATGTGGAGTAAACATAACTTCAAAGAAATGTTAAAAATTCAGGATGTTGTAGACAACGACTGCCAATCAATGAACCAGGAAGCCTCTAACCATGTATCACAGTTATTACATTTTTAACACATTACTGAACAAAGTAGATGGGTGTTCTGGCCACAGTGTGTTTACCAAAGGGTTCCAAGAAACAAGTGAGAAGTCAGAGATGCCAAAGAAAGAGAGAAAAAGAGTTTGTTCAGAAATTTATTTTCTTTGATAATAAAGAAGTTCCCTTCAAACTTTGGTCTGAAGTCTGGTCTGTTTCTTATTTAGTTTGAACCAGTTTGCTTGCCTCTAATTAAGAGCATTACTTGGGCATAAGGCCGGTGAAGATGTTTTTGCAGTCCGTGCTTGAAATTTAAGTTGAATAGTTTACCTCTGGGAAGAAGGAGGGCAAATACAAAACTCAGTGAACCTCACGTGGCAGATAATAAAGGCAACATGTAAGATATCAGTATTAAAATTTGGTAGTTTAATATGAGTAAGAATGGTCTGTCCATTTTGTAGGAATGCAAAAGTTAAAAGTTCAGCTTCTGATGGTAGCTCCCTGTGTTCTGTCTGTAAGGGACTAATTCACTTCTGTGCAGCATTAACAGTGAGAAACTTATCAGAGGACTCGTACTCATTCCAGAGTGGCCACCTCTTGAAAAGCAAATATCTCTGGACATACACACACCTTTGGGAGACTGGCTTCAGTCTTGACTGTGAGGCCACAAGGCAATGTTGTGCTAGCTATGTATTGCTGGTCACATTTCTTTCTAACTCAAACTCACAGATGAGTGATCTTCAAATTAGCTGCCATACTGCAATTCTAATATTAGTATGTTAAAGATTCATATATATGATCTGGAGTTACGAATTGGATATGTATTCCAGATGTTTCATGTCTGTGAGGCTAAACACTACAGTCTTCTACATTCAGCTGAAAAGCGTTGGATGCTTGCTTTACTTTTGATGTAATGCACTGTTTTTGATGGTGAAGGAAGTTTCCTAGGTCTCATCTTTTCATCATATACTATCACTTGAATATCAGGCAGAGTGCACGTTGATTCCCCCCTCCCCATACTTCAGACACAAAGTGTTTATTGTCTTTTTAAAAAGTGAACGTGGTAAAGGAACTGGTACAATAGTGAAAGATCATAAGAATTGCTATATCATTGATGCTGTAAAGAAAACAGAAGTTTACTGAAAAGCAGTAGGGGCCTGAGGAGGAGCTGTGTGAGAAGTCCATTTCCTTCTTGGCTCGAAGAAAGGAGTTAAAATAACAATATTTGTAGAGCAGTCACTATTAGCATTTGGATATTTAACGGTTACCACAGTAATGCCATATTCTAAACATATGGAACAATTGCAGCCTACTGGGTTGATATGTTGGCACACATTGACTTCTTAATGGTAACTGCTGTGCAAGTGACAAAAATGCTTCTGTGCCTTCTGGTGTGAGGAAACTGTTTAAGCAACAGACTTTTGGCATGGCTCAGTGTGTCTATAGAAGCCACTCCTGCAATCAGCAGCAATGAAGGTGACTGGGGAGCAAAAAACATCTGCCAGCTGTGGTGAAACTCCTGGTCTCCTCAGCGGGGAACAATATGACCTCAGCCTGTTGTAGAGGTGTGGACTTCAGGTCCATCACTCAGACTGTAATCTGTGCTAAACAAACACAGTGAGCAAAACCCCACAGTCACCTGTTTCACCATGCTGAGTGTGGTATCTACTGCGTCATTGATTTGTAGATGTCAAAGTGGTGTCATTTAGCATTCCAGTGTTGAAACCATCAGCTACTTTCTTTCTGAGACATGTCTGTTTCTCAAGCTCTTTTGAGTTTTTTCTTATCTTTCTGTCCAACCCGTTTGTCTCAGGATGTTTAGCTTTCATAGGACTTCTAATAACATGATGTTTTCTGTGATTTCTGTAGGTTTGTCTTCACCCTGTCCTCTAAGGGAGAGAAATTAGAAATGGTATTTTCAATTTTCAGATGGAGAACAGAAGCATAGAAAGACCTAATAGCCTTGTCAGAGGTCAGGGAGGAAAACCATGGCAGAGCAGGTCCAACCTTCACGGGCTTTTAGCTGTTCCAGGATTCTAGTTTACCTTTGATGTTTGTCCGAAGTGCTTCCTTTCACCTTCATTTCCTTCTCACTTTCTTTACCCTCAGCTGGTTCTCCAGATGAAATTTGCTCTGGTCCATCCAGCTATATCAAAGCAAAGGATATTGTGGATTGCAAAATGTCACTTTCATTTTTCCAGCTAGCCTCAGAAAACTGTCCTAGAACCTAGATATGCCTTTAAGTTTTTCATACCTGAAAATAACGTGACCTGCATAACTCCTGTCAAATAAGAAAGCTGCTTGTACCCTTAACTCTTAATTTAGCTATATAAAAATGTGAAATAATCTAAATGTGTAAAAGGAAAAGATGGATATCTTTTGTGAAGTGATGGTACTCTCAAGTCGAGATAATTAGCCCCAAAGGAGTCATTTTATATCTGTAAACAGAAAGGGCCAGGCTAGTTGTCTTATAATAGGTTTGAATGTTCATAAAGAGTAGCTTGAACTTTCTGGTTTGGTTATAAGATACACAATGCCCTCTAGTTCTTATTCGTGGTAGTATCATGTCTTTAAAAAGGAATTTCTAACAAGTACAGCTACAGTAAAATCTGTAAAGTCCAATAGTATTATTGGATAGCAGTTGTTGAGAGGTCATTTATTTTGATTTAGTTGAAATTATTTTGAGAGGCTGGATGTATCAATTAAAAATTGGAAACTACAATAATCCTCCTCTAGATTTAAAACTCAGGTAAACTGAACTCTTGCCCTCATTGTTTCCTGCCTCCATACAGCTCAGATTTGCTTGCAACTGAAAATGAAATTACCCTTCTACATAATTAACTTCTGCCTGAAAAAATTTTGCACCTTTGTAGGGAAGTTCAGTATTGGAGCTTTAATGTCATGTTGTGGTTTAATCTCAGAGAAGCAATTACTGTTGCTTGGTTACTAGTGCCATTGCCAGCTCATTTTTAAACCAAAACCCAAGCTAATCACACAGTTTTAGGTTTAAGCCTTAACAGAAGGTGCAAGTGAGGGTTAAGTCTGATTTACATGTCTGAACTTTATCTGAGTTTTTTCTGTTTCTGTACAGGAAATATTTTTCAGTGGGCTGCTTTTTGGTATTTTTTTCTGATGTGTTCTGGTAACTTCCAGGGGCTTTTGTCAGTAGGAGGAGGTGCTGATAACTACAAGGGTTCCAGAGCTGACCAGAAGCCTGATAGCTCTGAGTTCAAACAGAAATGAAACTTTTAAAAGTTAGGAAAGCATATGAAACAAAGTTCATGGAAAAGACAGCTGATAACCTTGTGACCAGAAACTGATGGTTTCAACCTCCTGTCCTGCCAGTGGTAACTGACTCCCTTTTGACTGACAAATTTAATAGGTTTCAAAATCTCTGTAATGTGGGTTTCAGCAACAGGGACAAAGGATCCACTGGTCTTGGTTTGGAGCAAAGGAAGCATCCCATTGATATAACTGGAAATGTTGGCTAAGGATTATATGCCAAATGCTGTAATAGTCATAATGAAGCTTCTTGGTTTGGATACCTTAAAAGTTTTGGATTTGTTGTTGCATTAATTAGAATGACATCAGAATCACTGGCATGTATTTGACTTAACCATTATTTTGTGTAGATCCCCTTCCTTTCAAATAGAAATATTCCATAGTTCAAATCTTGAATTGAAACTTGATCAGCAAATAATAATACTGGAAACTTAACATTGCTGTTTTTGAGTGGAGCATGAAATTGAGGTAGACAACCACAGTCATTTTAAACCAGTCACACTAATTAATCTTCAACACATATTTCATGCACAGTAGTGCTCTCCCTGTTGTATATTTGTCAGTCTTCTCTTATGTAAGTGAATAGGTTAACTGGGCTTTTGCTGATTTGCTTATTGTAAGTCTCCCTGTCTTTAGGTAGAAAACTTATGAGTGCTGCAGATTTATAACCAAAGTTATTCCAGTATTCTGAAACTGTAAATTATGCCTCACTTCACAACCTCTCCCTTTTCAAAGAAGTCAATTTTAATACTAGGGGAATAAAGTGTTTCTTTCATGAGTAAGGATATAATAAGACCATCAGTAAACTATGGAAAAGCACAAGCTCTGAGCATGGTGTGTATGATAAACAAGTCTTAAAAAGAGAGAAAATTCAGGCTTATTGCTGAAACTGAAAATGCATTACTTCTTTACTCCTGCCATTGTAGACAGAAGTTTAAACTTCTCTTAAAGCTGAAATACTAACCATGACATTTTTCCCCTGCTATAGATTTTCTAGTACTATGCACTTCATTTTGCTTAATGTTTTAATGTTATGCTTTTTCTGTTTTCTGTTTTCTGTTTGCTTCAAAGGCCATATATGAGAGTTTAAAGCTGGGACCCCAGTGCTGTACCAGTGTATACAGGCATTGCTGATATCCATGGGATAATCAGAACCTTCTTGTATACAGTATTCCATGTATCCAAGTGCTGAAAATTTATGGTGTAGATGAAAAAGGTAGGCTTATAAGACAATTTCACTGCAAGCTTCTCGGCAGAAAGTTGGCACATACAGTCAACTGTCTTAATTGTCCAGAAGTATGCTGTCCTTAAAAATTACCACATTGAAAATATACCAAACCCCAGAATAGTTTGGAAAATGGGAGGACATGGAGATGAGTTATTCAACTGGGGCTGTTCTGTAGGAGTCATGCCTATTTCAGGATAGGGGTTTGTATTTATCTGGAGCAATAAGCAGTTTCAGTATTGTTTTTCTGTTATCCATATAAGCTTTAGTTCGGGTCTGTGCACCTAAAAAAAAAAAAAAAAAACCTGCTGTCATAATGGCTAAACACTCAAGAGTTATAACTTGAAACTTGGATCTGCAAAGAGCAGCTGGAAAACCCTTTAGAGCAAGTTAACTGCAAGGGTGTTGCTCTGGCCCCATCCCCTCACTCCTGAGCAGACATTTGAAGCTGAGAGCCAGCCACACGAAGAGGCAGCACGTGGTTCATTCTGCAGCTGCCCACCCGTTCCAGTGCTGGCAATGTAAAATTTACTCCTGTTTTGCCCCGTCCCCCCGACCAGCTGACTGATGATTTAAAGTTGGCGTGTGAAGCACCCAGATGTCCAGCTCCAGGAGGAGTCTTTTCAGTAGAATCATCTCCTTGACAACTCATTTTTCTTTGTCTCTTTCTTGGCTTTGTAGCAGGGACCTGCCTGTGTGTCTGGTGCAGGGTTTGACTGCTGCAACTCTGCTTGATCCTCCTTGATGTATTTTACTTTCCCCATATGCTTATTAGAGGTGCTATTGCCTACAGTATAGGTCTTGGGGAGGAAGCAGTGGGTTATGAATCATGTACCTGACATGAGGAAAAAGATGTTCTTCTTACCAGAATGAATTTCTGGAGGTTTTAATCAATAGAAACACCTATACTGCTACACATGGGGTAGGTGAAATGTGGAAAAGTAACATTGTTATCCCTGTGTATATAAAACACGGGAGGTTTATAACACTGCAACAGCAGTCTGCCTGACAGCAACAGATTCATCCAGGGCAGCAAAGAGTCCAGTTATAGTGTCCTGCACAGGAGGACCCCCGGTGTAGTGATACGGAGTCAGGCAGGTCAAAGGGGAGGTACTTTCAGAGGGCTTTATTCTCTGCAGTGGGTACTTGGTACTTTCCAAAGCAGTCTAGTGGTTGCATTTTGTCTCAAACAGTTCACCTGAAGCTACTAATTGCATTTAGAAATTGTCATCCCTCGTGACATTGTGTACTGATTGTTGACAATTTCTCTCTCTCTCTCTCTCTGAAATTATAGCAATCATTGTACTTTCCTCGTCCAGTAACTGTGCTTTAATCTTGATTCTTTTATGAATGACCAGAACATGATCTGCACACTTATCCCTCCCACATACTCAACTTTGTATGACAGCCTCACCTTACTCTGCCTACCTCTGCATGGAAGCTCTTTGGGTCCAACGGCATTGATGGGATATGTCTTTCACTTCTGTGTTGCAGTGATAATTTCTGTTTTGGTGCTAATAGGAATTTATCTAAATGACCATAAAATTGTAGATTCAAATGACAGTGGCAGACTTTTAATGATAGAAAATATATACCTTCAAAGGCAGACCGTGTTAATGAAAACAGAACAATGACTGAAATCCTAGTTAGTTGTGTACTTTCTATCTGAAGCCTAAACCTTTTATCTGTACCCAAGAAAGGCAGTTCTCTTGGGTGGGAAGGTCAGGCTGCCCTTCAGGTCATGGCATGCCTCTGTTTGATCTTGTCGTTCTCTGATGCTCCTCAGGCATCACCTAAAGATGTACTTGGTGCAGTTAAGTGTCAGGATGGCCTGTTTAGACAGAAGGCAGCCTAACAAGGGAGCGTTCTCATATATTATTCCTTGTCAACACGGATGCTGAGAAAGAGATTATTTACAAATTTGTGGTGTACAATTATGATACCTCCAACCTGTGATGGATTGTGCCAGTCAGACTAGTACACTGTGTCCTTGAGACTGAACCATCTCCTTGCCTTTCAAATCATTTTGACTGCTTGTCTCTTAAGCTGAACTGATTCAAATTCAGGTGTTTGAATCAGACAGCTAAATCCCCAGAAACGGTGGAAAGCATAAAAGCCTTTCTAATAATCCTGTAATATCAAAGTGATGTAGTTTCCACACTTCTACATTTCACTGGAAATATATGTCCTAGTGGTGCAAGAACCACATTCTAGCTCTTCTCTCTAGGCAGTCTTTTAAGCCTTCACCTTCTTACACCAAATGTCTCACACTTTCAGCAGGACTTCAGGAGTGTGGGGTTCCTACTTAATACCTAGACTTCTTAATACCTAGAATGCCCTTGCATTGCCTACAACAGACTTTTCAGTGCTATGTCCCAATGTGTAATTGTGTATGCTAGCTGTAAGGCATTACACCCTCCCACCGGCTCTCCTCAGCCTCCTCAGGGAGGTGCCCATGCTGAAGAACAGCGCACATGGGCACGTGGTGTGTTTGCTGCTCTGCCTTGTGCAGCTACGAGGGGCACAAGGCAACTCTCTTTGGGGATGTGCAGTTGTGTGGGGGCCCGAGGAATTACACAGTCCTGTAGAAACAAACATATTTCTCCTGGCACTAGCAGAAAGCAGATGTTAACCTGATCAATTATCGATGAGGCAGAAGGACAATATGCAAATTGTAATAGACTACAAGCAGCATCTTGTATGTGGTGAAAAATAGGAAAGGGAGCTTTGGTATATAAAACAGAAATAAACCGTGTACAGACGTATGGAGCTCTCTGTATTTCAGGATATATTTCTGCAAAACAGCAAATGAGCCACAATTCACTATTAAAACTGAAATGCATTTTGCTGGCTTTACTCAGCCCACTAATTGCCCATGAAAATTCAGGTCTGGTATTTGACACATTAATTACTCAAAAAGCATTTACACTAGGGTTTGCAGAAAGGAACAAAGCAAAAATGTAACTGAGGGAATAAAAAGCTGGAAAGCGAGAGGAGGAGGATTTTAAGACAAGTGTTTTGATGCATTAATCACAAGGTAGTCTCTGGGGCCAAATGCTGACCACTGCAACATGTTGTGGAAGTGAGCAAATACCTGTTAGCCAGACCAAACCAGGGAGGAATGGCAGTTTCGCAGCAGGCATGGTCACTGGTACATTCCCACCAACCCCCCCCCCCCCCCCCATGTGCTCACATTTTTGTTAGATGCAGATGTGAAAACATTTGGGGATGGGGGTTGGAGGTGGACCTCCAGGAAGTTTCCAGCCGCTGCATTTATCTAGGGATGGAAGGAGTAACCAATGTCATGGCATATTCCCACCTCTGCATGATTAGCCAGTGTTCCTAGATGTCCTCTGCAGAGTTGTGTCTTGGTAAAATTGTCTTATTTTAATGTAGTTACTGGTATCAATGTATTGCCTGCAACAGATTTATCATCACATCCTAACTCTTCTGAGATCACAGACACCAGTGGAGAAACTGGGTGATAAATCTAGAAGAGAGGAAGAGAACATGAATGATGTGTTGGTGATTACCCCTCATTACAGAACCAGTGCCATTTACATAGGAGTAAATAAGAGCTTTGGGGAAATTTGGTCTTTATAGAGCCTCCAAGGAATAAAAATGAATTGTTTTGGGGTTTTTTTTCTCCCAGATTCCATTGATTGTGGTATAAAGACTATTTATATTGTGTGCTGGAAAGGAGGGAGGTGGTTTGCTGTGAGGAGAATTAAGGCATGAGTTACTATTGAAATTAGTGCTCTTTATCGACTCAATCCAGTCATCTACAATCATTACAGTTTTACAGAAATGTTAAACTACTTTAAAACTTTCATTTCCCCTTTAAAACTAAATTACTTTTGTGCTTTCTCTAGCAGTAGTGCCACCCTAAGGCAAGCAAGTTACAGTAGAGCAAACATATAAACAACAATCAAGGCATAATTACTAAATGGGAATAACACTTTCTAATGCTGCTTCTCCCAACCCAGCTTAGTGTGTACTGTAATGGCAACTCTCTCCTGCTATTTGCAATCAAGTTCTTCAAGCAGATGTCGGATATGCTTGAGCAGTTTGGATTGTCTGGTTCACTGATCATGCAGTTCAATCCAAAGCTCTTTTATTCTTTTTCTTACATTAAGAAAAATCCTTTTTAGGGATAGATAGGAAACTTTGAATAAAATAGTAAAACACAAGAATATTCCTTCTATTATCTGTAGCTTTTACTAAATATTAAAATCTTTATTTTTGATTACAAGATTCACTTCCCTCACTTTCCTATTATCCTGTGTTTCTGTCTCAGTCATGAGCATTAATCTAAATTATGATACGCTTTCTATGGAAAGACACAACCAAATTCATCTTGAAAAAACAGAAGTCTATGGTCCTCTAAACCTTGCTTTACAAAATGACTTTTGCTTCAGTTTCAGACAGCTTTTCAAAATCCATGGTACATATCCCATTGGAGTGTAGGTTTTGAACTTCTTGAGATTTATTTATCGTAAATTACCCTGCTCCCTTTCATCTGTTTATATTTGTCCATAGAAAGAATTCACACTCTGCAAGTTTGAAAAACTCAGAAAGTTACAGTAATGAATTGTAAACCATGTGAGCTATCAGGTACCTCTAGATACCATCGTCTCACAAGGATTCTTCTAGACCTGTATTGGGTTAAACTTTTATTGCAGAATTCAAAAACTGTCATTGCTGTAAAATTCTGAACTGCATACCTTTAGTCCAATTCATTTCTATTGCTATAGTAGCTTAGAGCTGTAGTCAAACACCAGCATACCATTCAGCACGACGTACAATAGCAGAGGGAAAATAATGTTCCTCTTCTCAAAGAGCTTCAAATTTGCATCTTAAGGGAGAAATAGAGGAGAGTAACAAAATAATCTAAGCCATAAGAGACATGAAGTGGTATTAGGGCACCGGTGGACTACAGTGGGATTTGGTTTGTTTGTATGTTTTTAGTTCTAAGGGGTATTTGGAAAAACTTCCAAGAGGTGAATGTTTGGAAGACAACAGAACTAATGATAAACTTTTTTAGGTAGAAGCTGACATGTTATTGTAGACAGCTACTAGCATTGCCAGTGACGCCCTTCCAGACTCTGAAAAATGGAATAATTTTAATCCTACTGCCACTACAGGATGAGAAAGACAGAATCAGTGGCTGCTCTGCTGCAAGTCAGTGGTCCTAATCCCTGTGACAGCATGTACCATAAATTGAACTTCTCTGCTGGGGGCTCAGACTTCCCAGGGCTCTTACGTAGGCAAAATAAGCATATTAACCATGGCTATTTTGCCACCTCATCAATCTGCTGCCCTACAGAACTGCCTTCTCTGCCTACAGGAAGCACTGACCTGCCAGCTGGAAGCTCATGCGGTCAGGAGTCCTATGCAGGTCTGGTGTCTTCAGTGCCTGTCTGGTGTGAGCTCGCTGGGTATAGAAGTATTCAAAACACTGGGAAAAACAGTATTTTGTTGACTGCCTTTCCAGACGAGTCAAAAACTTTGCTATTCTCAGCTGCCATTGCCTGTTATTCTGGATTTAATATGCAGATATGGGACCGAGGAAAGGAGCCATTTCTTTCCTGATCAATATTTTTCAGCAGATGAAAAAATAACTTCAGTTTTCTGTGATCACAGTCACAGACTAACAATTTGCTTAAAAAAAATCACTAAACATTAAGCCCAGATTTTTCAGATGCTGAGTTTCACCTCGTAAAGACTGATGAAAGGAGCTGAATATCTTGGTTCTTCAGTCTGCTCTTAAATTTCCATCCCAAGTGCAGTCAGATATAATCACAATGCCAATACTGGTAATTTATCATTAAAGTCACAAATATCCCTTTGACATTGATAGGGAAAAAGAATGTCAGAGCCCATCAGTGTGCCGTGCGAGAGTCTTTACGCAAAGAGTTGGCACCGTGGTGTTCCTCGATTAGGCATTGCAGTGGAGTAAGTCTGACTTGACTTTGTTGCGCTTCTAGTCAGAAGCACTTTCTGTGAGTGAGAGTGGAAATGTACACCCCGTGTGTGCTGTATCTGTGACAGGAATGCTTCAAGCACTAACACAGAGAGTTTCAAAATAAATTAACTCTCATAGAAATGGAGAACTGCAGAAAGACATCAAATCTGCCCAGAAATGTGAAGATACGCTCTGTTCAGAGACCACTCCCATCCTGTTTGTCCTCTGCAGAAAGCTATTTAAAAGCACTAACAAGACCTTTGGAAATACTTGGGCATAACCCATGACAAAATAATTTTTTCTTTTTCCTTTTTTTTTACCACTTTTTCAGCTTCCAGAAAATGTTCTTGTAAAAGTGAGCTTTATTTCACTGCTGGGAGTGAAATGGTTGCTTCATAAGCCCTTATCTAACAGTATTTTATGCAACAAATGAAACTGTGGCATGTTCAAGGGCAGTAGAGGAACCCAAGAAAATGTGCAGCTGGACCTAGTGAGATGTAGAGGGAGACTGCCTATAATTTATTTTGCAGTGTAATTGCTGTCTGATAGTCTCTGAGGATCTATGTGTACTTTGATCTCTATAGAGTTATTTGAGAGCCAAACCTAATGCTGCACATATATATGCAAATAGATATAAACTTTAATGTTCAGGGGCATTGTGTCATTCACAAAATATAATGAGCCAAATTATCCTTTTCTTACAGTGTGAGGCCAAAATTCAGCAAAGCATAGCGGCACACACTTAACTTTCATTCTGAAGGCAATGACACTTAGATACATGCTTAAAAACTCTGCTGAATCAGACTGGATTTGAGCATTTGCTTACATTGAGATGTGCACTGAAGAGAGTTGTTTGGAACTTAAATAATGTTCTTTTCAGACTGATGGAAACTGCAGGATTTCTTTCCTTTCTGTTTGAAAAAGTAGTGGGGGGGGGGGGGGGGGGGGGGGGTCAGTAAAGATCTCTGTGTGAGCGAATGGCCTTATCCAAAATGATTAAGCAGAGTTCCTGTACCCACGAGAAAAA